>CM064573.1:35118637-35328637 GCA_032716605.1 Paralithodes platypus | reverse complement strand
GAGCCTCGCAGTCCAATCTACATTTATCTCTTACTATTATTTCCCACTCTATCTCGTGTTATCGGTCACTATCTCAATATCTCATCCATTCATTCATTCAATCTTAAAATTTTGAAGAGGCCAGACTAAGATTGCCCGTACAAATTAACGGAAAAAACATACTTGTGACACCGCCTTATGAGAAAACAAACACACGAGTGCACAAATCTTTCTGTACCGGCGACGTATTATCTTGGTTTATTCTAGCTATATTTAGACAATGTTGTGAAGATTAAGAAGGATTTGTGGCAGGCAAAGGGGTTAATTAAGACAGTTCTAAGCCTGTTCAATACTGGAGGTCCTTCTTAAGCTGAATACAATCGTCTAACGTTAGCCACCATAAATTGAAATAGACGGCACTGGTACTGCACTGGTTAATGGGAGATGGGTCATTTTTCTGGTCCCCCCTCTCCCTCGTGTTTAGCCCCATTGTTTTTTTAGATATTAAAACGTTCGACCAATTAGTTTGGCGATTTTAAGACTTTACGCCCTATTTCTTAGTCAATATTAATACCTTTTGTGCCATTTAGGCGTCAATTATTTCCTGGCGAGCGATAGCGAGCCTGTAATTTAAAGACGAACCAGCCTTCGGCTGGTAAATTTTTCTACCGAAAAATGTACACAAATGTATCTTGATGGGGTGTTTTTTACAGCTTGATGGAAGTCTAGGGAGGAAACTAAACAAAAATAACAAAATACATACAATATGCAAATAAATACGCCCACGAATACAGACATTTATACTCTATAATTCGCAAGGCAATCGAATGACAATCACAAGTGAAAAGACATTAACCCATTCTGTAACGGCGACATCTTGTTAACTCTATTCTTGCTACGATTATACGACTATATTCAATTTAAAAAGAGCCTCCAGCAATTTAAAGGCTTCTAACTATCTCACTTAACCCTTTTTACTACCAAATATCCTTCTTAAACTGCAAACAAATCTATAAATATAGCATACATAAAATTAAAAAGACGTCGCCGGTACAGAAGGGGTTAACCCATTCAGTACCAGGGACGTCCTTTTCATAAAATTCTGCCAAATATTAGACGATTGTATTCAGCTTAGGAAGGACTTCTAGCAATAATAAGACTTGAAATTATCTCAACCAACTTTTTTAACAACCACAGATCCTTGCTAAGCTGCATACTATCGTCTAAATATAGCTAGACTGAAATATAACACACGTCGCTGGTACTCGAATGGAACAAATCAAAATTACAATTATATTTCGCACCTCAACATTTCCTGGACCGTGCTCTGGTAATTTCCTCGCTGCAACACATTATCCGATTTCGCAAAAAAAAAAAAAAAGAGAGAGAGAGAGAGAGAGAGAGAGAGAGAGAGAGAGAGAGAGAGAGAGAGAGAGAGAGAGAGAGAGAGAGAGAGAGAGAGAGAGAGAGAGAGAGAGAGAGAGAGAGAGAGAGCAGCAGCAGCAGCAGCAGCAGCAGCAAGCGGAGACTCAAGACTGGAGGGGGAGAGGAAACAAAAATAAGCTGTAGATAATTTAAGGGATCCGAGCAAGGTTAAAAGGAGTCGAGAAAGGATAGGGATGTAAAACAGCACAAACAACAACAGCATAAAGAGAAGAGCATGAGACGATGAAAAGGAAATGAGATGTTTAGAGAAAGTCGAGGCAGGAGGAAGAGGAATGAGAAAAAATAAACAAAGCCTGAGATAATTAAAAGGGGGCAAGGGAAGAAGGGAAGGAATAATTGGGTGAAATATGAACAGTGGAAGAGATACAAATATTATGATATATTGAATATGAAACGAATGGCTCTTAAAACAGGAGCGCAATAACTTAAAAGCTGGGACATGTCTTAGGAGAAGGGGGGAAGCAAGGTTAAATACAGTCGTGCTAAGGAATTGTTGTCTGCCAGACGAAATTATCACCGAAGGGGTGGCCATGAATGAATCGCCCCTACCTCTGTCCCCTGTCAGCCGACGCCCCTTCTCCCAACCAACACCACTTTCCCTCATTTACCTCTTAACTCCATCCTTCCACCTCATTGTTGGTCTTTCTCTCCCTCTCTGTCCCTCCACTTCATTCTCAGATACTTTCTTAGTCATTCTCTCACTTCCGATACGTTCCACATGGCCGAACCGTTTCTAGGTGTTCCTTTTCACACTTTTCAGGACATACACATCCACACCACACCACTCTCCTACTTATTCATTTGTCTGTCTATCCCTCCATTTAACTCCTCATACACTTCTCAAGTAACTCGTATCCACCCATATCACTCTTGATTTGTGCCTCTTCAACAACGTCCAAACTTCACTCTCATACACCAATGTCGATATTACCACACTGTCATGCAATTCTTTTCTTACTGCCATGCTAACCTCCCTATTCCTCGTCACTGCTTTCAGGGTTCCTACAACCCTCTTCCCCTGTTGCACCCTCTCCCGCATTTCATCCTCCATACTCCGATCTTTACTTATCACAGTGCCCAAATACTTAAATGAACTGACGTTCTTCGTAATTAGAACATACAACTTCACCTCACTCTGTGACTGCACCCCTTTCAAAGACCATAACCTTGCTCTTCCCCGCATTTACCTTCAGGTTCCTTTTCTCACATGCAGCTCCAAACATATTTACCAGACCCTGCAATTCCCACTCATAATCACTCATCAACTTTGTATCTACCACCACCGAAGCCTACCACCACTTCTTCCCCACCAAGAGGACCAAAATGCACCCCTCCGACGTCCCATGGATTACTCCTCGGATCAAAAGACTGATGCAGAATCGGAACAAGGCCTTCTACACGGACAACAATCGCTACAAGGACCTATGCAACATTGTGATAAGGGAAATCCGTTGGGCGAAGAAGTCCTACTACCCTACAAAGATTCATCATTTAAAACAAACCAATATCAGTCAGTGGTACTCTAAAATTAAGAATCTTTGTGGCTTAAGTAGTGGGACTCCTTCGATCCCCTGTGTTTCCCATGTCCCTCGTGTAGATGCACCTGAACTGATAAATAATCACTTCTCTACCATCTGCCACACCCTCCCCAAACTAGACCGCACCAACCTCCCTGCCTTCCTCCCATCCCCTTCCCCCCCAGTAACTGTTCAAGAATATGAAGTGGCCAAAAAGCTTTCCAGTTTCTAATCAAAAAGATCAACAACCCCAGTAGACCTACCCATGAAAATATACAAAGAATTTTCAGTGGAATTTGCCACCCCCCTTTGCTCGATAATTAATGCCTCCTTAAGGCAAAGTAAATGCCCTGCAGACTGGAAAACTTCATACGTCACTCCAATTCCCAATACCCCCTCCCCACATTCTCTTAATGAACTCAGACCAATTGCCATAACGCCCATCCCTAGTCTAATCTGGAAGGACTTTGTGTTCACCTGGGCTTACTCACAAATCCGTCACTTGATAGATCCCCAACAGTTTGGCAACGTTAAAACCTCCTCCACCACTCACTGTCATATTAGCTTCCTAGATTATATTTACACTTATCTTGAGAAGAGAAAGACTTCCCTCGCCCTTGCCTTTATTGACTTCAGGAAAGCATTTGACCTTGTTGACCACACCATCATCATCTACAAGGCCATAAAGTTGGGGCTACATCCTACCCTGGTTGCGTGGTTGACCGACTTCCTAAGTGACAGACGTCAAGCAGTGCGATACCAAGGCTTCATCTCCACCTTCCTAGATATCACATGTGGAGTCCCACAGGGCACAAAGATGGGGCCTCTATTGTTCCTCATCTTGATTAATGATGCCCTAAAGGACACCCCATTCCACTGGAAGTACGTGGACGACTCGACAGTCGGCATTACTGTCGATAACACCTCCCCTAACTATGACCCCCTACAAAACATCCTCGACCGTCTTCAAGCCTGGACCACAGACAATCATGTGACTATCAATCATGACAAGACAGTGGTCATGCACATCAACACCTCCGTTACCGACGTTCCTCCACCCACTGTCACAATTGGTCCTCATCCCCTTCAGCTTGTTGAGTCCACCAAACTCCTCGGAATCACTGTGGACAACAAACTGAACTGGAAGAAACATGTAACTACTACAGTCAGGACCGCCACATACAAGTTGTTTATGCTAGGGCGGTTGAGATCCCTGGGGGCGCCGGAGAATAAGGTGAAGAGTATATATAACACCTTCATACTCCCTAAGCTCACCTACGCCTGTCCCGCCTAGTCCTCCTCTCTAACCCTGACACAACAACGTCAATTAGAGAGAGTGCAGAGGAGGGCATGCAGGATCATCCTGGGTAGCACATATCCAGGGTACGAGGAAGCTCTCACCACCCTTAGCATACCTGCACTTTCAACCCACCACTACAACACACTCAAACAGTTTGCATCTAAGCTGCTTGTTCACCCACGACACAGAAACTTACTTCCACCAGACGCCCCTAGACCAACACGTGCAGCTCGTCACTTCAACACACTCCAACCAATAAGAGCAAGAACTGACAGATATACAAATAGTGCTATCCCAACCATTGTTAATATTATTAATAATGTGTAATAACGGCCTGTCACACCATATATACGCGCCCACCTTTAATAATGTATGAATAAGTGTGTGTGCGTGTGTGTATTAGAATATAATTATGTATGTATTTGCTTGAGTTTGTTTATGTATATGTGTATATGTGTATCTATGTATGTGCAGTATATGTGTATGTATGTGTGCGTATATGTGTATGTATGTATGCGTTATTTATGTATATATATATGTGTCTATAGTGTATACTGTTTGTGGTTCGAGCCCGGCTGAGAGTATCAGGTAGAGAAGAGCATATATGCATGTAATGTGCATATATTTATGTATATGTATGTCTGTGTGTATGTGCTGTCAATGGTTCGAGCCCGGTTGAGAATATAAGGTATATAATATTATATATATGTACTGTATGTGTATTTGTATAATCATATGCACATATGTATGTAAATATACGTACATATGAGCGAGAACATATTGCTCACTAGCGCAACTTCTGATTATAAATCTATGCATAAGCATTATCTATTATTAAGTGTTCGTGTATCTTCATCCATGTATTTCCACCCTTAACAATAGAATGCCCAGCTTTTCCACATTTCGCCTTCTATCACACACACACACACACACACACACACACGAACAAACACACACACACACACCTACACTAAAGAATGTCCTATATATTACAATTCCCCCAAGCTGTCTCTACTGTTTATATCCTTGTTTTGTTCTCTACCGAGGATTAACCTCCCATTGTAGTAGGCTTTACCTGACCCTACCTGTACGGAATTGTATGCCGCACCCTCTTTACCCTTTTCAACTCATCACCTGACCCTACCAAAACAGTTTTTGTATGTATGTATGTTTGTGTGCATACGTGAGCATTTGTGTATACGGACATGTGCACACTTACTGCATGTTCTTATGTTCTTATATATGTATGTATATGTATGCGTATGTATGTGCATACGTATGTGTATATATGTATGTTCTGTATATGAGTAAGTAAAATAAATGTGTATATGTACTGTATATCACTTACTCTCATGGTTATTTTATGATAATTTGTATTCTGCACCTGCATCATTATTGTATTTTTTTTTTTTGTAAACTGAGCTTACCATCTTCATATCTGTACATCTCATGTTCATCCACTAAATTGTAAAATGTGTATTTTCAGCTCATGAGGCTGCCATTCTTTAGTAAACCGTTTATTATTATTATTATTATTATTATCAGAACTGTATCGTCAGCAAACAGCAGTACAGGTAAATCCACTCATTTCTTTACCTTATCAGGCGTAAACTAACATCCACTGTTCTTCCTTGAATAGATTTCGTGACTCTATCCATATATATATATTGAACAACCATGGGGATATCACACACCCTTGCTTTAACCCAACGTTCAGATCGTAGAACTCACTCTGTTCATTCTCCACAAACACTGCCGCCTTTGCACCTTCATACATGCTCTTCACTGCTTTCAGCAACTTGACAGCTACTCCGTATATTCTCAATACTTTCAACAGACCTCTATCAGTTCTGTCATAGGCTTTCTCCAAGTCAATAAAGGCAGCATAAAACTTGTGTCCCTTCTCCAGATATTTCTCAATAATACATTTCATGGAGAAAATCTTTTCTACACACCCTCTTCCCTTCCGAAACCTGCCTGTTCCTCACCTACCCATTTCTCCGTTCCCACTCTCACTCTCTCGATCACTACCCTACTGTACAGTTGCCAGCATAAGATCTGTTCCTTTTTGTGATCTTATGTATGCAAAACAAGTTAGTATGAATTAATTGCGAGTGTGGTTTCTTTTGCTTATCAGTTGACTAATCAAATGAGTTAACTACTGCTTGGGAAACTAAACTCGTAATTCAATCATGGGCATTAAATATCCATGTATAAGATCACAGAGAGGAACAGAGCTTGTGTGGGCCACAGTACATCTTCCCTACTATAGCTTAGGAGACATATATCCCCCGGTGACCGCCACACACGCCTGCCTATCTCCCTTTTACCATTTTTTGAAGCGGTAATTATGATACATACATGAACTAATTGGATAAACGGGTTAGTCCCAAAGATCATACTGCTGGGATTCACTGTTAACCCATAAACGGCAAGCGTCCTCATATGCGTCCGTACTGGGCGAAGGTGAGTGTCCTCATTTTTTTTTTTTTTTTTTTTTTTTTTCTATATTCCAACTTACTTCCTCTCGGGCATAGGCTGAGAGCCTTAACATTCACCGCTTTACAATGAACAGTGAAGCCTGTGAGGTCTTGTTCCAGTCTAGGGAGTGAGACATGTGAAGCACGTAGAGTACAACGAGCACCTGCCATCTTGCCTTCACATGAGGCACGGTGCTCACTCATGGCCCAAAACGACCCCATCTCTGAGGCCACCTCGTTCCCGTGCTTCACTGTCTCACTCCCTACACTCGGACTCTCACACTTACACACACACAACGCCAATGCCTACAAAATAAACTTTTAAAAGGCCCCAGTAGCACATAAAAAAAAAAAAAAAAATGTGTTTAAGTGAGATAATTCCCCTCCATACCTCATATCACTCATCCACATGTGTCAAAATGACCTCCTCCCCCCCCTCCCTCCCCTTCAATTATCACCTATTTGTCCTCTTATTCCCATATATATTGGTGTTTTTATCATGCCAATATCTCCTAACCGATCTAAGACGTGCTCAGGTTGCTAGAGAGGGTGTAGAGTGTCGGAGAGTGTGAGTGAGTAAGTCAGTCTAGCTCCAGGCTCCGAGAAGGGAGGGTGTGGCCCGCCTCAGCTCCACACTTGATGAATGGCCGGTCGGCAATTATTCGCAATTTTGACCATCCAAACACTATTCCCACTTGTTTTATTGTTGTTACATGTTGCTGTCTTCATATTATAAGTAAAATTGGCGCATATGAATAAGTAATAACGATATTTTTCGTAAAATTACAATTATAGGTGGGAATGGAGCCTAATATGTCTGCCCAGTTGTGTGGTGTCCATTACACATAACTCGCCATTTTTTGGGTTAAGGAGGATGGGCGCATTTATTTGCTTAATTACTTATCTTGCTATATATTTTGTTTAGTTTCCTCCCTATACCCCCATCAAGCTTAAAAAAACACCCCCTAGACCCCCCTTCAAGATAAATTTGTACATTTTTCAGTACAAAAATGTTCCGGCCTAAGGCCGGTTCCTCTTAAAATATAGACACCTAAATGGCAAGAAAGGTTGTCAATTTGACAACGAAATGGGTCGAGAGGTGTCAAAATCGCCAAACTAATGGGCCGAACGTCTTATAATCTCAAAATAAACGGTAATTATTATCACAGGCGAACTAATTGGATATACTGGTTGGTCCCAAAGATCATACTGCTGGGATTCACTCGTTAACCCCCTGAGCAATAGCTGATTTATAATAAATGTACAACGAGGGGACCGGCAGGTTGTCATATTTATTTTTTCCTGAAAACAAATGGGATGGGTTAGTAATGAAAGAGAAAATAAACAAAAAATAAAAAATGCTCACCTACTGTAGGTCATTTGGGGATCCTGGGGGGCCACGGAAAGTTGCAATTAACATGGGGAAATGGGTAGGCAATAACTGGAAAATCACTACTGTGCGCGCCTACACGCACACGGCTAGACTTAAAGGGTTTACAACAATCGGTATTGTTGTGTGGGATACTAAAGCAATTCCCATACAAATATGAACCCTCAAAGTGCAATAGGACAGGAGTAATTAGGCCGGACGCAACCGTTGCGTCGCTGGGATTGAGCGTCACATACTGTACATAGGCAAGACCTTTAGCCTGGTTTCTTTGTTAATATTAAGACTGTTCGTGTCATTTAGGTGTCGATTTTTTCCTGGCGAGCGATAGCGAGCCTGTAATTTAGGAGGATAAAGGCCGAGAAATTTTTCTATAAAAAAAATGTACACATATATCTTGAAGGGGGACCCTTTTTTTTTTTTTTTTTTTTTTTTTTTTTTTTTTTTTTTTAATGAAGGTCTAGGGGGGAAACTAGAAAAAAATAATAAATGAACAAAATCGACCAAAAAATGAACCATCCCCCCTTAACGTTCACAGTCTTGTATATATATATCATATGGAGGTGATCAAGTGGGCCTACAAAATGCCCAAAATATAAACAATCATAATCGTTGGAATCGCACCGACGTGACTAATCTAAATATACCCTTGGTAACTCAAAATTAAAAAATCACCCAACAAGTGCCCACATTTTTCTAAAGTGATTTAGGAAAACTATTTGTGATTCTGGGAGAATGACTAGTCGAACATTTACTTTGCGACCATCTATAGTATATGCCTACGACTACGAACGGAGAAGCTGCAACGAGAACATTGTAAGGATAAACAAAGAAAGGAAAAAGCAGCCGCCTCTCCAAGAAATATATCCTTAAGGGGGCCTACCTAGCTTTTTATTTTCTCTCTCTCCCTATCTCTTTGGCTTGTATCCATTCGGCCCCCTTCAGCCTACTGTTTTAAGACGTTTACCCCATCCAGGTGTCAATATTTTCACCGCTCGCCAGCATATATATACTGTATATATATTTTTGACAGCAAGCTAAATTTGTTCATTTTTCGATAGAAAAATTTCTCCGGCGAAGCCAGATTTCTCCATACAATGATGGCTCGCTATCGCTCGCCAGGAAGAATTCGACACCTGGATGGAGATAAACGTACTAAAACAGTTGGCTGAATGGGGCCGAATGGATACAAGCCAGAGAAATAGAGAGAAAGATAAAACAAAAACAGGTGACCTCCCTTGAAGCCTGATATATATCATGCAGCTCGGCCTCTGGGAAGAACAAATGAACAAACAAAACATGTAAGTAGAAGGTTAAAAAACTTATGAAACTTCTCATCAACTTCAATACTTTTCTATCCATGTATAATTTCTTCAGAGCTTCTTAACACACCCGAAGAAAAGCCAGACTAAGTTTTATGTACTGATATTTCATTGAGTTATTTGCTGCTTAAAATATAAATACAGTTTAATTACAGTGGTGAAGGTGTAGTAGATGGCTTCAGAGTCAAGATACAAGGAGATTAAACTCTGGAATTAAAAGCAAGAGGAGGAAAACAAATCGTGGCCTGAGAAAATTCAAAAGGATCAGGGCCTCAAGAAGAAAGAGGGAAGTAAGAAAGCAAAGAATAGCTTGCCATTAAAGAGAAAACAAAAACTTGAACTCTGAGGAGGAAAAAAGTAGGGTCTGTTTTTTCGGCAGTAAGAAAGGAATTAAGAAGATGCATACATAAGGAAGCATGGACAGAGACAGATATAAATACAAATTAATATCAAGAATAAGAAGCAAACGAAGACAATAATAAAGGAGAGCAAACAAATCTTAAGAGCCTGAGAACATTGAAGGGGATGGATTTTTGGAAGAAGGAAACAAATAAAAGAAGATAAACAGAAAGAAATGCAACGATAAAACAAAGTCAAATAAAACAGAATATAATGTACGCGAATATGTAAGACGAGGAGGAGGTAAAACTTAAAGCCTTTGAAAATTCAAGGAGCTGGACCTCTTAGAAAGGGAGAATGAGAGTAAAAAAGGTGATGAAGCAAATAATATAAGAAACGATAGGAAAACACACATACGAATAATAAAATAAGGAACATGAAACAGGCAGATATTGAACACTGGAAGATACAAAATAATGCCTGATCAAATTCGAGAGGCCGTCCTTCGGCCGGGGCATTTTATACCGAAAAAAATACAAATTAATCTAGAGGGGGATCTAATGGATGTGTTTTTAAGTTTGGTGGAGGTCTAGGGAGGAAACTAAAACAAATATAAATATATGATATAATCGACCAAACAATATACCCTTCCCCCTTAAAATAAATCCAACACTTGTAATAATAATAATAATAATCTTCTGGTTACTTATATAGCGCCCGTCTCTCCTCCTTCGAGGATTCGCAAGCGCTTGGCTGTCTTTAGTCTACCAGAGACCATTACCCATCCCCCTTGCTCATGGGGAGATGGTAACCGCCGGCTGTATCCCAGAAAAACTTTTCAATCTGAGCGGGGATTGAACGCGAGACCTTCAAGGTGGGAATCAGGCACGCTATCAACTGAGCCAGCCGGACGGCTGGACGATTGTGAGCTCCATAAAACGTGTGAGATTTATCTGGGCCAAGCCGTTTCACAAGAGAGCTTTAAAGAGCATAAGAGAAAGAAAGAGATAGCTTTAAAAAGCCTGAGAGGGTTGTGGAGCTTTGGAGCTGGCAGAAGGCTACTGTTGCACTGAGGTCGTATACCCAGAGAGCAATGGGGGCTATATAAGACAGTGTAAATAAAATGAGAGAGAGACAGAGAGAGAGAATGGGCGAACGTAAACGAAAATAGGGAAACGTGAGAGAATGGGAAAACTAGACAATGGAGACCTAAGTTAAGTTCCTAAAACAGAGAGAGAGAGAGAGAGAGAGAGAGAGAGAGAGAGAGAGAGAGAGAGAGAGAGAGAGAGAGAGAGAGAGAGAGAGAGAGAGAGAGAGAGAGAGAGAGAGAGAGAGAGGAGTGAATGTAAAAGAAAATGGGGGAAACGTGAGAGAATGAGAGGGAGAGCGAATTTATCAACGAAACATATTTACATAGATTTACATACATACACTGGCCACACAGATATTACGATCTCTGCGAGGGGGCCATGACTTAATCCTAGTAGAGATACAAAAACAATATTTAGAGAGAGAGAGAGAGAGCGAGCGAGAACTAGATAACGTACTAGGAGAGAGCGAGAGCCAGAGAACATGAGCGAACGTAAAAGCATATGAGAAAACGTGAGAGAATGGGAGAATGAGGCAATGAGAAACCTAAGTTGCTAAGAGAGAGAGAGAGAGTTAGAGAGAGCGAGAGCGAGAGAGAAGTGAGCGAGATAGAAGTGACGAGCAGAGAAGAGACGAGAGAACGAGAACGCCAGAAATTAGTGAACAAGCGAAAAACAAGCAACGAAATACCAGGGAAACAAAGAAAACGCAAAACGAAGCAGCGAAAGAAAACGAGATAAAACGGGAGGGTGAACTAAACCAAGGGCCGAGAATCTTCCCCAAGCAGCAACAATTTTACCCTTCCGCGCCAAGGACTTCACTTACTACTTGCTATTTATGGATCCCCTTCTCCCTCATATTTAGCACATTATTTTGAGATTTTAAGACGTTCCTTCCATTAGTTTGTCGATTTTAAGACCTTTCGCCCCATTTCTTTGTCAATAGAAAGACCTTTCGTGCCATTTAGGTGTCGATTTTTTCCTGGCGAGCGATAGCGAGCCTGTAATTTTAAGAGAAGGTGGCCTTCGGCCGGGACATTTTTCTACCGAAAAATATACAAATTTATCTTGAAGGGGGGTCTAGGGGATGTATTTCTAAGTTTAATGGAGGCCTAGCGAGGAATATAAAACATAAATTAATACATTTTTATTAATAGCCCAAAATACCGGCCACTGCCCCCTTAAGGTAATTTAGGCAAGAACAAGAGAGAGACCCCTTCACCGGAAATCCTGGAAGAGCAAGATTTACACATTTCTCCAGGACTGCAAAAGGGGCATTCCTCGGCTAAGTAATATCGCCGAGGGTTAGCCAGAATTAAAGATAGAAATACATGCTATAGATATGAAGTGACTATTCAAGATTATGATTATTTCAAAACAGTGAACAATAGAGATTTATACGTTTTCCCAGGGGTGTCAAATATCAAACTTAAACTAAATAACATCGCCAAGTAGTAACAAAAAGAAGTATAACTCCATTTATTTGTCACCAATTATTTTGACATATTTGAAGACAGATATGGAATCTATATGCTCTAAGCATCATATTAAAATTAGTTTCAACCCTCGGCAAACTCTAATAAAAATATGGAATTTTTTCGTAACATGGTTCTCAATGCCTTCCTATAGACGGCACCGATTCGTACACACGCCATTTAGAACAAATATTCCCTATATACCTGTATGTATACATATATATATATATATATATATACTGTATATATATATATTAGTGTGTACTATAATTTTGGTGCAAATTCCATAATTTTGTGGTCACAATACGATAATTCTGCATTTAGAATATGGCAACACTGCGTATGCCGCCACCGCACTCATGTTATTGTTGTGAACCTCTCGGCCCTCCCACTGCCACTCAGTGGCGGATAATTATGTCCCATAATACTGTGTTTTTTGCACTGTTACCCAATCAGCGGGGGTATTGTTGCCAATATGGGGGCTTTTCAGACACTAATTTCGTCTGACGTCAGAACAATAACATTGAAGAGTCTTCTCCTTCTTGTTTTCGGAGATGCGGTGACGCAACGCTTGCGTTTGTTGACATACGTCGTACGCACGGCGTTCAGACCAAGCTTAATTAGGCTATTAAGCTGCTGCCTTAGGTAAGGCATACCGGGTAGCGGCCCTTCTTTTGAGCTGTCCTTACCTAAGGCAGACCGGGTAGGAAGGGTTAATACTAGGATAGGTTAGGTAAGGTTGTTAGGTTAGGCTAATGTCTTTGTTACGCTTTTAACCCCTCATTTTCCCTGAATTTCATAGCCCTTCCCACTATCGGGCGGCGTGTCTTTAAGATCGTTGTATAATAGGGAAAACGGTTTCTCCGAGGGTTGTAATTATTTCCAAACACTATAATTATATTGATGAAAACTAACAGGGAAAAATAAAAAAATCCATGGGAAAATTGGTGACAGAAAAATTTAGTTTTTCCGAAAAAGCAGTTAATTATGGAAAATATTAAGGATACCACCCACCATTTATTTTTTTTTTTTTTTTTTTTTTTTAGTTTATTTGCATCAATATATAGTGATTGACATAAGTTTCTACCTCCGTAAAAATCGTTTTCCCCTTTATCCAACGATCTTAAGACACGGTGCCAAATAGTGGGGAGGGCTATGAAGATCAGGGAAAATGTGGGGTTAAAGACATAAAAAGGCGATCTCATGGCTTTTATGATGAAAATTGGCTCGGGTTTTGTTGTTTTTCAACTTGAGAAAACCCCAAAATGAAAAAACCCGAGCCAACCTAAACAAACCTAACCTAACCTAACCTAACAATACCGTGATGTATGGTGACGTATACAAAAAAATAACCAATAATATGGCAGAAACATAGTGACGTGTTGATCATTAGTTCACATAGAGAAAGGCAGAGGGCGTTATAGTCGAATATCTACGATAAAAGCGCTCCTCAATTGTAGTATCAACATGGCTGACCTAGCGGGGTGGCGTCTGTGGGAAACACTGGACAAATATCGTTACAGGTAACAGGTTCTAGGTTCTGTATCTCCTTTAATAGAATTTTTCGAGGGTTGACACTTATTTTAACATGGAGTATAGGTTATATTACATCCTAAATTATATTTTAAAAATCTGTGAAAATGTTTGGGTTGTTTATATAATAGAAGTTACTGTGGGACACGTAATATGTTGAAGGGGGAGCTCTGCCCCCTCTAAACACCCGTCACTTATGTCATCATAATCTGTTGTACTTCATAGGGGGTCCAATTGAGGAGAAAGTGAATTAACAGACAAAATTAGGCCGCACATTACAATAACATAGCGGGCCGCCGTTTATGGGAGACTTTTTACACATAATTTTCAATGTTAATTTTCTCCCTTAATCGATTTTTCCAAATTATCAAACTTACATAAAAATTAAGTACAGTTTATAGGGATTCCAACATGCATTGCAAAATTGTCATGAAAATTGGTGGGCGGTTTGCTTAATATATACCCAATATTTATCTATTTCCACCTTTTCTTTATTAACTACTACTATACGAGTAGACCATTTCCATATATTCAACTTAGTATTGCTTTCTAATTTTCATAGACTGTTTTTTCTGTGATATAAACAAATCTCAAAGTATTGGTGAAAATAGTGGTATAACTCTTTTAGCCATCTGGTGAACATACAGTACAGTCTGGTTACCTATGAGCAGCACCCTGCGGGTCTCAAATTTAACAGTAAAGCTATTAATAAATAATGATGTAGCTGACGTTGGTTGTGTGAATGTGGGACATAAATCAAGTTTGTTGGGGAGGGAATATGATTGATTGACGAACACGGCGCAGTAAGTATTGTGATAAATGTTTACCTATGGTCCCGTTAAAATATCCTCAAGTAACCTATTAAAAACTGTTCAGGGGACTGGTTAGAACTTGTAGGATGTTTAATTGAATGTCGGAAACCAGTATTTACTGAGAAATAAGTCTTAAAATGCGCTATGGGTCACCCAGGGTTCCTGCCCTCTCTTTCCCAGGTACAGTAATGTTATTTTATATTATATTATATTATATTATATTATATTATATTATATTAGGGTTAGGTTAGGTTAGGTTAGGTTAGGTTAGGTTAATCTAATCTAATCTAATATAATATTTGTACATTATGGGCAGTGGGCGGGGCCGCGTGTATGTGGCGGCGTACAGACCCTCCCATAAAACATAGCGCATTTTAAGACTTTTATTTCTCGGTAAATACTGATTTCCGACCTTCAATTAAACATCCTACAAGTTCTAACCAGTCCCCTGAACAGTTTTTAATAGGTTACTTGAGGATATTTTAACGGGACCATAGGTAACTTTTTACCAGTATTGGTTATGATTATAGTTAGTTATTAAAAAATAGGACTTCAGAGGCTATCAACCCTTTTGTATTATTAAGCCAGCACACTGTAAGTCAAGTAAAACGTCAGGACTGGAACCTTTTTTCGAGAACTCCAGTCCCTTCTGGTTATGATTTTGTGAGTGTTAGTCAGGTGAAGGTATTGAGGGATAAGCCTTTACAACTGCACCTCGTAGCTACTTTCTACTTTTCCTATTGTCTGAAGAGTGTAGAGAGGGGAGAAGGGGTGTTGGAGAGAGAGAACGCTGTTGGAGTGTCTTTGTTATGCGTGGTATTAGGCTGTATACGCCGTCGAGGTGTCCCCCAACTGGGTGCAAGTATGTGAAACAAGCAGTAGTGATATAGGTCAATTTATTAACAATCTCACCTTTTCTATCTGCTACGATCCCCTATATGTCTTCTACAAGGTCTTGGCACACGGTTAATCCCCATTGGAAGTCACGGTAATTCACAGATCAACGGATGAACGCGGATAACTTTAAGCACTTCACATAAACACAATCAACCACCCACCCGTCACTGTTTACCTATGATGCTCGCTAGGGCCCTGGTGTTGCCAATTTAGCTACTTTCATAAGAACATAAGAACATAAGAAAATGGGAGTCTGCACAAAAGCCGATTGGCCTAAGCAAGGCAGATCCCTGTCCCACACAACCCCAATTACAAAGCCCAATTATAGGCTCAACACTCTAATACCCTGAGGATCATCTTACCAAAACGGTTAGAGATTAACGCAGGATTACGGGGGTCTGCAGAGCGCTGATTGGCCCAACCCGGCTGATCCCCCTTCACACCCAACCCTTCTCGTCCATATGCTTATCCAATTTTATCTTAAAGCTCCCTACCGTTTTTAATCCCACTATAGCACCTGGTAGTCCATTCCACCCATCTACAACTCTGTTACCAAACCAGTATTTGCCTATATCTTTTCTGAAACGAAATTTATCTAATTTGAAACCATTGGTACGAGTTCTTTCGCTATCACTGAGCTTTAGTACATTTGTCATGTCCCCTTTGTTAATCCCACTAACCCAGTTGAACACCTCTATCATATCCCCTCTAACTCTGCATCTCTCTAACGAATGTAAACCTAATTTGTTCAACCTTTCTTCATACGGAAGATTTCTAATATTATGGATCATTTTTGTCATTCTACGCTGTACTCTCTCCAATGAATCTATGTCCATTCTGTAATAAGGACACCAAAATTGGACAGCATAATCCATATGGGGTCTCACTAATGAGAAGTAAAGTTTTAAGATAACATCAGCAGTTCTGTTGCTCACATTCCTAGAGATGAACCCGAGAATCCTGTTTGCCTTATTACGAACGCTTATACACTGTTTTCTAGGCTTCAAATCATTGCTAACAAACACACCTAGATCTTTCTCGCAGTCTGAATTTTCTAATTCTAAATTAGCTAGTTTATATTTAACATTTGTTTGCATCTTCCCTATCTTTAATACCTTGCATTTGTAAATGTTAAACTTCATCTGCCAATTTACTGACCATTCATGTAAGGTATCTAGATCCCTTTGGAGGCACTCTATATCGCTATCTGAATCAATTGATCTCCCCATTTTAGTATCGTCTGCGAATTTACTTATCCTACTAGTTATACCTAAATCTAGGTCATTTATGTATATAAGAAACAACAGGGGACCTAATGCCGATCCTTGGGGGACACCACTTTTGACTGCTCCCCACTCTGACTTGGTACCATTTATGCTGACTCTTTGTTTCCTACCAATTAGCCATGACCTAATCCATCCCAACAACGACCCTCCTATTCCATGTGCCTCAACCTTTCTCATCAATCTCTCATGAGGGACTCTGTCGAAAGCTTTACTGAAATCTAAATATATTATATCATATGACTTGTCACTATCTACTGCTTCATATACTTCTGAGAAAAAGCTAAGCAAATTAGTAAGGCAAGAATGTCCCTGAGTGAATTCATGCTGAGAAGAATGTATTAAGTTAAAATTTTTACTAAGTGGCTTCTAATTTTCCTAGCAATAATAGACTCTAGCAATTTTCCTATGATTGATGTGAGACTAATGGGACGGTAATTGGATGCTATCGATTTATCACCTTTTTTGAAGATCGGAACTACATTTGCAAGCTTCCAAGCTTCTGGAACTAAACCTGTTTCTAATGACTTGTTAAATAAAAATGCTAATGGACTACTTAACTCATCTCTGCATTCTTTTAATACTCTAGCATATACCTCGTCAGAACCAGGCGATTTTTGAGGTTTCAGTCTGTCAATTTCCTTAAGCACATCATTTCTACTTATACTAACTGTACTTAACATATTTTCTATACTATCACTATATACCATATTGACTTCTGGAATCTGTGCCAAATTTTCATTAGTGAAAACGGAAAGAAACTGACTATTTAATGTACTGCACATTTCTAAATCATTTTCTGTTATTTCTCCTATTGAAGTTGTTAGGGGGCCTATTACATCTCTAACTTTAGATTTATATAGTTGGTAAAAAGCTTTAGGGTTATTTTTTGAGTCACTGGCTATCCTTATTTCATAATTTATTTTGCTTTCCTGATTTCCTTTTTGACCTGTCTTGATAGAGTCTGATAGTATATATGTAAATGATTTTCGCCTTTCTTTATTTTTCTATATATTCCTTTCTTTTTTCCTATAAGATCTATTAGCTTATTAGTCATCCATTTTGGTTGGTTCTGCGTCGATCTAAATCTTCTTTTAGGGATATATTTATTTTGAGCATTGTGGAGTGAAGCAATAAACTGGTTATATGTAGGTGGCAAGTTTAACTCTGGCATATCCTGACTTAATTGCTTAACAATAGGGTCCACCCTTAAGTCTCTTCTTAGCCCACCATAATCGGCTTTTCTGAAATCTGGGATAAGTGTCGTATTTTCTTTAGCATTCCCTGTCCATTGTATATTAAAATAAATAGATTTATGATTGCTATTTCCTAGGTGGTCACCAATCTCTACATTATTTATCATATGTTCATTGTTACTGAAAACTAAATCAAGAATATTAATACCTCTAGTCGGCGTATCTATGAATTGAAATAAAAAACGATCTTGTACTACCTCAATAAACTCTACTGAATCGGAGTCGCCTATTTGGTGCTGCCAATCAATGTTCGGAAAATTAAAATCCCCCATAATGCACACATTGCTAAACCTTGATGCTATTTTAATTTCCTCCCATAACGATGTTCCGCCATTTCTACTCATATTAGGCGGTCTATATATAACTCCAATAACTATGGTCTCACTACCTTCGCTAACCTCTACCCAAACACTTTCATTATCATTATTTAGTCTAATACCTGATTTAATACAGTTTTTTAATGTACTCCAGACAAACACTGTTATACCCCCGCCCCTCCTACTTGTTCGGTCATATTTAAACAAACTATATCCTGGAATATCAAATTCTGCTAAAAAATGCCTAGATTCTGTATTAATCCACGTTTCAGTTAGCGCTATTATGTCTATATTTTCTGTGCTAACGAGTGCTCTAAGTTCGTTCATTTTGTTACATAAACTCCTACAATTTGTATAATATACCCTCAACCTATTACTTTTATTTGCAGCTAATTTTCTATTGTGTTTAGCTAACTTATTATTTCCTGTTGAACTACTAGCTCTAGACGGAAATTCTACTCTATCAGTATTCTCATCTTTACTATCAGTTACATGTGTAGTGTTATCGATACTACTATTACACATCACTATATCCGCACTATCTTGACTGATTATTTCTATTATACTCACTGGTTTGTCACATGAAGTACCTGCTCCATATGGAGACAGTATTTTACTTACACACCCAGGTTTTTTTAACGAAACCCCGCAACAATCTTGTCGAGTGAGCTGGCCAAGGTCGAAACTCCTAGTCGAGAGAGATGTACTCCATCCTGGGCATACAGTTCATCCTTACCATAAAAGAGGGACCAGTTATCCAGGAATGGAATAGTATTTGCCTTGCAATACTTCTCCAGCCGGCTATTTACACCAATAGCCCTGGAGGACCATTCCTTCCTTACCCCTCTTCTTGGCAGGATACTGCTTACCACAGGAACTCCACCCTTTTTCCTTGATCCTCTCCAACATTTCCTGATACTTGGAGAGCAACTCCACAGTCCTGTATCTCCATATATCGTTGCTCCCTTCATTGAGGAAGATGATGGGGTCCTCCCCACTCACTTCCAGGACAGCATCTATCTTCTCAGCCACCTTCCCGACTCCGGCACCAGGCACGCAGACAACTTTACCAACCTGAGTGTTTGTTGCCCTGCCAAGGTATCTAACCAATGAATCACCGACAATGAAAACAGACTTAGCTTTTTCCTTTTGTCGGCGTGTAGCAGCAGGTGTAGCAGCAGTTGTAGCAGCAGTTGTAGCAGCAGATCCCGCTAGATCTAGAGGCATTATTTACATCTAGCGATATGAAATCTTGCGATATTCTGATAGACAGACAGGGAATACAGTAAAGGTGAGACAAGTAATCAAATTTACCCCAGGATACGACCATGCCAAAGCCGATTTTACAATCCAGGTACCCACTTTTATGTCTGGGTGGGACAAGGCTAACACGAGAGGAAGTACAAAGGAGTACAAAGGAAATAAAGCAACAACAGGTCTTGTGACCCTTCTAGGCTGCTTGTCCTCCAAAACACTGAGGATCAAGTGTCCAAACAGTGGTTTAGAGTGGGTAAGGGAACATTGGAAAGGGAACTACTGCCCTGGAACTAATGTCCGTGGCAGGACTAGGACGTTAGTAGGGGACATATGGGTTAGTAACTGAGGGGAGCATAAAATAAAGTTATTCATTTACAAACGCAGTCAGTCGCGGGTTTGATGCGAGATATTTGTCTAGGCGGAGTTTAAATGAATCAACGGTGCTGCAGTCTATAACGTCTCGGGGAAGCCCATTTCACAAGTTGACAACTCGATTGAAGAAGAAATTCTTAGATTCGTGTGAGTTAAAAGATTTACCAATAATTTTGCAACCGTTTCCCCACGTGTAATTAGATTGGTCGATAGTGAAGTACTTACTACAGTTCATATTGTCGATGCCTTTGATGATTTTGAACACTTGAATTAAATCACCTCTTAATCTGCGCTGGAAATAGATTTAATTCTCTAAGACGCTCTTTGTATGGTTTGTTCTTTAGGCTAGGTATCATTTTGGTAACTCTACGTTGAACTCGTTCTAGCTTGTTTATGTCTTTTTGGTAATAAGGGCACCAGCATTGAACGCAGATTTCCAGAAGAGGGCGGACTAAGGAATTGTAAAGGGTTAGGATAACGTCTTTGGATTTATGCTCAAATGACCTGCCTATAAAGCCAATTATTTTGTTTGCCTTCTTAACAACTTCTGAACATTGTTGACTCGGTTTTAGGTTACTCGATATTGTTACTCCCAGATCGGCTTCTCTGTTTACATTCTTAAGCTGAGTGCCATTCATCGAATAGTTTGCTTTCTCATTTAGGTATCCGATATGTAGTACTTTACATTTATCCGCATTGAAACTCATTTGCCAAATTTGGGCCCAATGTAACAATTTATCTAGATTGTGTTGCATATTGTCAACTTGTTCTTTTGAGAGTACGCTATTTGCAATTTTTGTATCGTCAGCAAATTTTGAGATTGTACAGGTGAGACCCTCATCTATGTCGTTGATGTAAATTAGAAAGAGAATTGGTCCTAGTACTGATCCCTGGGGTACCCCGCTACTTACATTGGTCCATTTAGATGCCTTACTGTTTATGACTACTCTTTGCTTTCTGTCGCTGAGCCAATTTTCTATCCAGTTCAACACACCGTCTTGTATTCCATGCGCTTTTAGTTTTAGCAGTAAACATTTGTGGGGAACTTTGTCAAAGGCCTTTTGAAAATCAAGGTATATAATATCTACAGCTTTACTCTCATCGTAGAGGTTGAGGATATCGTGGAAGAAGAGGGTTGTTAAACAGGAACGTTTTTTACGAAAGCCGTGTTGAGTATCTTTAAGTATGTTATTTTCCTCTAAGTGATTTACGAGTCTGTCTCTTATGACCGTTTCTAGCATTTTGCATACAACTGAGGTTAAGCTAATTGGACGATAGTTACTGGGTAGGGATTTGCTGCCTTTTTTGAATATCGGTGTTACGTTGGCTATCTTCCACTGATCAGGCATAGTTCCAGACTGCAAGGATTTATTGAATAGTAATGTCAGTGGTTTGGAGAGTTCATCCTTAGCTTCCTTTAGAACTCTAGGCGAGATTGTATCAGGTCCAGGCGTTTTATTTACCTTGAGTTTATCTAAACAATTCAATAATTCTCTCTCTGTAACGGTGATATTGCTTAGAACATCTGAATTATCAATCTGAATCGGCGATGGTGTAGGGATATCACTGAAGTTTTCTGTTGTAAAAACTGATGCAAAGAAGGTATTGAGGGCATTACTCATTTGTACTTCGTCTTTGGTGTATTCTCCATTTTCATCGACTAACGGTCCAACAGTTGAAGTAACTACTTTTTTCTTTCTGATATAACTATAGAATTATTTCGGGTTTGTTTTACTTTGATTCGCAATATGTATCTCTAGGGTCTTTTTACTTTGCTTAATTAACTTTTTGGCTTTGCGTCGTAGCTCTACAAATTTCACCCGTTCTTCGTCATTTTGTGAGGATTTTAATCTATCATTAGCAATTTTTTTAGCAAGCAGGCAGTTTGAAATATCTTTATTCCACCATTTGGGCTTATTATTATGGCCTGGACGCCGTATTTTCGATGGTATGCAGTCTTGCACTGCTTTTAGGTAAGTGGTTTCGAATAACTTCCAAGATGTATTTATGTCGTTATTGTTAATTAAAAAGCACCAGTCAGTTTCTTTAAACATAGCTCTAAGTTTATGAAAGTTTGCTTTCTTGAAATTAGGGACTTTTTCGATGCTACTATTTGGTTCGTTACTAGTAAAGTTTAAAGTGAAAGTTATCGTACGATGGTCGCTGTTACTGAATTCATCACCAACATTCAAATTCTCTATTAATTCTTCTTTTGTTGCAAGTACAATGTCAAGAACGTTATTACCACGGGTCGGTGTTCGAACAAATTGATAAAGCGAACTCTCTTGCAAGTTCGTATACAAGTCATGTCCGGAGTGTGGAGTAAGAGTATCGCCCACTTGGTCACAGGTAAATTAAAGTCGCCAAAAAATACGGTATCTTGTGAGTGACTTACATCTGCAATTTGTTCATAAATTTCTCGGTCAGTTTGCACTGATTGAGCTGGAGGTCTGTATATTAATGCAAGTATTATTTTTGTACCTTTATTATTCTTTATTAGCACAAAAGATGTGTCGACGTTCACAATTTGAGGTTTTGACAAGAGGGTCGGGTTAAGACTTTCTTTGATATAAAATGAAACGCCACCTCCATTTTTATTTATTCAGCTTTTCTCAAACATTACATAACCGGGAGGTGAATACTCTGCTAAAAAGTCTCTATATTCTGTATTGAGCCAAGATTCTGTTATACCAATCACATCATAATTTTCAGTAAACACTAGTTCCTCTAAATCTGAAAATGTATTGCGTATGCTACGAGCGTTTGCATAGAATACCTTTAAAGTTGCGATTTTAGAATTCACAGAACGTTCTTTAATCAAATGTTTGGTTCTGGTCGGATCTACATTTACATTCATGGCTGTCATCGGTTCTCGGTCGTTATCCCTGGCGGTTTTTAATTTGGGTCGTGTTGGTGGAGCTTTATCCAAATTCGCGGTTCTTGACAGATTAGCATTTAATTCCTTCGCAGGTTGCCGCCCTCGCTGTCTTCGGTCCTCCTTCCTGGTTGTCCTGTGCTGAGTCGATTTCTTCTCCGAAAATCCTTCACCGCATCGTTGAGAAGACGCCCAAAACGTGCTGCTCCCACCTGGTTCAAATGAACTCCATCGTCCGAAAACAAATAGTCATCGTAGTAGAAATTGTCCCAGGTGTCGACGAATCCCACGTTTTCCTTCCTGCAGAGGTTTGCTAGACAACGATTTGTGCTGGTGGCTATGTTGTAAAATCGGCTCTCTACACCAAGCCGGGGGACGATTCCTGAGACGATGATCCTTAATGACTTCTCCTTAAATGACTTGATCAGCTGCTGGTACTTTAAAAGCAAATCTTCCGACCGAGTTCGATGTACATCGTTGGATCCAACGTGGATGACGTACATTTTATTAGCAGGGTCCAGCTTAGATACTTCGTCAACTGCAGCAACTACGTCGTCCACACCACCACCAGGGATACAAAAACGCTTCCTGGTCTTAGGTGCTCTGGCGCAAAACTCTGTGAGCTGACCACGTATCATCGAGTCTCCCACGAGCCGGACTTCTTCTATTTCCGCTTCGTCATCTGAGTCTGTGAGTATCTGGAAGCGGTTTTGACACTCGGTAATCGGTATGGGTTTCCTGGTCTTGGGGCAAACGTTGTTCCTCACGACACGGAAGTTGTCTTGAGGGGGAAGAGAGTCACCATTTGTTTCTTGAGTATCGGAACCATCAGCTGAAATGGCTACTGCAGGCGTTGAATTGTTGGCAGTTGACGTTGGGGCGTTGGTGGCTGCTTTAGTTGCGGTGACAATTGAAGTTTGTGGTACTCCAACATTGAGTGTTACAAACTCTTGGAGTGATTCCAGCTTCATGGTGAGGACGTTGATCTTGTTGTAGGCTTCATCTAATTTCACTGTCAAATTCTCTCGTTGCTGGCAGAGACGGCAGACTTGAAGATCGACAGTAGCAAACATGGACTCACCAAACCTACTGGCGCAGTTCGTACAAGTGCAAGGCATGGTAACAGTCAGTTTCTTCAAATCACTTCACTCACTTAAAAACACTTAACTCACTTTTAAAACACTAAACTCGCTTTAAAAAACACTTAACTCACTTTTAAAAACACTTAACTCACTTCACTTACATAAATAGGCCTAACCGAAAACAAAAAATTTGAAATACGCACAAGTAGGTTATCAGCGGTGATAGCCTAACCGAAAATTAAAACAAAACAAAATTAAATTTAAATACGCAGTGATAACCGAACCGAAAACAATTTTATTTTTATTTAAACAGAAAAAGGCCACCAGGGGTGATAGCCTACCCTAACCGAAAACAAAAATAACCAAAAACAAAAATTATGAAATACCGGTACACAGAAATAGGCCACCAGCGGTGATAGCCTAACAGAAAATTTAAAAATTTAAGTACGCAGAAATAGGCCACCAGGGATGATAGCCTAGACTAACCGAAAACAAAAATAACCTACAACAAAAATTATGAAATACCGGTATGCAGAAATAGGCCACCAGCAGTGATAGCCTAACTGAAAATTTAAACATTTAAGTACACAGAAATAGGCCACCAGGGATCATAGCCTAGACTAACCGAAAACAAAAATAACCGAAAACAAAAATTATGAAATACCGGTACGCAGAAATAAACCACCAGTGGTGATTGCCTAACTGAAAATTTTAAAATTGAAGTACACAAAAATAGGCCACCAGGGATGATAGCCTAGATTAACAAAAAACAAAAATAACCTAACTTTAAACAAATATATATAACAGAATATGTAACTAAATATACAATTCACCAAATAGAGATTATATAAAAATAAAGTGTGACTGCACACAAGGGGTTAATATACTGTGTCAACAGATTATTTATTTTTTTTTTAAGAGACAATGAACGGAGGAAGGAAAAACACAGATAAAACAAAAAGGTCCATGTGCCTAAAGGCATCCTCCATTCATAAAATGTTTGTAACAACTGGATTTAAACATTTGTAGATTGTAAGTTTGTGGAAAGCAATTCGAGGGAAGTGAATTCCAAAGAGTAGTAGCTCTGGGGATAAATGAATTCTGATAAGCAGAAGTTCTGCATTGTGGAGGAGAAAGTGTAAATTCATGGGCGCTCTCAGCTGCCCTAGTTCTACGGGGAAAGATGTGGAGAGGCGGCACAATTGAAGCAAGTTCCTCGGAACAATTGCTGTGAAAATATCTGTAGAATAATGCAAGGGATGCAACGTTTCTTCGTATGGATAATGTAGGAAGGTCCTGTGTGATTGCAGGGTTATTGATTAATCTAATAGCTTTATTTTGAATTTTGTCCAACTGCCTCAATGCAACCACTCCACTTCCACCCCACAGAGGTGAACAGTAATCCATCTGAGAACGCACATGACTTTTATATATCACGGCCAACTGCTCGTCAGTGAAGAATTCTCGAACTCTGTACAGGAGTCCCAGTTTTTTAGAGGCATTCTTAGCAATGCTTCTAACATAATGTGTCCAGCTCAAGTTAGTAGTTAATGTTACACCGAGAATGTCAATACTAGGGGAAGTGGGAATATTTACATCATTAAAAAATATATGGGAGTCAGTGAGATTCTGTCGGTTAGAAAATTGAATGTATTTGGTTTTCTGTGCATTAAAGGAAACTAGATTCTTTTGTCCCCATCCATTAATTCTAGAAAGGTCCTGGTTCAGAGAAATTGCAGTGTTTATTTTTGAATTTATAAGATCGGGTTGGGTGAAAGAATTGGTAAATGTGAAGGAACTGTGGAGTGTTGAGTCATCTTCGTAGGAATGTATTGGATTATGAGTGGTAGATATGAGATCATTGATATGAATGAGGAACAGAATTGGGGCCAAAACTGATCCCTGGGGAACACCAGCATTTATTGAGTGAAATTGAGAATAAAGGCCATCTACCATTACACGTATTTTTCTGTTATGAAGATAAGATGAAATTAGTGGAACTAATGATGCAAGGCCGTAGTGTGACATCTTCGACAATAAGGATTGATGCCAGACTCTATCAAATTCCTTTGATATATCCAGTGCTATTGTATGTGTTTCACCATGTTGGTCTGTAGGCTTGGTTGATTTGATGCGTAAGAAGGCAAAGCATGTCTGCAGTTGATCGACATCGTCTAAAAACATATTGCCTATCACTGATTAATTTATTATTCTCAAGATGCTTAATTATGTGATTATTTAATATAATTTCAAAGACTTTACCAAGAGTGGAAGTTATAGCTATTGGTCTGTAGTTTGATGGATCTGAAGAGGCACCTTTTTTAGGAACTGGATGGATGTTTGCTTCTTTCCAGGGTACTGGGAAGCATGAGGTATGAGTACACAGACGGAAAATTTTTGCCAATACAGGAGCGAGCACCAAGGAGCAATTCTTAAGTACTATTGGAGGAATTTCATCTGGACCAGGAGCCTTATCTACTGAGAGATTCTGCAAAATAGTTTTGACATGTCTGGTGTGGATCTTAAGTGAGGGAATTTCAGGCGAATTAAAATTAAGTACAGGGACATCTTGATTTATTTCATCTAAGGTTGAGTTGGTGGAGAAAATATCCGCAAGAAGGTTAGCTTTACCTCGTGGGTCACTTACAAGATTGCCAGTCGGAGATTTTAATGGTGGAATGGATGAAGCAGTAGTGAAGTTGGATTTAAATGAGTTAAGAGTAGACCAAAATATTTTGTTATCATTTGGATTATTTAGAAGTTTATTTGCCTGCTTGTGGAGAAAGTTTGATTTAGTTAGGTTTAATACAGTTTTGGCATGATTTCTGATGTTTCTAAAGTAATTAAAGGCTACATGAGTTTTTGATCTTGTGTATGCATTGTAGGCTATTGCTTTTTGTTCAGTTACTCTAGCACAATTATGGTCAAACCATTTAGGTGAATTAGATCTTTTACTGTACTTTTGATGAGGAATAAAAGTTTCCATTCCAATTTTTACAAAATCTTGTATGTGGCTCAAGGTGGAGTGTGCATCATTAGAAAAAAAAGAGGTCCAGGGAATATCAATAAAGAAACCTTGAAGACCCTCCCAGTCTGCCCTATCGTAATGCCATTTAGTCACCAAAACAGGTTCAGAGTGGGAAGGTGTGGTAGGTGATAGACAGGTGGCCTGTATCAGACAGTGATCAGAAGATCCAAGCGGGGACCTCACTGTAACATCATAATTTTCTGAATTGGTTGTTAAAAATAAGTCCAGTAGGTGGGAATTATGATTAGGATTATCTGGTACACGGGTGGGTTGGTTGACTAGTTGAGTGAGATTAAATGAGTCTGCAAATAGCTCACATTCAAGACCAGCATCATCAGTCCTGGCTGAATGAGTGAGCCATTCAACATTATGGACATTAAAATCACCCAGCACAGTGATTTCAGAAGAAGCATTTAAGTTAAGGACACTGAGTTGTGAGGACAGAGAACCAAAAAGACTTTGCTCTGGAGGAGTATTTGGGGAACGGTAGATGCAACATATGTATTTAAATTTACCAGCAGAAATTAATTTGTATATAGAATAATCAAAATAGGGACAATTGAAACTAGTAACCTCCTCCAGGGCAATTTCAGATTTTGCGAAGCAACATACACCTCCTTTAGGTCTGAAATTTTGGGAGCAGTTGATAACCTGGAAAATTAAATCTAGACGTGTCAGATGTGGATGTTACTTGAGTCTCTGTCAAAAAAAGGAGAGTAGGGGATTCTGCTTGAAGAAATTGGTGTACAGAATTGATGTTAGAGTGAAGTCCCCTTATATTGCTAAAGAAAAAGCTGCACCGACGAGCAGCTTTGGGACGTTGCAATGCTCTTGACACAGTCGCATGATGACGACCGGGAGGGCCCTGTGTCAATTACCCAACCCTGCCGGGGGTGGATATCCGAGGGACCACCAGGTTTGCTCTTAACAATTGTACTGCCATATTTATTGGGTAAGGTGTATGGTGTTACATGTATGATATGTAGTGGGAAGAGTAGTGTTTTATGGATAGAGGATAGCAATGTAGGGCAATGTCGTGAAGTTGGATGTGTATGTTATATAAAGAGGGTTTTCCTGATACCCCTGATGTGTGAGGCAGAAAGATATGTATCCAGCTACCAAGGCCTGGGAGAGAAAATGGAATTCAGGCTATTCCCTGAGTCTCCCGAAACCTTGGCGGTAGTACTTCCCTGGGCGGGGCTGCCTACCCCTACTACCTACCTAGATGGACCTGGTGTCGCTGTAGCCAAGTAAAGCAGTAGCCTACTCTTTTTAGATAGTCTTTTAGAAGTCAGCCCAATGACTCATGAGCAATCCTGGTGGCTAACCAAGTTCTCATTCTCGTGTGTTTGGTGGTAGCAGGCAAGCCACCAACCATGTCCCTGGATTAATTTGTGCCACAACGAAACCCGGTGCTCATTTACGTCTGAGTGAGACGGAACTATTTGGTGGCTAACCAAGGAAATTTCACCCACCCCATGTATGTGTGGCAAAATCTGTATATATGAGCCATTTTAGAGATATATTGTAGGGATGTTGTCGTTATTCTAGTATTCAGCATTTATTTACTATCTAGCGGACCATGCGCGGCTTGGCTGCTCGGGAGTGGTTATAATACTGGAGATGTCCCCCCGAAAACAACTCGCCACCAGCATTGTTTACGAGGAATTTGCGCTGTTTTGATAAGGTTAAATTTGGTTAGCTTAGGTTAGGGTAATCTAAAATAATAACATATAATAATGGGCGACTTTGTTTCGGGGCGAGAAAAAGTTGGGGCGAGTTCTCCTCGATTCTCGGGAACTATACTGTAGTCTATTCGCTGTAAGTAGGCGAGAAATCAATGACCTCTAACCTCTGTAACTCAAAAACGACTAGAGTAATCGAGCTAATATTTCTACCATTTGGGAAGAGCCAGTCAAAGAATAGATGTGGAAATTTACAGCCCATTTGCTCTAGCGATTTTTGAGTTACAGAGGATAAAGACCATGATTTCTCGCCTACTTACAGTGAACAGTGAACAGACTATAGCTGCCAATTGAGTGACAATGTTGAAATAATATACACATCTCGTTCAATGCATGGACATTAAATGACATAGTAGATTAAATATAAAATCTAGCGTTGCATTAACATTTGAGATTGGTTATAATGTAACCCATAAAGTACCGGTGACGTCCTATTCATTATTCTCTGGCAACTATTAGACGATATCATTTAGCTTAGGAAAAACGTCTACCCATTAAAACACTACAAACTACTTCAATTAATACTTTTAGTTATCATATCCTTCCTAAGCTTCATAAAATCATCTAAATGCAGCTAAAATACAAACAAAAGCACGTTGCCGGGTCTATATATAGTAGATGTAATATAATTTTTTCTGCGAAATAATAGTGGGCTTATTTGACTTTTCAGCTCCACATCTGTCTATAAGCTGATTGGATATCCTGTTATATGACTTCTATTTTCTATGCCGCCCACACGTACAGTAGGTTTAAAAACTTATGGAACTTCTCCACAGCCTCAATACTTTTCTACCCATGTATAATTTGTTCAAAGCTTTTTAACATAAAAAGCTAAATAAATAAGATAAAAGCTATGCTAAGTAATATGTATTGGTATTTAATGGAGTTATTTTCTGCTTACAATACTGATAAAGTTCAACTACAGTAGTGAAGGTGTGGCATCATTTTGTATCCATACTGTAATATCCCTCAAAAAATCCGACTTTTTAGTCAATTCGCATCATTCACGATTCATTAGTTAAAATTACTAAATATAGGACTTCAGAGGCTATTAATTAAGCCAGCACACTTTAAGTCAAGAATACCGTCAGGACTGGAGCCACTCTGCGAAAACTCCAGTCCCTTCTCACGATTCATATTCTTAAACCTTACCATAGTGATACACTACGTATTGTTAGACGAATCAATTAAACACAAATCGTATTCCTAACATAACTGGCTGATATCATGTGGGTTAGTTTTTTTACAATTCTTCGCACAATTCCTCAGTCTACGTTCCATAATAGAGATGCAAAACCCTATACGCACGGGATTGGAGTTCTCAAAAAGGGGCTCCAGTCCTGAAGTTATTCTTGACTTAATAATCCAATAAAGTTGATAGCCTCTGAAGTCCTATTTTAACTAATCTACGCATATTTAATTATTTCAATACGATTACGTCATGTACAGATGCCCACATAAGTTTTGTTCATCGTCGTGATCATATGTGTGAGAGTAAAATTAGTATGAATGAATTGCGGGTGTTTTTTTTAATTATCAGTCGACTAATCAAATTAGTTAACCACTGCATAAGAAACTACACTCGTAATTCAATCATGGTCATATATATGTCCAGGATTAAGATAATGGAGGGGAACAGAACTTATATACCCAACTGTACACTTTAAGATCTAAATCGTAGCCCATTATGAAGTTGAGAACAGCAAAGCGAACCTCTAAAATGTAATTATTAGGTAAGGAATTAATAAGATGATTCAGTTCAGTTCGGTACAGCTTCGTAACCCAAAAACCACGATTTATGTCCTGGAGTGTATAATTATATTAATGCAATTACCTGATATGAGTTATTATGCCTGCAAGGGACTGGAGTTCTCGAAAAGGGGCTCCAGTCCTGACACTATTCTTACCTTACAGTGTGCTGGCATAATAATTCAGAAGGGTTGATAGCCTCTGAAGTCCTATTTTTAACTAACATATGCTGATTTTAATTCGCTTAAAAGATTTCGAGTAGTATATAAATAGTTTGACTCACACAAGTCCTTCTCAGGCTCAATAAAATCGTCTAATGATAGCCAGAAAAATTCAAACGCGAATAAATGAAGCAGCATAAGACCATCAAATGACTAATCTCAGCTGCTTTGTTGATTGTTCGAACCTTAGTTGAATCGGATATTAGTTGGTGAGCTACATGGTTATTATAGCCACTGTCAAAATGTGTAACTTAATAACGCAAACTATATTAATTTTAACTTGCTATTAGGAACAAAGTCTACTATAAAACTACCATCTTTCGACTATAAACATAACATACTATGTTCATGTACACTCCAAGACACAGGTTTTAGCCCAATACGAACCCTCAAAAAGCACCAACGAACCTTCGAAATTTATATATTGGGTCAAGAATGAATTTCAAGATTCGATTCAGTTCGGGATGGTATGGAAATTGTAACCCTTACTGTACCGTCTTTATATTTGATTTCCGCTACATTTAGACGATGTTATGAAGCTTACAAGGGATATATCGTAGCTCAAAGGGATGTTATGAAGCTTACAAGGGATATATCGTAGCTCAAAGGGATGTTATGAAGCTTACAAGGGATATATCGTAGCTCAAAGGGATGTTATGAAGCTTACAAGGGATATATCGTAGCTCAAAGGGATGTTATGAAGCTTACAAGGGATATATCGTAGCTCAAAGGACGATGTTATGAAGCTTACAAGGGATATATCGTAGCTCAAAGGACGATGTTATGAAGCTTACAAGGAATATATCGTAGCTCAAAGGGATGTTATGAAGCTTACAAGGGATATATCGTAGCTCAAAGGACGATGTTATGAAGCTTACAAGGGATATATCGTAGCTCAAAGGACGATGTTATGAAGCTTACAAGGGATATATCGTAGCTCAAAGGACGATGTTATGAAGCTTACAAGGGATATATCGTAGCTCAAAGGACGATGTTATGAAGCTTACAAGGAATATATCGTAGCTCAAAGGGATGTTATGAAGCTTACAAGGGATATATCGTAGCTCAAAGGACGATGTTATGAAGCTTACAAGGGATATATCGTAGCTCAAAGGACGATGTTATGAAGCTTACAAGGGATATATCGTAGCTCAAAGGACGATGTTATGAAGCTTACAAGGGATATATCGTAGCTCAAAGGATTAAATGAGATAGTCTGTAGCCTTTAATTGTTAGAGCTCCTTCCTAAGCTGAAGAAAATCACCTATTAATAGCCAGGATATAATGCGAAGGACGTCCCCGGTACTGAATGGGCTAAGGGGAGAGGGGTCGTTTTTGTGGTCCCCCTTCTTCCTCGTATTTAGCCCCATTAGTTTTCAGATCTTTTGACGTTCGGCCCATTAGTTTGGCGATTTGAAGATTTCTCGCCCCATTTGTGTCAATATTAAGACTTTTCGTGTCATTTAGGTGTCGATTTTTTCCTGGCGAGCGATAGCAAGTAATTTAAGAGAACATTTTCTGGACTCCCTTCTCCCTCATGATTAGCCCCGTAGTTTTGATATTTTAAGACGTTTGCCACACTAATTTGGCGATTGAAAACGTTTCATGGCATTTAGTTGTTTTTTGTGGCGAGCGAATGCGAGTCTGCAATTTAGGAGGAACCGGCCTTTGGCCTGAACATTTTTGTACCGAAAAATTAACAAATTGATATCTAAGTTGGGTCGTGGGGGTATTCTTTAAAGTTTGATAGAGGTCTAGGGAAGAAACTAAATAATTAGAAAAACATAAAAATAAAATATATCTGATAACAAATTCTCCCTCTAAAATTTCCCGACGATTCGCATTTCTCTTCACTAAGCCAATTATTACCCCTTTGATCTCAGCCGGAGAGTCTCGTTTAATTAATCCGCAATAAATAAAGCCGCTATCAAACCACCGCTTTTTCCCTCACCTTTGTTCGTCAACAGCTTATGGAGTTGTCTTTTAACCCTTTCAGCACCGGTGGCCTCTTATTTACTTCATGTCAGCTATGTTTAAATGATTTTATGACGCTTAGGAAGGATATATGGTAGCTAATAGGATTATTTTGAGATAGTCTGTAGCCTTTTAATGGGTAAACGTCCTTCCTAAGCTAAATCAAATTGTCGAATAACTCCCAGAATATAATGCAAAGGATGTCACCGGTCTGAAAGGGTTAAACAGTTCAATCATCTAATAATATTTGTCTCGAGTCTAGTTTTCGACGCCAGTGCAAAAGATCCCATACATGCTGCCGGAAAAATATTTGCCAGACAAAATTTGTTGCTGGAAAAATGTTGCCCGAATTTATTTTACTGAACAATGCTGCCGAATTATTGTTTGGCCATGGACACTTGCCGGTAGGAGGTCTTGTGTACTATCTCCCTTAGTTAGAATACTCTCTCTATAGATATTTGTGGTAATTACCCCGTACACTAGACTTCATTATACTATTATGCAAATAATATTATCTGATATTCCTCCTTTAAGTTTTGATATTTAATTCAGCATTCGTGCATGCCACCCTCCCCCCCATCCCCACACGTAAAAACATACACACACACCTACCCACTTCAGTCTATTGTGAGAAGTTAAGAAAACGGCAATAAAATCCTTTCTTAAAACCCTACAGCAGGTCTTAATTGTCTATGAGTTTGGCTTTCCTTACCTACAGTTTTGCATACCGGCATGTATTAAAAAAAAAAAAAAATGTTTTAATAAGTCATCGTCTTTGGTAAATACTAGAATACATAAATCTACTTTACGTTACCTTGATGGCGGACGAGGGGTACATAATAGTATAGGGGAACTCACTCCTGTTTTGGAGTGAGCTGGGTTGAAGGATCGTAACAGATATACCCTCTCTCTCCCCGTAGTCATACCTGGAACAAAATAGAACGTTTTTGATAAGAGGATGATATGCTAACAGTTTATTGTAGTAAACATATATATAAATAACTATTTCTGATTAGAGGATAATATACTACCATATTATTGTAGTGAAAAACAAATATATATATAGTTGGATGAATCGACAAATAATTCAATATGTATTAAAAAGGAGAACTAAATAATTAAGGATTTTACCGGAGTGTTTATGCAATGTGTGTGAGTTTGTGCTTTGTATCTGTGTTTATTTGTTGTTTTATGTTCTTTTTGTGTTTTCCCTATTCTTGCTCTGTCTTGAGTCGGCTACCCCCAAAATGGGGATTGAGCCTGAGCATATAGATAGATAGATAGATAGATAGTTTATGCAATTCCACACCTACAGTATAATGTTAGCTAGACACATATACCTGGCATCATAACAACATTACAATACAATTACATTATAGCTTTAATACATTTCATTATTTTCTATCTTTATACAGTTATACACTAGAGTTAACTACCATAATTAACAGCTGGACTTAAGAACAACAGTGCCTTCTACCCAGTTCTTAGTTCCTCGCGAAAACGATTTGTTATTAATATACTTACTTAGCCGTATTTGGAAGTGTTTTTAGAGCTTCACTGTTTCAATTTTTGTTATCACATTAATTTGGCGACAATAAGAAGTTTCATCCTATTCACGTGTCGATTTTTTTTTTGGGCGAGCCATAGCGAGCCTTTAATTCATAAACAAAATCGGCCTTTGGCCGGGAAATATTTCGATCGAAAAATTTACAAATTTGGCTTGAAAGGGTTCTGGGAGGGCAACCTTTAGTTTGGAAGAAATCTGGGAAGGTGTTTTTGTTAGTCTAAGGAACAAACTTAAATATATTGCTCGAAAATGGCAGAAGCAAGCAAAATCATCAATAATTATTAAACTACATATAATAACCCACAAGACGTCGGAGGAGAGAGTGGTAATCAAGAATATATTAATCTATTCATATTACTTACCAGCAAGCCGAGTGGAGGAGGCTATCCAATTTTCCTCCCCCTCCTCCACCACCACCTTCGTAAACGCATTTTCATCCATTCCCCCCCCCCCCCCTCCTCCTCATCCTTCCCCCTCTTCACCTCACCCCTTCTGCTCCCCCTCCTCCTCCTCTTCATGTTACACCTGCTTCCCTTCCTCCTCTTCCTTTCCTTCCCCCTCCTTATCATCTTACCTTTCTGCTCCCCCTCCTCCTCACTATCGTCCTCCTCTTACCCCTTCCCCTCATCCTCCCCCCTCCCCCCTCCCCCTCCCCCGCGTTCTTTAGGTCCTCCAGTAGGCTCCTCCTCACACCACGCCAGCACCTCGACATTATAATTTAATCCATGAGGAGGAGGCATGGTAATGGAACTGGAGGAAGAGGTGGGGGAGGAGGGGGGGGAGGAAGGAGGAGGAGGGGGAATATTAGGGGAAGGAAGGAGGGGGGAGGAGGAAAGGAGGAAGAAAAGGGGAGGGAACTTAGGGAAGGAAGATTTGGAGAAGGAGGATTCGGGAGGGAAGGAGGGGGTGGAGGAGGAAGATTAAGGGAGAGGAGCTGTTTTACGTTATACGTTCTTAAATGGAGAACATCATTAAACGAAGGGATATATTTACATGCAATTGGCTTTTCATTTCTCCATTCCTGTATGAAGAAAAAAAAAACACGCAGAATAGATACATACAACTGAATACAAATATAATAATACAAAAATAGATGCTAATACTAAGAATCATAATAATAATAATAATAATAATAATAATAATAATAATAATATGAAAATAATAATAAAAACAATAACAATACTAATATGAATAAGTAACAAGGAAATTCTATAACAAAGTTGGAAAAGCAAGAACCATTGACAATACTACAAAGAAACAATTGATCAAAACAAATCTAACACAGAGATACAACACAAGGAAGGAAGAAACACAGACAAGAATACAAACAGTATAACATAAGACATGCGGTCTTTTTGAGAGCAGATTGTTGAAGCCGAAGTGAAAGATAAAAGAGACGTCGAAATAAAGGAGATAAATATTCATAACGCACAGGAGAAAAGATGGTTGTCTGTGTGTGTGTGTGAAGAGTGAGTGAGTTACTTGGTTAGTTCATTCTTTATTGCATAATAGGCTACATGGTAACTTTTTACATATATACAGTGGATAAAATCTAATCCTACCCCAAGGTGGGTTCATTATTTTGAATATACAATAGTCGTGATTTAATGGCATCTATGTCATATATAGATAGATAGACAGTGATTAACCTTGCTGGGTTTCGAAATAAAGGAATTTTACAGAAAAAATTAAAAAATGAAAGGAAAATGTATGAGACCCTTTGCCTTAGTAGTATGTGTATTTAGGGGTTAATTGGAATCATGCAACCCGTCACCCATAGTAGTATGTACATTTTTAATGAATGTGATTTGTATTATTATTCTATATTTTTTACATTTATTGATTTATTATTATTAATATTTGATTTATATATTTTTTCTTGCGTTCTCTTCAGCTGAAAACGGTGATAATTACGGCCTACTTCATACCAATTTATCTGTGGCATGAGTCTAGATTTTTCTTAAATGCATCTATAGAGGAGCTGTCTATTACTGTATTAGGGAGTGTGTTCCATTCATTAATTTACTGTGAATAAAAAACAAAATTGTGTTATTTAGATCCACTCTCCTACCTAATAATTTTAAATTGTTTCCTCTTGTAGATTTGTCTTCGGCTTTTTTTGAGTAACTTATCTGGGTTAATGTTACTGAATCATTTTAGAATTTTAAAACACAATCAATTGACCTCTCATCCTTCGTTTCTTAAGTGAAAGCATATTAGTATTTTAAAACACTATCAATTAACCTCTCATCTTCGTTTTTTAAGTGAAAACAGCTAAAGTTCTTTTAGTCTTTCATCATATGGTCTATATCTTAATAAAGGGATTACTTTAGTGACTCTCCTTTGCTCAGATTCCAATTTGTTAACATCCTTTATGAGGTAGGGTGATCAACACTGCATAGCGTATTCGAGGTGCAGAGAGAGAGAGAGAGAGAGAGAGAGAGAGAGAAAGAGAGAGAGAAAGAGGAAGCAAGGAAGTAAGAGAGCGAGAGAGCAGAATACAACCAACGAATGACCGACCGCCCAGGAAAACTCCCCACCACTACTTTTTGTATGTTGGTTATTTGTCAGTCCATAAGTCATCAATACGGCGCCAGACGGTCATGGACCCTGCACACACACACACATGCACACACACACATACATACACATACACACACACACACACTCTCTCTCACACACACACAAACACACACCGACGTCTATTGGGAGAGAGAGGGGAGGGTTGGTGGTGATTGGGAGGTAGAGAGATATATTGATTGTTTGATTGACTGATTGGTTGGTTGATTTATTTATATGTAGGTAATTAGATGGATGAATACATAGATAAGTAGTCCAAGAGAGAGAGAGAGAGAGGGGGGGGGAGAAACGAGAGCGAGAGCAAGAGCGAGAGAGAAATGAGAACGAGAGAAAAATGCAAGCGATATCGAAACAGTAAACACACAAAACAAGTCACAAAACTACAACCAGAAACTGCCCCCCTCAAAACATGGAACTTTTTGTCTGTTTCTCTGCCATAAATAAGGCGCCAGACGACCACCACACTCCCGAGGCATAAAGGGCGGCTATGAGGAGAATCAGGTTAACCCCTTTTACAGTAGATTATAGGAGTCGATTGATCATTTGAGGTAAAAACTCGAATTATCTTATAATATGATATTTTTCCGTTTCCCCGTGCAAGATCATAAAAGTGAACATTTGATTCCAACCTGTGCAATTTCATATTATATTTTATATGGCATTTTTTAATTACATGATGATAATATATATATATATATAACAGAAACAGGACAATGAAGGCCGTGACGAGGATCATTTTGCTTTATTGGTACCAGACGTTTCGACACATGTGTTATGTCATCATCAGTGTAAATCTATGGACAATTTGTTCAAATTAGTAAATTTTTTAAATAAACAGGGTTTGAGCCCTAGAGTTCATTAACCCTTAAAGAGCGGCAAGCAACATAAGTTAAAAGAAAACATTACATTTTTTTTTTAAAATTGATATAAATAAAATATCAGTTAATTATGCAGATAAATCACTAACCATTCTCAATTACATATTTGCAAGAATGCAGCCAAATGCATCGATCAGTCTATGCTAAAACATTATTACATAAACCACCTAACAATATCAAGTGTAAATTCCGCCTCTACAGGTGAGATTGAGCTTAAAATCACGACTTAAATACATCTATCAAATGTTCAGTCAGAGAAAAAAGATACGCACTAATTAAAACTTATGACACAGACAAAATTTAAAATATCTATCAATATAAAGTTTTAATTCGGCTAATAAATCAATAATTAATTTATTAGCCGAATTAAAACTTTATATTGATATGTATTTTAAATTTTGTCTGTGTCATAAGTTTTAATTAGTGCGTATCTTTTTTCTCTGACTGAACATTATAGATGTATTTAAGTCGTGATTTTAAGCTCAATCTCACCTGTAGAGGCGGAATTTACACTTGATATTGTTAGGTGGTTTATGTAATAATGTTTTAGCATAGACTGATCGTTGCATTTGGCTGCATTCTTGCAAATATGTAATTGAGAATGGTTAGTGATTTATCTGCATAATTAACTGATGTTTTATTTATATCAATTTAAAAAAAAAAAAAAATCTAATGAACTCTACGGCTCAAACCCTGTCTATTTAAAAAAATTACAAATTGTCCATAGATTTACACTGATGATGACATAACACGTGTCGAAACGTCTGGTACCAATACAGCAAAATGATCCTCGTCACGGCCTTCATTGTCCTGTTTCTGTTGAAGCTACGATTCCCCAAGAATGTTCCTGTTTCTCAAACTATATACCGGTATATATATAATATATATATATCTATATTGTTCTTTTTTAAGCTGCATCAATTCGTCTAATGATTGCCAGAATATATTACAAATCGGCGTCATCGTATTATTTTTTTTTTCTATGTGATTTTAAGTACATACTGTAGGTAGAACCCAGTATTAGGTCAACAACATGGCGGCGGGGAAAAGTAAGATGGTTTGGTGTAAGGCAGGAAGGGTCGACAGCCTACATAGGTAGCTTCATATGGTTGAATGGAGAAGTGGTGTACGGGAGATATATTGCTACCCACGTACACAAGGCTGTTTACGTACACACACACACACACACACGCAAACACACACACAACCAAACACATACACACACACACACACAACCAAACACATACACACATTCAAACACACAACCAAACACACACACACACACTCCACCAAACACACACATACACACATACTGTACATATACAAATAATGCACTTTATCATATGCCCGTATGCGTTTGAGTTTTTCACTTAGTTTATTATTTTATCTAAGAAACAGACACATGCCAATTCGTCGACTATTTAACAATATTATCACTTTCTATAGGATATAATGGATAGTCAAGAGCTCCCTTTCGTTACTGGTATACATATTTATCATTCTCCATGCACTTGTTTACTCTTTCTCACACTTCTATGTTCATGCTCGTAAATGTTCGCGTTTCCTGCTATGCAAATACATATTATCAAGAGAGAGAGAGAGAGAGAGAGAAAGATAGATAGATAGATAGATAGATAGATAGATAGATAGAGAGAGAGAGAAAGAAAGAGTGTGTGGGGTGTTTGTGTGTGTCTGTGTGTGGGGGTGCATTAAAAACACACTTTACATTAACATACTCCCGCTAAAGCTCGGTTCACACATGCACGAATTAACGTCCCGTCCGGCCACGACCAAAAAAATAGGCAGGACGGCATCAATCTGGAGGCCCCATGGTACACATGCACGAATTAACATCCCGTCCGTCCCCGACCCCTTTTGTTCAGTTCACACATGCACGAATTAACGTTCCATCTGTCCCCGACCCCTTAATTCGCCTGCAAACGAGCAAGGACGCCGGCAAAATCGCCTATGGTCGGTACACGGACGTGCGGTGTCACCAGCTCACGTGACGCGACGGTGCCACATCGCCGACTCTCCTTCCAACGTTTTTTTGCCGCTGTTCTCATCCCGTTCGTCGGCGTCTAGACGCCGAATGCTCCCGTGGGTGTCCCGGCCTGACATGTTTTGTGGCAGTTGCCTCGGCCCACGCCGACCATTTTATGCATGCAAAAATGGTCGCCGCCTCTGCTGGTGACACCACACGTCCCTGTACCGACCATAGGCGATTTTGCCGGCGTCCTTGCCCGTTTGCAGGCGAATTAAGAAGTCGGGGCCGGACGGGACGTTAATTCGTGTATGTGTGAACTGAGCTGTACACATGCACGAATTACCATCCCATCCATCCCCGACCCCTTTTGCTTGGTTCATACATGCACGAATTAACGTTCCGTCCATCCCCGACCCCTTAATTCACCTGCAAACGAGCAAGGACGCGGGCAAAATCGCCTATGATCGGTACACGGACGTGCAGTGTCGCCAGCTCATGTGACGTGATGGTGCCACATCGCCGACTCTCCTTCCAACGCTTTTTTGCCGCCGTTCTCATCCCGTTAGTCGGCGTCTAGACTCCACCAGTCGGCGTCTAGACGCAGCCAGGATGCATCTAGACGCCGACTGCTCCCGTGGGTGTCCCAGCCTGACACGTTTTTTGGCAGTTGCCCCGATCCACGCGGACCATTTTATCCATGCACAAAAAGGTTGCCGCCTTTGCCCCTGTGTCCCGTGTGCTGGCGACATCACAAGTCCCTGTACCGACCATAGGCGATTTTGCCGTCGTCCTTGCCCGTTTGCAGGCGAATTAAGGGGTCGGGGACGGACGGGACGTTAATTGGTGTATGTGTGAACCGAGCATAAATCACACCACCAAAGCCAAGCAGCTCCCCCTCTCCGAACACCAGCCCAGCCTATACTCTTTTGGTCTAGTAATTTATGTATTCCTTAATTTATTTCCTTGCTAGACCTCAATCAAACTTAGAAAACCCCCCCTAGACCCCCCCGCCCCCTTTTCAAGATAAACTTGTAAATGTTTCGGTAGAAGATGTACAAATTGAGCCTGCTGTCAAAAACATTATACAAAATATGCTGGCTCTCTACCGCTCGCCAGGAAAAAAATCGACACCCGGATGGGGATAAATGTCATAAAACAGTAGGATGAATGGGGCCAAATGGATACAACCCAGAGAGGGAGGGAGAGAGTGAAAACAAATACAAGGTGGGCCCCCTTAACTCTAACAGCCTAATTCCCAAGTCGGAACCGTCTCTCCACGCCCACCAATGAGGAGATCGAGGAAGACATACAAACATAAAGATGGGAAGATCGAAGAATAGACAATCACAAGTAATACAACCAAAACAGACAGGTTAACACACAAATGGCGAATGGTAAGATCGAGGAAGTGAGACTTACAGATAAATGAGGAGAATGTAGAAACGCCAAAATGCAGAAAATATCACCAAAAATACACCGTTTAACAAAATGGCGAATGGTAAGATCGAGGAAGAGACACTTTTACCAAGATTTTGTATCGAAATATGTTGCTAATTATGCAGACTGGGCAAACTATGATGTACAGACCAAACAGTGTCATATGACTCCATTAAAAATCGAGAAATCAGATGCTAAGGGATTCAATTTACCATCAGCTGTGAAAATAATAGACTATAATATAAGGAAAGAAGGAAGAAACGCGAAAACGCAGACAATATCACCGAAAAACGAGCTTGGTCAACAAAATGGCGTCCCCTCGAACCCCATTGTCTCTATTCTCCCTGCATTTCCGCCTTGGCTCCGGATCAACACAGGCGCCACTAAGCTCCCCACCAAGCAGCTTTAGTCTAAGGGCTGAACCACTTTACCACTCACTCCACCAACCTCCACAACCAAAAGGGAGTGGAGAGGGAAGTGGCTGTCGATTGAGGGGGGATTGTTGTTTATTATGTCTCCCCCCCCATTTCCCTCGAGTTAAGCCCCACTAAGCTCCACCCCCCCCTCCCCCTCCCACCGATGCAGCTTTAGTCTCAAGGCTGAACCACTCACTCCACCAACCTCCGCAACCAAAAGGGAGTGGTGGAGAGGGAAGTGGCTGTCGATTGAAAGAGTTTGGAAATTATACGCCTAGTTTAATCATTATGTATTCAAAACTATGAATTGTAAAAGTGTAAAGCCGGTATCACACGAGAGCTTTTATAGTCAACTTTCGATGATCAACATTTTTCTGGCAACATTCTTGAGATTTTTTGCACTGGTATCGGAAACTAGACTGAATGTAGATCAGCTTAGGTGACAGACTTATAGAAAAAGTTGACCTCATAAGCTGCCAGACCAGTGTTGAGGATAAATGTTGAGGGATAAATCGCTCGTGTGATACTGGCTTAAGAAATACCATGAATATTCAATATAGGCCTACACAATGGCATAAATTGACATAAAACACTGTATGGCCGATTGTGTTGCAGTTCAGCTAAACACACACACACACACACACACACACACACAGACACAGACACACAGACACACACACACAAACACACAGTATTTGCAGTCTATACACATGTACCAATTTTACCCGCATATCATAAAATTGATTTGTTAATATTGACAATACCGGTGATACACACATGGAGCAATACCAATACATCAAGTGTGGGTGTGTGTGTGCAGCAGAACAGATACACTATAGGCTATATATATATATAGTTATATATATATATATATATGTAATGCTTAAACGCGGCAAAATCATCAAGGGGTTAATTGAATGGAACTGCCTCCACCTCTACCTCCACTACCACTCAGAAGCTCCACTACCACCACACACCACCACAATAACTACCACAACCACAACAACCATCATCACCTACCACACTACCACAACCAGGCACCATATTCACACCACATACCATTATTATAAATACTACAACCACAATCAACATAATTATACCACCTAACCACAACCACCACACTACCACAACCAGGCACCATATTCATACCACATACCATTATTATAAATACTACAACCACAATCAACATAATTATACCACCTAACCACAACCACCACACTACCACAACCAGGCACCATATCCACACCACACACCATTATTATAACTACCACAACCACAATCACCATCAACCACACAACCACAACCAGGCACTATGTCCAAACCACACACCATTAGCATAAAGTCGTCTATTAGTAGCTAGAATATACTGTCAAAACGCGTCATAATCCTCTCAAGAGGTTAATTACCATACCTATAACCCATTTGATTCTTAGAGGTCCTTCCTAAACTGCATTAAATCGTCTAGTGATAGCCAGAATATAATGAAGGAATGCGTCATCGTATCCTGAAGGGGTTACTTATATCGCCCATTTCTCGCCTTATTTCAGCCTATTTCCTTCCATTTCTCCTTCCAGCCCGTCCGTTATTCGTCAGTCAAACACCACCGCTAGTCTATTTCCGCATTTCCGGTACCCGAATATCGCGCACAAAAACGAAAAATTACTGCAGGAAGAGTGACACGTCTTTACCGAGCGTCAGCGTCACCGTCTCCGGGAATCAAGCGAGCACGGTATAGTTACTCACAAGGTAAGCGCACTGCAAGTCTTGAACTCGTATACATGCAGGCTTCTAAAAAAAAGTAAACAGACATCTATCACTTCTTTTTCTTCTGTGACTTCACGCTCAATCATGGTACCGTCATAATATAGGATATAGTTGTCGGAATAACGTTGATTAACCTATAAGCGAATATTTAGTGAAATATTTGTATATGAGCGTGGCTTGTTTGTTTACATAGGCCCCGCTATAGTCTTCTCTCTGGCCGCTAGACGGCAGCACCGTCCGTTCTGCTCCCCCAGTCTCCACCAACATTTTGCTTCGTCGAAATCTCTGATTCCATCTTACATTCTTAGCTGGCCATATACTTATACATATCATCTCTACACATCCCTTGGGCCTTCATACACTCTCACACGCCATCACTGGGTGAAAGTCGACGAGTGTCGGCAGCAAACTACATGAATTTAAAGGAAGTTGAATAAGGGATAAGCGAGAATCCGTATACCTCCATCCTTTTTCCCGACCGACGAAGCGAAAATCACCAACACCTTCGAAATATCTCTTCATATAAACTACAAATTTATCGAATAACAATGCTAACATGTAGATTGGGTCCTACTACAATAATATTATCGATATCAATCAACGAACAGTACGATCTCTACGAATCAAAGGGGTAAAGGCTATCTCAAGTATCTCTCCAACACCAACAAGTTTGGCCTTAATTTCACTTTTTGGTCGATTCTTTCATTTATTCACTATTTTCTAGTTTCCTCCCTAGACTTCCATCAAACTTAAACAAATTCATCCATTAGATCTCCCTTGTAGATTAACTTGTACATTTCTCGGTAGAAAAATTTCCCAGCCGATGGTCGGTTCTTCCAAAATTACAGGCTCACTATCGTTCGCCAGGAAAAAAAATCGACACCTAAATAGCACAAAAGGTCTTAATATTGACAAGAAATAGGGCGAAAGTTCTCAAAATCGCCAAACTAATAGACCGAACGTCTTAAAATCTTAAAACAAATGGGAATAAACAGGAGGGAAAAGGAGGGCAAGAAAAACCGGCCCATCCCCCCTTAATCAAATCGTCTAATAATATCCAGAATAAATAATCAAAATGCGTCATAATCCTCAAGGGGTTAAGGTGTTAGTTAGTCAGTCAGTCAGTCAGTAGCTAGCCCTTATTCCCACAAGGGGTAGGTAGGATCAGCAAGAGACACGAGAAAGGAAAACAGAGATGACAGGAGAAGAGCACATAATTATAACAGTTTCCCCACAAAAAGAAAACGCACAAGCATTCAGAAGCACCAAACACTCATAGCAGCCACCGAAATCAATGGCTTTACCTCAGATGTGTCAGTAAGTACGGTCGCGCTAATAAGTCATATATCGGCTGGCATTACGTTTGGCTTGTTCTGCTCTGTATTAATGTCTGTCAGATGTTGAATAAGGTGGGTAAGTGTAGGAATAGGTTCGTATATCACACTCGAAATGAATACATTAAGTTTAAATATTGCTGATGCTAATTATAAATCAAAATATACTTGGTGCCGAGATATCACTTATTTTGTCAACTGTACAGTCGGCCTAATAAGTGATGTCTCAGCTGTCATTAGTTTTGGCTTGCTCTGTGCTGTATTAATGCTGTCAGATGTTGAATAGGGTGGGTAAGTGTAGGAACATGTTTGTATATTTCACTCGATATGAAGAAATGAAGCATAGATATTGCTAATACCAATTATTGATCCAACCATACTTGGTGCCGAGACATCACTTATTAGGCCGATTGTACCCGCCCAATTAACCACTTGCGAGTTTCCTTCTGTAAGGAAGTTGGAGCCGTAAACATCAATATAAAACCGAAATACAATAATAATGTAGGTTCTGATGGATAGAAAGTATGTTGATTTTTATTTCATGTATTTATAAATGTGCTACAACCGTATTCTAGCTGGTAATTCTGCTAAATAACAATATATACGGCTCCAACTTCCTTATAGCCTGAAACTCGCAAGTGGTCAATTCAGTGATTCCCCACATTTGAAGCTCACTGTCTCAAGCTTATGGTTAAGTAATGTACTAATATTCCTTGTGCTGACGAATGAACAGTTGGCCACATAAGTTCTGTAACTAGTCGTGATCTGGTGTATGAAAGTAAAATGAGTATGCATGAATTGTGAGTGTGGTTTCTTTTAATTACAGTTGACTCTTCAGGTGAGTTACCCATTGCATAAGAAACAACACTCATACTTCAAGCATGCGCGTTATATTTCCATGTACAGTCAATCATACACATTCGTGGACCTCACCTAGTTCTAATTATGGATATATATTTCTGGACACGAATTTATTAATATAATTTTGTATACATCAACTACAAAACTATATATACTATTTATTGAAAAGTAAGTTCTAACCCAAAATCAACCCAGATAGTTATAATTGCATAAAGAAAACATAGGAGGTCCACGAATTATTATGAGCGACTGTACATGATAAAGGAGAGGAGAAAAACAAATTTGGGCAACTGTACATGATGTCAACACTTGCTTTGTAGGATCCAGTCTGAACATAACTGAACACAAAATTGGCCCCATACAATGATCTTTCCATTCACTTAAAATATTAAGCTATTCAGTGTGCAGTTGGGTTTAAGTATTGTACATGATTAGATTGATATATCCAGTATTCGATAAATGGATATAAAATCATAGTCATTTACTTAACCTTTAACTCTCATGATGGTGTAATGGTTTGACTGTTTAAGATCTGTATGTGGTAACCCAGGTTCGAATCCCGGGTGGATCATATGCTTTTACTAATTTCATTGGGAGGTGTTTGGTGTTGGGAGTAGAATAAATACATCAGATTATAACAACGAATACTGATATATTTGATGCTGCCTACCTGTGTAACTGGGTAATGTAATATATTGAAGTAATATAATAATCTCCAAATTTCCTGAATATTCTCCTCTTGCTTATGCACTTGACTTAATTATATCATGATCCGATTGCCTTTCTTTATCCATTGCAGGGTGTTTTTTAATTTCAACCTGCTTGCATCAGACACCGAATAATTATGTTTGTTTAAGAGACGGACTTAGTCCGTTTCCTCTGTCATATACAGTATATATACAGTATACAATATATATATATATATATATATATACTGGATATATATATATATATATATATATATATATATATATATATATACAGTATATATATATTGTTACGAGGGGAGGCTGGGGCAATACAGATGCTCAAATAGCCTAGCCCACAGCACTGGCAAAAAGACAACACCGTAGCAAAAAGACACCAATTCTGTAGACCTGCACCCAACACTGCCCACCGCACTAAACCAACCCTGCAACAGACACACTCTTAATATCTGACTCAACACTAAGACACGCAGGTTCTCTAGGAAACATGATTATCTTCCTCTTTGCTCTATTAAAGCAGAAACACAAGGAGACACAAACGTATCTATCGTCCCCGGGTCTCGTCAATAGTGCGTGTAGTATGCAAGAGAACTTCTAAGGTTATTATGAACTGCACCTAAATGATACACCAGAACACTGCCAGACTCCAAGACACTTCATAGTATGCCCAATCGCTTAGGAATTAGGAATAATATAAAGCAGAAACATGGGGGAAGTCTGAAGCACTATCCTAAGACACGAAACACAATCGTTGGCATTCCAGTAGGTTGGTATAGGCTTCCCTTGAGCATACCACCAAACCACTGTGAATGCCAACTTCAGTAATAAAGGATAAATACATGTAATAACAATAAGAAATGCAGTTAAACAATGGAAGAAAGTGCAAGGAAACAGTGCCGAAGCTTATAAACTAAGGTTACCAAAGACAAAATTAATGCAGTGATTACTATTAAACTAAAGGGGTTAACACACAACAATATGCTCAATATGACTCCAGCCCCTGATATGCTCCAATCAAATAAAGAACAAACAGAAATATGCGGTATTTAAAGGGAACATTAAGAAGCAAGCCAACACCGTCAGGCAATGATGTTGTTACAGCGAGAGGCGAGACTGGAGTGAGCTCCAGCAGCGTTGAGCGTCGAGCTAGGGCCCCGCGTGGCAAGGAAGGGCTCCAGGCATCGCAAGAATACATAATTATCTCAGGCAGCCTGTGCTTTCATTAACAACAAAAGTAATCAAATGAATATAAGTCATCATTGTGTGAACTTATGATAAACTGCATTAATAACACAAGGCTAAATAAACTAATTAATTGATAGTGCTAGCCCGACGGCAACACAGACTCCAGGTGCCGTTCTGCTAGCCACGAGAGAAGAAAAACAGAGGGATAGCGAGCTACTAGCCTCTATCAAGGCCCCTCCACAACAGGCCTTGCAAACTATAACTCACTCACAAATTATATAGGCTACAAACTAATTTGGGAGTGACACCCTCACACCCAGGGGGAGTCTGTTGATACATCTTGAAACAACAGACTGCTCATACTGCAATAACACTACAAGACATACACAACTACAGTCTTTTTTCTTGTATTTTTATAGTTTTTATATTTTTGTATTTAAATATTTTCTTCTACACAGAACCACAGCAACTCCTACTTTACGACCCTGCGCTGGGATACACACGGCAACCGACAAGCACCAGACGCAAACATGCTAATAAAACCAAAGTAGGAGGCTACACCAACAGTGACTGAACGGCGAGGGTTCTCCTTAAAACATACCCTCCTGTGACAAACAATCAGCCAGAACATTATCAGTGCCCTTAACATGCCACACATCCAAACTGTGTTCCGGCAGCAAAACAACACCCGACACTGATAAACAGCCCAGTCCACCACAAGACTGGCACTTCTCTTCGCTCTCTCCGGCAACGGGACCTGCCAATAACCTTTCACTATTTCCACCTTAGTGATAAATGAGGCAGCCCCGATGCGGTCTATGGGATTGTCAACTCTGGGTAATGGATAGGCGTCTGTCAGGGATAATGCACTAACACTACTGCAATCAACACAAAAACGGATCTTGCCACTCTGCTCAGGTTGCAAAGTCACTGGCAAAGACCACTCACGATATCCCTTATCCCTCAGACCCTTCTCCAACATGTAGTCCAGCTCTGCTTTTAAGACAGGTTGTCGAGCAGGATTTATACGGTAGGGAGCCAACTGGAGCTTTCCACCGTCTCCAACCTCTATGTCGGGTGCCACCCCGGACATCAGACATGAAGAATCACCAAACATATAGAAGTACTGCCACAGCCTAGTAAACAACTCCTCTTGTCGCTTAGGAACAAGAGGTTGCAACTTATCTCGAAGAACAACATACTGTTACGTTACGAGCAGGGTTCGAACCCATAACATAAAGAAACATTCCACTAAAACCACAAAACGAGGACTTATTACTTAGCCTCACAAAATGCGGTAAATATGACTATCATTTTCAGTCAAGAAGAAGTGGCATGTTAAACTTCCACAAAACTAGCAACTCTCTTTGTAGTCACTATAACCTTGGTAGGTAAAAAACTGTGGCAAGTTCATATAATATCAGTTGATATCAAATGGCTGTTTTAGCCTAAAAACCCCAAAGTTATTCCTTTCTCATCACTCGTTCAGAATTAGTTATCTTTAGTTACTTTGGCTTAGATTTATTCCAACAATCAAAAGAATAATATATTATCATAAAGGTAAAATGTAAAGATTATGTAAAATAAAATTATAATTTATTTACATGATTAATTATACACAAAAGTTAATTCTAGTGCAAATATCAAAATGAGAAACATTGAAGTGAAATAATAAAGACACTCTTAAGAAAAATAATACATACTGTAGTTATATAAATACCCTCCAAGAGAGTAAGTGAAAGCAATAAATAAACATAGAACAAATCCTAGGCAATACTTATTCAACTCATGATGATTCTTTTACAAACGAACTCAGGGCAGGTCAGCTTAAGATGGTGGTGGAGAATACACTACCTGCCTCAAGTCAAGTCAAATTGAGTAGTGACAGGGGGTTAGGGGGAAGTGGGGATAGGACAAGAATTAGTTGGATGAAGTGAGTTTTAGGAGGAGAAAAAGGTGTCCAGGCTTAACTGGAGCTGCCTGAGGGTATTGCTGATTTAACTGGTAAAGGGACTGGCCAGGGCTAGGTCGACAGGGGCGCGTTGGGGGAGGCTCCTTGCTGGCACGGGTATCATCTGCCATGTCTGGTCGGGGGCGTGTGAGGCTGTAACTGTGGGCTATTATACGGGTAGGGAATTTAAGGCCATATATTTATCCTCCCGGCCCGACTGGGAGTCCCGTACTAATAGCCCGTTGGTGATGGTGGTGAAGGTGATGAGTGGTGGTGGTGGTTGTCATTTATATTTCCTAGGGAGGTCTGGGAAGCCGCGTTGTAGAGCTTCCTCAACTGTTAGGCTGCAAGTCACGTAGTTGGTTTTGGGGTTCTTTGTGTGGAAGTAGCAGTTGCAGCCGTCGCGTTTCCAGTTTTCCATACAGTATGACAGGAATCCGTGGAACTCAGGTGTGATGCAGTCCTTGTAGGCATAGCTCATTGTCATGTTGAAGTCTGTTTCGAGGTGTGGTACCCAGACTTCCATGAACAGTTGGTGATGAGTTTTTGCTGTGGGTGGCTGGGGCTCGGGAGTTGCAGCTGATAAGGTCTCCTTGGCTACTGCTGGTGTTGTCTTCTGCCTCTTCTTGTCACTTGCTGCATCCTCTGGAACTTGATAGTAGAGGTCAATGACTGGTGTCATCATCAGGTTGTAGTCAAGTTTTTGGCTGGTTTCTTGCTCCATCTCCTCTACCCCTCCGTCAGGAGAGGCAGGAGAGCTGGGGACTTCTGCAGGTGTTGGTGGTGGCGTTTCTTCAGGCTGCCTCTGCACATTGCTCCTGTTTAAAGGTCGGAGCAAGTTGAGGCGCTTGGGTGGAGTTTTTCTGGGCCTCAGAGCTTGTGTTGGGATAAGCTCCAAGGGCCAGGTTGTTTTTGGTGTATGAGGCCTGGGGAAGGCGATGGTGGGGAGGTTGTTCACCATGAGGAGGTCGTTCAGACAATCTCTGAATGTGTTGTGGTCCCCACCAATGAGAGCCATGGCCGTTGTGACAACAATCTGGATGAGGTTTGATTGGTCACAGGGTGGCTGGCCAAAGACTGCTGGTGGGTAGTCAAAGATGTCTTTCTTCGCCTCCTTGATTCCCCTGGCATGCCTGGAGCCTTTCAGGGTTGCCCCTTCAGGCCCAGATACACTGGTGGCTTCGTCACCCTTTTTGGTTTTTCTGATGGTGAACCTTACCCTCTCATTGTTGGCAAGAGAGGGTGTAGAGTGGCGGGGGTTTGGCTTAGAAATCCCTGCTCTATGAACAAAGATATCCCCCCCGTCGTCTCTGGTGATAAAGCCATAGCCTTTTTTCACATTGAACCATTTTGATTGGCCAGTGAAAAACTTGGTGGTGGGAGGGAGAAGCGTGGACCTTCTCTGGTGGGAGCTCAGGATGTTATTGCCCCTGCCTCAAACAGAAAGTAGTCTTATATACCCTTAGCTCACCTGGCTCTGATATCAACCTCTCGAACTGCATTAATCATCAACTCATTATATGCTTGCTGAATTAAAGAATTACTTTTAGCAAGAACTCTATGATATATTATCTTGTAATCAATACTTATGATTAGAAAAGCCAAATACATTATTACCTAGTTATAATCAATATCATACGTACGTCAGGCAACGAAGGAGAGAAAGGGAGTTGGAGGAATGGGGGGGAAATTGAGTAGGGGTGAGGGTGTAGGGGGACACGGGGGAGAATGGAATGTGGAGAAAAGGGGGGGGGGGGGGGGTAGGCAGCAAGAAGCCTCACAATACCACTCCACTCATGCTTGTACAATCAGGGACAATAATATTTTCTTATATACGAAACTAAGCTGTCTACAAGTCGAATTAATTATACCGGGCTCATAACATTGCTTAGATATTCAATCATAAATAATTAAAGATCGTATCCACCATAATAAGCACAATACCTCAATTACAACCAGTGACACTTGAATGAAATAGAAAACCCTAACAATACTCATTGCTCTCCCACAACCCAGCCGGGACCGCAGCCTCTAAACTATAGTCTCCCTCCTTCTCCTCCTTCGTCCCTAATACAGCCAGGTCATGAGAGGAACAATCTGTACCACCTGTGCAGTCACTCCCACAGTTCATAAGTGCCAAGGCTTCCCCGCCGATACCATACATGCGCACCCCCGCATTCTTTGCGGCTACATCTGCCTGCGCAACATCACCTCCATCAGCACCACGGCCAGATACAGTCGGTCTATGGTAGGGCTGTTGCATTTTAATAGGGCAGCATTGGGAGGCTATGCGGCGGTCGGGCGTATCTATTACATAGTCAACCTCACCAATCTGCTTAATGACCTGATACTGACCACAAAACTTAGCAGCCATGGGTCGACCCTGAGCTGACAACCATGCCAAAGCCTCGTCGCCCACCTTGAACACCCCAGATTTAGCCTGTTTGTTACAATGGTCTCTCATTTTCGTGTTCATGCTGCTAACCGGGATAGCCTCCGGGTATCTAGTGGCAGTATCAATTAAAGTGTGCAAGTATTTACCTCCCGAACTGGTGGGTAATAAGGGAGCAACCATGTCAACTATGACACAAGTCAATGGCAGTTCAACTGCAGATGTAGGGTTCAAAGGTGCCACGGGTATTCCTGGGTGGGGTTCTCCAACTACCTTACCAATATGACACATCAAAAAAGATGCCACCGATCCATGCATATTAGGCCACCAAAAATGAGAATGTAGCCTATCAGTAGTCTCACATAGCCCTAAATGACCCACCAGTGGTGCCACCTGCGTTAGCCTAACCAGCCCTTCCCTGAACTGGGCAGGCACCACTAACTGCTCCTCCCCCAAACCTGAGTTTGTATCCGGCTTCCACTGCCGATACAACAATGCCCCCTTTACAACAAATTTCTCTGCTTGACCGTTCTTCCCACCAGTCGTACCAACCTTCTTAAATATGAGGCCCAGACTGGGGTCCTCTTGCTGCAACTTGCTCAGTTTGTTTCTAGGTAACTCCATCAAGGCAGTTATCTCTGACCTCTCAAAAAAAAAAAAAATCAGAAGGTTGAGTCGGTTTCACTATGTCAGACTCCTCGTCCGGCACTAGGTAACCTCTACTAATCTCGGTAACCTCACTGGGGTCAGCCAAGCCCACAGTTGCCTCCGGACCAGTGTCATCTAGTAGTGCATCATGGGATGGCCCGCACTCATGGCTGTCGGCCCCCGCATCCACTAAATCATCCACCTGTTGTGCCAAATGTGCCACTGATTGGGTCACTGCACCAACAGGGTAGATAGAGTCCATGTTATCTTCTTGATAAACAACCACCACCAGGGGGTACAAAAGCAGCCTCAGCGACGACTATAGGAGGCGGGAAAACTACATCTCCTGCCAAGTCAGTCCCGAGCAAAAAGTCCACCCCCTCAACTGGCAGAGTGTCCACCATGGCCACCTTACACTCGGCAGTCAAAAGTGGGCACTCTAGGGTCACCGGGACTAAATCACAGAATTGTTCACCGTTGATTCCCCTGCATATTACAAACTCTCCCGTGCCAATAGGTCCCCCTGTCAGGTTGCGACACAATGGATTGTTGCGCACCAGTATCCCTAAACACCTTGACAGGGTAAGTCTGCTTCCCAACCCGTACAAATCCATCATGTATGAATGGCCGACACCAATCAGGGGAAGTCTGGTTATGCTCAGGTGGTGATACCATCTGGGGCGGCAAAGTGCTTACTACCCTGCTTCGCGCTGGCCAACACTGACCCCCAAACTCACCAGTACCTGGCTTGCCTTTCACAGGCACCTCCCCTAATGTCGCCACCAACTGGACAGCCTTGGGTTCCTGGGTAGCCTTCCATTTAGCACACTGAGGTTTAATATGACCCACTTGCTTGCAAAAATAACATCTCACTTCCGTAGAAGCTCGCTGGTTGTCAGCCTCGGTATAATGTTGTGTCTTATTTGTGGTACCTTTGGGTGATGATGGGCAATCTGATACTGTGGCTGCTTGGTGAACAGGTTGGTCTCTCCTGTCACCAATGCTCCCCATGCACGTGCCACGCTGGGCTAGTGCAATGTCATCAGCCCAAACTGCTGCTTCCCTTATTGATTTAAACTGCTTTTCTTTTAATTTTGCCCCAATGTCCTTTTCAACTATGCTGGTAAACTGCCCCATCAGCCAAACCTCACACGCCGCCTCAAAAGTACCAGCCGACTCTGAATGCAGCCACTTAGCTAGAGTATCGCGCAGGTACCTGGCACATTCCACGTGCGAGTCCCCCTGCCGCTTCCGAGCCCCCCTGAAGGCCAACCTGTAAGCCTCGGGACGCAGCTCGTAGGCTTTTAACACAGCCTCTTTAAGTATATCATACTCTAGCTCCTGCACTTCTAGGCGATTGTATACATCAAGAGTCTTGCCTTTTAAATCATTAGACACCAACACTGCCCAGCGTTGCCTCGGCCACTGATACTTTTCTCAAAATGCAAGAACCACTCCATGACCTTGAGTTCATCGAAGGCCGGCACGAGTTTCAGCCGTCGAGACAACAGCACCTCTTCTGCCTCCTCCTTAGATGTATGACCAGCATTATTCCCTTGTCGTCTTTGCCCACTAGTTTCCAACTTCGTCTTCTCCAAATCTACCTGTCTATCTCTCTCTCTCTGTCTCTCTTCCATCTCCATTCTCTTTAGTTGCAGTTCAACCTCTGGACTCCTTCTCGACCCTATCGGGTTTATAGGAGGAAACTGGGCATAAGGGGGAACATTGTGCTGAGCAGCCACCGTATGAGTGGCAGTGAAATGCTGGGGTGTGGCCCACGACACATGGGGGGAAGAAGGATACTGAGGATTTCTAGCATAACTTGAAACAAATGTACTGGCCACAGGGGCATGAACATAGCCCTGTGAAAATGAAGGGGCCGTACTGATAGGGTTAAATGCTGACGGTGGAGGCGTGGTGGCAGGTGCTGTGGTAATAGTAGGAGACTGCCTAAATACAGTATCACCCTGCTCTGGAGTTGTTGCTCCACTCCGGTCCCCAGCAGAATGGTAGCTAGCCTGACTGATAGGACATTGTGGCACATGCTGGAGGGTGCCATCATCCACGGCACGAGTACTAGCTTCCTGAAGACCATTCTGCTGTTCAACTAGCTTAGACACCTCTTGAACTAACTCTGCCTTAGCCATACCACTGCACCTCCAACCATGCATCTCCCACACACGTCTTAATTCATCACTACACCTGCCAGCAACCTCTTCTTGACTAGGTTGGGTTCTAATAAACAGCCAAACGTCCTCCCTCCCCACAATATGAACAGGAATGTAATCAACATGCGACATCTTAGCAATAGTTGTGGACACAGGTTAATGAAATAAGAGTACTATGTCCGTAGACTTTCAACTGCAAGAAAAATTACTGACAATCTAAATATAATAGCTTCACACCACAGGAACTCTATACTATCACACTATCCTGGCATGAGGTCGCCACTGTTACGAGGGGAGGCTGGGGGAAAACAGATGCTCAAATAGCCTAGCCCACAGCTCTGGCAAAAAGACAACGCCGTAGCAAAAAGACACCAATGCTGTAGACCTGCACCCAACACTGCCCACCGCGCATAAACCAACCCTGCAACAGACACGCTCCTAATATCTGACTCAACACTAAGACACGCAGGTTCTCTAGGAAACATGGTTATCTTCCTCTTTGCTCTATTAAAGCAGAAACACAAGGAGACACAAACATATCTATCGTCCCCAGGTCACACCAATAGTGTGTGTAGTATGCAAGAGAACTTCAAAGGTTATTATGAACTGCACCTAAATGATACACCAGAACACTGCCAGACTCCAAGACCCTTCATAGTATGCCCAATCGCTTAGGAATTAGGAATAATATAAAGCAGAAACATGGGGAAGTTTGAAGCACTATCCTAAGACATGAAACACAATCGTTGGCATTCCAGTAGGTTGGGATAGGCTACCCTTGAGCATACCACCAAACCACTGTAAATGCCAACTTCAATAATAAAGGATAATTACATGTAATAACAATAAGCAATGCAGTTAAACAATGGAAGAAAAGTGCAAGGAAACAGTGCCGAAGCTTATAAACTAAGATGGCCAACGAAGAAATGAATGCAGTGATTACTATTAAACTAAAGGGGTTAACACGCAACAATATGGTTAATATGACTCCAGCCCCTGCTATGCTCCAATCAAATAAAGAACAAACAGAAATATGCGGTATTTAAAGGGAAAATTAAGAATCAAGCCAACACCGTCAGGCAATAATGTTGTTACAGCGAGAGGCGAGACTGGAGTGACCTCCAGTAGTGGCGAGAGTCGAGCTAGGGCCCCGCGTGGCAAGGAAGGGCTCCAGGCGTCGCAAGAATACGTAATTATCTCAGGCAGCCTGTGCTCTCATTAACAACAAAGTAATCAAATGAATATATGTCATCATTGTGTGAACTTATGATAAACTGCATTAATAACACAAGGCTAAATAAACTAATTAATTTATAGTGCTAGCCCGACGGCAACACAGACTCCAGGTGACGTCCTGCTAGCCACGAGAGAAGAAAAACAGAGGGATAGCGAGCTACTAGCCTCTATCAAGGCCCCTCCACAACAGGCCTTGCAAACTATAACTCACTCACAAATGATATAGGCTACAAACTCATTTGGGAGTGACAATATATATATATATATATATATATATATATATATATATATATATAGTTACATTATATCATCAAATGGACCAATAATTAAACAATTCAAGTAAAGTCAACTTAAAACGTTAACCATTAGCTTAAAATACTAAACATATATACATATATATATATATATATATATATATTTTTTCTATGTGATTGAGGGAGGCAAAAGGCATAACTGCCTATAGCGAGTGCCTCCCCCATAGTTGAAAGAGTGACAGGGCCAAAATCAAGGGACGTTCGAGCCAAAATGCCTGGACACACGGAGTTTGAAGCAATTTAAGTCATAGGAAGAGGGAAAGACTGATTCTGGGAGAGAGTTCCAGAGCTCAGATGTTGAGTAGAAGAAAGTTTGAGAGTAACGTTTCACTCTTGGGTTGGAGAGTTGCACAGAGTAGGGGTGGGATTGAGTTGCAAGACGGGTACCACGTGCCCTACGTAAAGGAGGTGGTATGCACTGGGATAGCTCTGAGGAACACTGATTATTATAGTAGCGATAGAATAGCGAGAGAGATGCAACATTGCGGCGGAGAGAGAGAGATTGCAGAGAGTTGGTGAGTGGACGGGAGTTAATGATACGAAAGGCCTTCCTTTCAACCTTGTCTAGGAGAGCGGTGTGAGAGGAACCTCCCCACACATGTGAACAATACTCAATACAAGGGCGCACTATGCCCCTGTACAGAGCAAGAAGCTGTGCAGGGGAAAAAAGAACCCCCTAAGGCGGTTGAGCACACCCAGCTTCTGGGAGGCTGCCTTAGCAAGACTGGTAATATGGTCCTTCCAAATGAGAGCAGAGAAGAAAAGAGACACCAAGAATATTGAGAGAAGATGAAGGGTTGATTTTTGTATTGTTGAAGAATAAGGGATAGTCCGCTGGGAGATCCTGACGGGTAGATAGATGGAGAAATTGGGTTTTGGAAGCATTAAAGTTAACAAGGTTTTCTCTGCCCCAATTGGAAATAGTATTTAGATCAGAATTTAAGAGAGTTCTATGGCTTCATTACGTTTGTCGTTGAGGGATTGCTGGCTGGGGCGTTCTGAAAAACTAATGGAGTAGTGTAAGGTTGAGTCGTCTGCGTATGAATGGATGGGAATTAAGGTACAGTTAAGGAGATCATTTATAAAAATTAGAAAGAGAATAGGAGATAGGACAGAGCCCTGAGGAACACCGGAGTTTATAGGGTGAGGAAGTGGGCCGTCCACAACCGCAGCTATGGAACGGCCGGAAAGGAAATTAGAGACAAAGGCACAGATGGAGGGATAGAAACCTAAGGAGGGTAGTTTAGAAATTAAAGATTTATGCCAGACTCTATCGAAGGCTTTCGATATGTCTAGTGCAATAGAAAATATATATATATATATATATTATATAAGTATATATACACACCACTACAATGCCCGCCCAAGCACACACCAAAAATTGCCCCCAAGTGGCCTATATTTTCAAGACGATTTGCCTTATTAGTTTGACAAATATATAATATTTAGTCCCATTCCATTCAGGTGTTATTGGGTTTTTTTTTGGCGAGCAATATATATTTTTTTTTCTGGCGCGCAATCTAATTTTTCTAGTGAGCACTAGCGAGCCTACAATTTAAACAAAACGAACTTTGAGCGGGAAAATGTTCATTCTACTGAAGAAATGTATTCATTTAGCATGAAGGGGAGTCTGGGAGCATTATTCTATACTCTGTTTCTTCATCTTGATTACTACGCTATTATGCAGGTTTAGCAGCAATTTTTTTTGTAAATTATGAAAACTTGGCATCAATATGAAGCAGAGACATGGTAGTTTCTTAATTTCCCATTAGTCTTGAGGAATCAGTTGCTAAGGGATTCAATTTACCGTCAGATAAAATGAAACCGACTTTAGGTTGTATATTATGAGTGTAGTGTCTAAAAAGCATCCTTAACCCATTTCTAGCTCTGTTTAGGCCATTATATTCAGTTTAAGAAGGGCATCCAGCAATTAACAAGCTTTGAAAAATCTTAATTAACACTTTTTACTACCACATATCATTCTTAACGGTGGGGGCTCATGGGTTGAGATATACATGGAATGATAATCGCCAAGCTGTACATAATTATCTTGCAAAATGCAATGGCACTGAAATAATTATTAACCCGGCAAGCGCGATAGGCCTTACGGAAGGCTTCCTATAGGGAACGCGATAGGCCTCACGGAAGCAAGACCATAAAAAAAGCCTTCCATAAAAAAAGGGCCTATCAAAACAAAGGAATTTGTCTCTAGGTGAGATAATTCCCCTCCAGTACTCATCCATGTAAATCTCACCCACCCCCCTCCCCTCCTTCCCCACCTTATTCCCCCCTCCCTCCCCTCCTCAATTATCACCTATTTTTCCTCTTATTATCATCATTTATCGGTTATTTTTCTCTCCCGCGATAATGTAGCACAAGTGGGTTGCAGAAAATATCGTTATGCAACACCCAGACACCGGCCCACACCGCCCCGCTCGTCTCAGTTACCTCACAGACAGCGAGAGAGGAGGGTTGCCTGTGGCTCTCTCTCGCCTGAGATTATGACCGGGTGGCCAATATCTTCGTTTTTCACCACCCAAATGCTTTTCCCACTTATTTTAGCACTCTTGAAGGTTCATATATACATCATATATGTAAAATAAAAGCATACCGAAAACAAATAATGCTCTATATTGTAAATATAACGAATTCTGTCAGAATCCAAGGCTAGAAATGCACAAATTACTACCCTAGCCCCTAGGTCTATTTAGCGCTTGTCAGGTTAACAATAGTATAAAGGATTTTGTGGATCGTCTATACCGGGCCTGTGACGTCACAAGAGTGTAAGTCCACTATCCAGTCTAGGCTAAGGATACTGGTGTGACGTCACTATGACGTCACAGGCCCGGTATAGACGATCCGCAAAATCCTTTATACCATTGTTAATAATAATTTCAGTGACATTGCATTTTACAAGATAATTATATGCAGGTTGGCGATTATTTGTCCATGTTTACCTCAACCCATAAGGCCCCACCTTTAAGGGGGTAGTGCTTGGTTTTTGGTCTATATATTTATCTATTAATATATTTTTGAGTTTCCTCGCTATACCTCCATCAAGCATAACAAAAAAACTCCCTATACTCCCTTTCAAGAAAAATTTGTAAATTTGTCGGCAGAAAAATTTCCCGGCCAAAGGCCGGTTCCTTCTATAATAACAGGCTCACTATCGCTCACCAGGAAATTATCAACACCTAAATAACACGAAAGGTCTTAATATTGACAAAGAAATGGGGCTAAAGGTCTCAAAATCGCCAATCTAACGAAAAGAACGTCTTAAAATCTCATAACTAATATGGTGAACATGAGGGAGAAGGTGGTTGAGAAAAAGCCACTACCTTCCCCTTAAGTTGCACAAAATCGTTTAAGTATAGCTAAAATAAAGCCAATAGACATCGCGGTACAGAAAGGGTTAAACCACACAACCTTTCCAAATGTCTCGCAATTGGTTCTCAAAGCTGGCCCAATCGTGCGTTAAAGGGAGATGGGTCGCTTTTCTAGACTCCCTTCTCCCTCATGTTTCCCCATTAGTTTTCAGATTATAAGACGTTTGACCCATTATTTTGGCGATTTTAAGATCTTTCACCCCATTTCTTTGTCAATATTAAGACTTTTTGTGTCATTTAGGTGTCGATATTTTCCTGGCGAGCGATAGCGAGCCTGTAATTTAGGAGGATGATTTTTCTACTAAAAAATGTACAAATATATATTAAAAGGATCTTTTTTTTTTTTTTTTTTTTTTTTTTTTTTTTTTAAGTTTGATGGGTGTCTAGGGAGGAAACTACAAAACTAAAAAAATAAATAAATAAACAAATCGACCAAAAAGTGAACCAAATCCCCTTTAAACCACGACCTTGGCAACTCTGATAAAAGTATATTGCTGGGCAGGAATAAAAAACAACAAAAAACGGAAACATGTTAAGGGGGGACTCGTGCAACAGACAGCCCAGGGTTACGATATTGCTTTGGTCCTTAATATCTTACCATAAACCATATTGGTTTTTAATTAAACTTATTATTATTATTATTATTATTATTTAATTTGTATTGCTATTATTATTATTATTATTATTATGATTATTATTATTATTATTATTATTATTATTATTATTATTATTATTATATATTTATTGTTGTTTGTATTTCCCCAGGGTACTAGGCTTGTACTGAAAGGTAAATAAAGAATACATGGATAAACAAAAGGGTTACACATACAGAGGAGAGAGAGAGAGAGGAGAGAGAGAGGAGAGAGAGAGAGAGAGAGAGAGAGAGAGAGAGAGAGAGAGAACATCCTATCCGTCGCCGAGATAAGAAGATGAAGAAGACCAAGATTTAAAGAGCCTCCGCCTCTGTATTGTCTTGTATATTAAGGGGAGGTAGTTGCTTTTTGGTCGATTTGTTCATTTATTTGTTATTTTTCTAGTGTCCTCGCTAGCCATCCTTCAAGCATAAACAAAAAAACTCCGTAGACCCCATTTTTCGGTCGAAATATATCCTCTTCCAAAATTACAGGCTCACTATCGTTCGACAGAACAAAATAAGCGACACCTAAATAACACGAAAGGTTTAATATTGCAAATAAATGGGGTGAAATGTCTTAAATTCGACAAACTAATGAGGCGATCACCTTATAATCTGATAAATAATGGGGCTAAACATGAGGGAGAAGGGGAACCAGAAAAAACAGCCACTATCCCCCCTTAACCCCTTCTGTACCGGCAACGTCATATTAATTGTATTCTAGCTACTATTAGACGATTATGTGTCAGTTTATAAAGTACCTCCAGCAATTAACAGGTTTCGAATTATCCCTCTTAACCATTTTTACTACAACAGATCCTTCTTAACTGCCCAAAATCGTCTAAATATAGCTATAATAAGAATATAAAAACGTTGCCGCCTCAGACGGGGTTAAAGCACCCAGTATTTCTCGAGCGGCTCCATTGTGGGTCCTGGTTATTAATTTTCTGGCGTCTAAGTAACGGGATGCTCAACTCGGGGGAGATAGCGGGTAAGGGGAAGGGGGGGGGGGGGAGGGGTAATTGAGCCCCGGAGTTTAGCATTTGGGTAGAGTTGGATAAATATATCTGGCGGGATAATTGCTTGTGGCTTAAATGGTTGGGGTCTATTTGTTCGTGGTTTAATTGTCTGGGGGATAACTGCATGTGGCTTATGGGGGTAGTGGTTAATTTGTTGGTCTGCTGGTGCCAAACAAGTATTGTTTATGCAAATAAATTATTTATGATTATACAATTGGTACAGTCTTAACCTACACATTGAATTGCTAAATTATCTTAGTGTACATATCTTTGCTATATTTATATAAAGCTTAATTAACATGCATACTTGTAGACGCCTATACATTCGCACTCAAGTGCACATGCACACACACACATTAACACGCCAACATAAATAATTTGTCATATAATTATATAGTTGTTTATACATACCAGTAGACATAATTCCATAATTATATTGTATACACTTCTGTTCTCAACAACTACACCTAATTTTGTTATGGGCTTTGCTTACACACTTTGAAGCAACTATTCATATTGCCAGTACAAGATGAAACTTTTAAGACCTTTCGTGCCATTTAAGTGTCGATCATTTCCAGGCGAGCGACAGCGAACCTGTATATTTAAGAACCAGCCTTCGGCCGGGACATTGTTTTACCGAAAAATGTACAAATTTATCTTGAAGGGGCAGTGTTTGTTATGCTTGAAGGATGGCTAGCGAGGAACTAAATAAATATATGAATGCAAAAATAAATATACCAAAAAATAACCACTACCTCCTAAACCCGTTCAGTACCAGTGACTTCTTTTTAATCATATCCTGCCTACCATTAGACGATTAAATTAAGTTTAACAATTAGCAGGCTTCGAATAATCTCACTTAACCCTTTATACTACCACATATCCTTCTGAACATCACATCATCATCTAAATATAGGCCTAGCTTGAATAACCAACGAAAAACGTCGCTGGTACAGAAATGGTTAATAATTTACCGTATTTGTCTACAGCAAAATGTACAAATATATCTTTAAGAGGGGCCTTGGGAGTGTTTGTTTAAGTTTGACGGAGCGCTAGCGAGGAAACTAAATAAATATATGAATACATAAATAAATAGACCCAAAACTAACCGCTACCCTCCTTAATAATAGTGCTCCGGGTAAAAATATGGGGTGAGATCCGGCAATTCTCAAACTCTGGCGAAGGACCCTTGACAGATTAAGAGGGGGAGCCGAGCAGTTCATTTGAGCAGGGGAGGTTCATGTGACAGTCCTTCCTCTTTCTATATACTGTATATACTGTATATATATATCTCTATCTCACACTCTGTCTGTCAATCTCATTCTCTCACACACTCGCTAACTCTCTCTCTGTCTGTCAAATTTACTCTCTCACTCTTACACACACAAACACACACTATCTCTCTCTCTCTCTCTCTCTCTCAGATGAAGTACAGCTGAATATGGCGTGCAATTTTGGTCTCCTTATTTGAACAAGGACATTGAGAAACTCGAGTCGGTGCAGTGTAGACGACAAAGTTGAAACCGTCACTAAGAAATAAATCGTATCATGAAAGATTAACACAATTATATTTGTTTCACTTAAGAAAAGAAGATTGTGAGGTCAATTAATTGAGTGTTTCAAGATATTAATGGGCTTTGACAAAATTGATGTGGATTAACTTTTCATAATCGATAATAGATCTTTAACTCGGGGAAATTAAATGATAATTAAAAACCAGGAGGGCGAGTCTGGATGTCACAGAGCACTTCAACACCTACAGTGTGGTCAACGAGTGGAACAAACTGCCAGAGCAAGTGGTAGAAGGTAAGACAATTGATACATTCAAAAGAAGTCTAGACATCCATTTTGAGGAGGTTGGAAGAATATAGGTAACACAAAACAAGCTAAGCATCAGTAGTATATATTTCTCAACTTCGTTCTTTACTATAAATTTTCCAGTAGAATTGTTTTCTCATTCTGCTGGGGGACTTGTTTCCCCAACTAAATGTCATGCCAACGAATGGTCGGAGGGAGTAGCGGGTGGGGAGAGAGCCTTTTGCTTTGCTATCATTGCCTTCCACTAAGTAGCAATTATATGCTAGCATTAAGTCCAGACTACCTAGTATGGACCGTAAGGTCTGTGCAGTCTGTGTAACTCTATGTAACTCTCTCTGATCCCAACTGCTTAGCTTAAACAATGGCTCCCACCACCAAAGTACGCCCTCTATTGTGTCTATTGTTGGAATATTACTCCCCAAACTTGCCACATAACCGGGGAACAACATTAAACAAAGAGTGCTTAGTAGTTTTCAGATTATATGACGTTCGGCCTATTAGTTTGGCGATTTTAAGACCTTTTGCCCCATTTATTTGTCAATATGAAGACCTTTCGTGCTCTTTAGGTGTCGATTTATTTTTCTGGGAAGCGGTAGCGAGCCTGTAATTGTCGAGGAACCGGCCTTCAGCTGTGACATTTTTCTACCGAAAAATATACAAATTAATCTCGAAGGGGGATCTAATGGATGTTTTCTTTAGTTTGATGGAGGTCTAGGGAGAAAAGAAAACATATATATGAATATATAGGCAAATAGTCCAAACAAATAACCACTGTCGGACTGTCCCCTTATAAGCACTCAAACCATAACATCTTTACTTGGATTATCATGTTGTGTAATTATAGCTAAGCTGATATCTTTGTTGGAGAGAGAGAGAGAGAGAGAGAGAGAGAGAGAGTGAGTGAGAGTGAGTCTGTGTGTGTGAGGGAGTGAGAGTGAGTGAGTGTGTGTATGTGTGAGAGAGAGAGAGAGATAGAAAGAGAGAGAGAGATAACTTGTGATAATTCCGTGAGTCTTCCAACGTTCTTCAAAGCTGTACAACTTCCTGGAGCGGCTGTGAATCCCTACTACATTTACGGTCCGGACCTTCCCTAAATTATGTTACTCAAAATTAGGGGGGAGGTAGTTGCTTTTTTTCCTCATTATTTAGTTTCATTAGTTTTGAGATGTTAAGATTTTGGTTTCATAGTAATTCGATTTTAAGACCTTTTAAGGCCATCCTTCAAGCATAACAAACACTTCCCCTTCAAGATCAATTTTTACATTTTTCGGTAGAAAAATGTCCCGGCCGAAGGCTGGTTCTTGAATATACAGGCTCGCTGTCGCTCGCCTGGAAAAGATCGACACTTAAATGGCACGAAAGGTCTTAAAAGTTTCATCTTGTACTGGCAATATGAATAGTTGCTTCAAAGTGTGTAAGCAAAGCCCATAACAAAATTAGGTGTAGTTGTTGAGAACAGAAGTGTATACAATATATGGAATTATGTCTACTGGTATGTATAAACAACTATATAATTATATGACAAATTATTTATGTTGGCGTGTTAATGTGTGTGTGTGCATGTGCACTTGAGTGCGAATGTATAGGCGTCTACAAGTATGCATGTTAATTAAGCTTTATATAAATATAGCAAAGATATGTACACTAAGATAATTTAGCAATTCAATGTGTAGGTTAAGACTGTACCAATTGTATAATCATAAATAATTTATTTGCATAAACAATACTTGTTTGGCACCAGCAGACCAACAAATTAACCACTACCCCCATAAGCCACATGCAGTTATCCCCCAGACAATTAAACCACGAACAAATAGACCCCAACCATTTAAGCCACAAGCAATTATCCCCCCAGAGATATTTATCCAACTCTACCCAAATGCTAAACTCCGGGGCTCAATTACCCCTCCCCCCCCCCTTCCCCTTACCCGCTATCTCCCCCGAGTTGAGCATCCCGTTACTTAGACGCCAGAAAATTAATAACCAGGACCCACAATGGAGCCGCTCGAGAAATACTGGGTGCTTTAACCCCGTCTGAGGCGGCAACGTTTTTATATTCTTATTATAGCTATATTTAGACGATTTTGGGCAGTTAAGAAGGATCTGTTGTATTAAAAATGGTTAAGAGGGATAATTCGAAACCTGTTAATTGCTGGAGGTACTTTATAAACTGACACATAATCGTCTAATAGTAGCTAGAATACAATTAATATGACGTTGCCCGTACAGAAGGGGTTAAGGGGGGATAGTGGCTGTTTTTTCTGGTTCCCCTTCTCCCTCATGTTTAGCCCTATTATTTATCAGATTATAAGGTGATCGCCTCATTAGTTTGTCGAATTTAAGACATTTCACCCCATTTATTTGCAATATTAAACCTTTCGTGTTATTTAGGTGTCGATTATTTTTTTCTGTCGAACGATAGTGAGCCTGTAATTTTGGAAGAGGATATATTTCGACCGAAAAATGGGGTCTACGGAGTTTTTTTGTTTATGCTTGAAGGATGGCTAGCGAGGACACTAGAAAAATAACAAATAAATGAACAAATCGACCAAAAAGCAACTACCTCCCCTTAATATACAAGACAATACAGAGGCGGAGGCTCTTTAAATCTTGGTCTTCTTCATCTTCTTATCTCGGCGACGGATAGGATGTTCTCTCTCTCTCTCTCTCTCTCTCTCTCTCTCTCTCTCTCTCTCTCTCTCTCTCTCTCTCTGTATGTGTAACCCTTTTGTTTATCCATGTATTCTTTATTTACCTTTCAGTACAAGCCTAGTACCCTGGGGAAATACAAACAACAATAAATATATAATAATAATAATAATAATAATAATAATAATCATAATCATAATAATCATAATAATAATAATAATAATAATAATAATAGCAATACAAATTAAATAATAATAATAATAATAATAATAAGTTTAATTAAAAACCAATATGGTTTATGGTAAGATATTAAGGACCAAAGCAATATCGTAACCCTGGGCTGTCTGTTGCACGAGTCCCCCCTTAACATGTTTCCGTTTTTTGTTGTTTTTTTTTTCCTGCCCAGCAATATACTTTTATCAGAGTTGCCAAGGTCGTGGTTTAAAGGGGATTTGGTTCACTTTTTGGTCGATTTGTTTATTTATTTATTTTTTTAGTTTTGTAGTTTCCTCCCTAGACACCCATCAAACTTAAAAAAAAAATAAAAAATAAAAAAAAAAATAAAGAAAAAAAAGAAAGGATCCTTTTAATATATATTTGTACATTTTTTAGTAGAAAAATCATCCTCCTAAATTACAGGCTCGCTATCGCTCGCCAGGAAAATATCGACACCTAAATGACACAAAAAGTCTTAATATTGACAAAGAAATGGGGTGAAAGATCTTAAAATCGCCAAAATAATGGGTCAAACGTCTTATAATCTGAAAACTAATGGGGCTAAACATGAGGGAGAAGGGAGTCTAGAAAAGCGACCCATCTCCCTTTAACGCACGATTGGGCCAGCTTTGAGAACCAATTGCGAGACATTTGGAAAGGTTGTGTGGTTTAACCCTTTCTGTACCGCGATGTCTATTGGCTTTATTTTAGCTATACTTAAACGATTTTGTGCAACTTAAGGGGAAGGTAGTGGCTTTTTCTCAACCACCTTCTCCCTCATGTTCACCATATTAGTTATGAGATTTTAAGACGTTCTTTTCGTTAGATTGGCGATTTTGAGACCTTTAGCCCCATTTCTTTGTCAATATTAAGACCTTTCGTGTTATTTAGGTGTTGATAATTTCCTGGTGAGCGATAGTGAGCCTGTTATTATAGAAGGAACCGGCCTTTGGCCGGGAAATTTTTCTGCCGACAAATTTACAAATTTTTCTTGAAAGGGAGTATAGGGAGTTTTTTTGTTATGCTTGATGGAGGTATAGCGAGGAAACTCAAAAATATATTAATAGATAAATATATAGACCAAAAACCAAGCACTACCCCCTTAAAGGTGGGGCCTTATGGGTTGAGGTAAACATGGACAAATAATCGCCAACTTGCATATAATTATCTTGTAAAATGCAATGTCACTGAAATTATTATTAACAATGGTATAAAGGATTTTGCGGATCGTCTATACCGGGCCTGTGACGTCATAGTGACGTCACACCAGTATCCTTAGCCTAGACTGGATAGTGGACTTACACTCTTGTGACGTCACAGGCCCGGTATAGACGATCCACAAAATCCTTTATACTATTGTTAATAATTATTTCAGTGCCATTGCATTTTGCAAGATAATTATGTACAGCTTGGCGATTATCATTCCATGTTTATCTCAACCCATGAGCCCCCACCGTTAAGAATGATATGTGGTAGTAAAAAGTGTTAATTAAGATTTTTCAAAGCTTGTTAATTGCTGGATGCCCTTCTTAAACTGAATATAATGGCCTAAACAGAGCTAGAAATGGGTTAAGGATGCTTTTTAGACACTACACTCATAATATACAACCTAAAGTCGGTTTCATTTTATCTGACGGTAAATTGAATCCCTTAGCAACTGATTCCTCAAGACTAACGGGAAATTAAGAAACTACCATGTCTCTGCTTCATATTGATGCCAAGTTTTCATAATTTACAAAAAAAATCGCTGCTAAACCTGCATAATAGCGTAGTAATCAAGATGAAGAAACAGAGTATAGAATAATGCTCCCAGACTCCCCTTCATGCTAAATGAATACATTTCTTCAGTAGAATGAACATTTTCCCGCTCAAAGTTCGTTTTGTTTAAATTGTAGGCTCGCTAGTGCTCACTAGAAAAAATATATTGCGCGCCAGAAAAAAAAAAATATATTGCTCGTCCAAAAAAAAACCCAATAACACCTGAATGGAATGGGACTAAATATTATATATTTGTCAAACTAATAAGGCAAATCGTCTTGAAAATATAGGCCACTTGGGGGCAATTTTTGGTGTGTGCTTGGGCGGGCATTGTAGTGGTGTGTATATATACTTATATAATATATATATATATATATTTTCTATTGCACTAGACATATCGAAAGCCTTCGATAGAGTCTGGCATAAATCTTTAATTTCTAAACTACCCTCCTTAGGTTTCTATCCCTCCATCTGTGCCTTTGTCTCTAATTTCCTTTCCGGCCGTTCCATAGCTGCGGTTGTGGACGGCCATTGTTCACTTCCTCACCCTATAAACTCCGGTGTTCCTCAGGGCTCTGTCCTATCTCCTATTCTCTTTCTAATTTTTATAAATGATCTCCTTAACTGTACCTTAATTCCCATCCATTCATACGCAGACGACTCAACCTTACACTACTCCATTAGTTTTTCAGAACGCCCCAGCCAGCAATCCCTCAACGACAAACGTAATGAAGCCATAGAACTCTTAAATTCTGATCTAAATACTATTTCCAATTGGGGCAGAGAAAACCTTGTTAACTTTAATGCTTCCAAAACCCAATTTCTCCATCTATCTACCCGTCAGGATCTCCCAGCGGACTATCCCTTATTCTTCAACAATACAAAAATAAACCCTTCATCTTCTCTCAATATTCTTGGTGTCTCTTTTTCTTCTGCTCTCATTTGGAAGGACCATATTACCAGTCTTGCTAAGGCAGCCTCCCAGAAGCTGGGTGTGCTCAACCGCCTTAGGGGGTTCTTTTCCCCTGCACAGCTTCTTGCTCTGTACAGGGGCATAGTGCGCCCTTGTATTGAGTATTGTTCACATGTGTGGGGAGGTTCCTCTCACACCGCTCTCCTAGACAAAGTTGAAAGGAAGGCCTTTCGTATCATTAACTCCCGTCCACTCACCAACTCTCTGCAATCTCTCTCTCTCCGCCGCAATGTTGCATCTCTCTCGCTATTCTATCGCTACTATAATAATCAGTGTTCCTCAGAGCTATCCCAGTGCATACCACCTCCTTTACGTAGGGCACGTGGTACCCGTCTTGCAACTCAATCCCACCCCTACTCTGTGCAACTCTCCAACCCAAGAGTGAAACGTTACTCTCAAACTTTCTTCTACTCAACATCTGAGCTCTGGAACTCTCTCCCAGAATCAGTCTTTCCCTCTTCCTATGACTTAAATTGCTTCAAACTCCGTGTGTCCAGGCATTTTGGCTCGAACGTCCCTTGATTTTGGCCCTGTCACTCTTTCAACTATGGGGGAGGCACTCGCTATAGGCAGTTATGCCTTTTGCCTCCCTCAATCACATAGAAAAAAAAAAAAAAAAAATATATATATATATATGTATATATGTTTAGTATTTTAAGCTAATGGTTAACGTTTTAAGTTGACTTTACTTGAATTGTTTAATTATTGGTCCATTTGATGATATAATGTAACTATATATATATATATATATATATATATATATATATTGTCACTCCCAAATGAGTTTGTAGCCTATATCATTTGTGAGTGAGTTATAGTTTGCAAGGCCTGTTGTGGAGGGGCCTTGATAGAGGCTAGTAGCTCGCTATCCCTCTGTTTTTCTTCTCTCGTGGCTAGCAGGACGTCACCTGGAGTCTGTGTTGCCGTCGGGCTAGCACTATAAATTAATTAGTTTATTTAGCCTTGTGTTATTAATGCAGTTTATCATAAGTTCACACAATGATGACATATATTCATTTGATTACTTTGTTGTTAATGAGAGCACAGGCTGCCTGAGATAATTACGTATTCTTGCGACGCCAGGAGCCCTTCCTTGCCACGCGGGGCCCTAGCTCGACTCTCGCCACTACTGGAGGTCACTCCAGTCTCGCCTCTCGCTGTAACAACATTATTGCCTGACGGTGTTGGCTTGATTCTTAATTTTCCCTTTAAATACCGCATATTTCTGTTTGTTCTTTATTTGATTGGAGCATAGCAGGGGCTGGAGTCATATTAACCATATTGTTGCGTGTTAACCCCTTTAGTTTAATAGTAATCACTGCATTCATTTCTTCGTTGGCCATCTTAGTTTATAAGCTTCGGCACTGTTTCCTTGCACTTTTCTTCCATTGTTTAACTGCATTGCTTATTGTTATTACATGTAATTATCCTTTATTATTGAAGTTGGCATTTACAGTGGTTTGGTGGTATGCTCAAGGGTAGCCTATCCCAACCTACTGGAATGCCAACGATTGTGTTTCATGTCTTAGGATAGTGCTTCAAACTTCCCCCATGTTTCTGCTTTATATTATTCCTAATTCCTAAGCGATTGGGCATACTATGAAGGGTCTTGGAGTCTGGCAGTGTTCTGGTGTATCATTTAGGTGCAGTTCATAATAACCTTTGAAGTTCTCTTGCATACTACACACACTATTGGTGTGACCTGGGGACGATAGATATGTTTGTGTCTCCTTGTGTTTCTGCTTTAATAGAGCAAAGAGGAAGATAACCATGTTTCCTAGAGAACCTGCGTGTCTTAGTGTTGAGTCAGATATTAGGAGCGTGTCTGTTGCAGGGTTGGTTTATGCGCGGTGGGCAGTGTTGGGTGCAGGTCTACAGCATTGGTGTCTTTTTGCTACGGCGTTGTCTTTTTGCCAGAGCTGTGGGCTAGGCTATTTGAGCATCTGTTTTCCCCCAGCCTCCCCTCGTAACAGTGGCGACCTCATGCCAGGATAGTGTGATAGTATAGAGTTCCGGTGGTGTGAAGCTATTATATTTAGATTGTCAGTAATTTTTCTTGCAGTTGAAAGTCTACGGACATAGTACTCTTATTTCATTAACCTGTGTCCACAACTATTGCTAAGATGTCGCATGTTGATTACATTCCTGTTCATATTGTGGGGAGGGAGGACGTTTGGCTGTTTATTAGAACCCAACCTAGTCAAGAAGAGGTTGCTGGCAGGTGTAGTGATGAATTAAGACGTGTGTGGGAGATGCATGGTTGGAGGTGCAGTGGTATGGCTAAGGCAGAGTTAGTTCAAGAGGTGTCTAAGCTAGTTGAACAGCAGAATGGTCTTCAGGAAGCTAGTACTCGTGCCGTGGATGATGGCACCCTCCAGCATGTGCCACAATGTCCTATCAGTCAGGCTAGCTACCATTCTGCTGGGGACCGGAGTGGAGCAACAACTCCAGAGCAGGGTGATACTGTATTTAGGCAGTCTCCTACTATTACCACAGCACCTGCCACCACGCCTCCACCGTCAGCATTTAACCCTATCAGTACGGCCCCTTCATTTTCACAGGGCTATGTTCATGCCCCTGTGGCCAGTACATTTGTTTCAAGTTATGCTAGAAATCCTCAGTATCCTTCTTCCCCACATGTGTCGTGGGCCACACCCCAGCATTTCACTGACACTCATACGGTGGCTGCTCAGCACAATGTTCCCCCTTATGCCCAGTTTCCTCCTATAACCGTGATAGGGTCGAGAAGGAGTACAGAGGTTGAACTGCAACTAAAGAGAATGGAGATGGAAGAGAGACAGAGAGAGAGAGATAGACAGGTAGATTTGGAGAAGACGAAGTTGGAAACTAGTGGGCAAAGACGACAAGGGAATAATGCTGGTCATACATCTAAGGAGGAGGCAGAAGAGGTGCTGTTGTCTCGACGGCTGAAACTCGTGCCGGCCTTCGATGAACTCAAGGTCATGGAGTGGTTCTTGCATTTTGAGAAAAGTATCAGTGGCCGAGGCAACGCTGGGCAGTGTTGGTGTCTAATGATTTAAAAGGCAAGGCTCTTGATGTATACAATCGCCTAGAAGTGCAGGAGCTAGAGTATGATATACTTAAAGAGGCTGTGTTAAAAGCCTACGAGCTGCGTCCCGAGGCTTACAGGTTGGCCTTCAGGGGGGCTCGGAAGCGGCAGGGGGACTCGCACGTGGAATGTGCCAGGTACCTGCACGATACTCTAGCTAAGTGGCTGCATTCAGAGTTGGCTGGTACTTTTGAGGCGGCGTGTGAGGTTTGGCTGATGGGGCAGTTTACCAGCATAGTTGAAAAGGACATTGGGGCAAAATTAAAAGAAAAGCAGTTTAAATCAATAAGGGAAGAAGCAGTTTGGGCTGATGACATTGCACTAGCCCAGCGTGGCACGTGCATGGGGAGCATTGGTGACAGGAGAGACCAACCTGTTCACCAAGCAGCCACAGTATCAGATTGCCCATCATCACCCAAAGGTACCACAAATAAGACACAACATTATACCGAGGCTGACAACCAGCGAGCTTCTACGGAAGTGAGATGTTATTTTTGCAAGCAAGTGGGTCATATTAAACCTCAGTGTGCTAAATGGAAGGCTACCCAGGAACCCAAGGCTGTCCAGTTGGTGGCGACATTAGGGGAGGTGCCTGTGAAAGGCAAGCCAGGTACTGGTGAGTTTGGGGGTCAGTGTTGGCCAGCGCGAAGCAGGGTAGTAAGCACTTTGCCGCCCCAGATGGTATCACCACCTGAGCATAACCAGATTTACCCTGATTGGTGTCGGCCATTCATACATGATGGATTTGTACGGGTTGGGAAGCAGACTTACCCTGTCAAGGTGTTTAGGGATACTGGTGCGCAACAATCCATTATGTCGCAACCTGACAGGGGGACCTATTGGCACGGGAGAGTTTGTAATATGCAGGGGAATCAACGGTGAACAATTCTGTGATTTAGTCCCGGTGACCCTAGAGTGCCCACTTTTGACTGCCGAGTGTAAGGTGGCCATGGTGGACACTCTGCCAGTTGAGGGGGTGGACTTTTTGCTCGGGACTGACTTGGCAGGAGATGTAGTTTTGCCGCCTCCTATAGTCGTCGCTGAGGCTGCTTTTGTACCCCCTGGTGGTGGTTGTTTATCAAGAAGATAACATGGACTCTATCTACCCTGTTGGTGCAGTGACCCAATCAGTGGCACATTTGGCACAACAGGTGGATGATTTAGTGGATGCGGGGGCCGACAGCCATGAGTGCGGGCCATCCCATGATGCACTACTAGATGACACTGGTCCGGAGGCAACTGTGGGCTTGGCTGACCCCAGTGAGGTTACCGAGATTAGTAGAGGTTACCTAGTGCCGGACGAGGAGTCTGACATAGTGAAACCGACTCAACCTTCTGATTTTTTTTTTTTTGAGAGGTCAGAGATAACTGCCTTGATGGAGTTACCTAGAAACAAACTGAGCAAGTTGCAGCAAGAGGACCCCAGTCTGGGCCTCATATTTAAGAAGGTTGGTACGACTGGTGGGAAGAACGGTCAAGCAGAGAAATTTGTTGTAAAGGGGGCATTGTTGTATCGGCAGTGGAAGCCGGATACAAACTCAGGTTTGGGGGAGGAGCAGTTAGTGGTGCCTGCCCAGTTCAGGGAAGGGATGGTTAGGCTCAACCTTCAAAAACGTCCAAAATGAAAACTTTTTCAACTTTAAAAGTCTTCTGTAGCCCAAATTAAAAGTCCAAATTAATTCTACCTGGTGCCATTCGATTTATCTCGCCCAACACCTTCCATACATGGCCGTAGATGCCATTTTATCTTTTTTTCTCTCTCTCTCTCTCTCTCTCTCTCTCTCTCTCTCTCTCTCTCTCTCTGAAGTAATTAAACACTTGTACAAAAATAGTAGAAGGGAAGTGAAAAAAATAATTAGGGCGAACAAACAAAATTACGAAATGACTATTGCCAGAGAGAGTGCCACAAACCCCAACAAAATCTACAGTTACGTAAATAAAAATAAACAGATCAAAAGCGGAATCGGACCGCTAATAGAAGATGGCCAGACAATAACAGGTGACACAAACACGGCAAATATGCTCAACAAATATTTTGGCTCAGTTTTTACAGAAGAAGTTATCGATCATACGCCTGAAAATAACACCTCAACTCATGTGATAGGAGATTTCACCATCAGTGTTAGCGAAGTACAAAGCAAATTGAGTAATTTAAATGTAAATAGGAGTGAATGGAGAATGCTTGTGAATAGTTGAGTGAACACGTGGTCATTTGGAGTAAGGGGTCGGGCGCAAGTTGGACTAGATAATAGTCCATCAGGCGCCTGGCCCAGGGAGACGATTAATATGAAGGGTGCGCCTGGAAGTGTGGTGGGAGGGCTTGTGGCTTTGGCTCCGCTGCATGTCTGCCTGCCGAGATCGGAACCTCTCCAGGTGGTCGGGGGCCGGGGGAGTGCTGGAGCGACCTTGGTGACCCTGGTCTCTGGGTCTTCTCCTGGGTGACCTGGATGTGTGTGAGTTTGTGCTTTTTATCTGTGTTTATTCGTTGTTTTTGTTGTTTTTGTGTTTTCCCTGTTCTTGCTCTGTCTTGAGTCGGCTACCCCCAAAATGGGGATTGGGCCTGAGCATATAGATAGATAGATAGAGAAATGCAAAGAAGACCCCGGGACCCGACATGCTCCACCCGAAAATAATTAAGAATGTTAAGGACGAAATAGCAAAACCCCTGACACAACTATTTAACTTATCATTACTACAGGGGATTGTACCGAGCGATTGGAAAGATGCGAACATTACGCCGATATACAAGAAGGGTAGTCTAACTTCAATTGTAAGAAAAATCATGGAAAAAATCCTTTGAGATAAGATAGTAGATTACCTCGAATCAAACAACCTAATCAAAAATAGTCAACACGGCTTTAGATCAAATAAGTCATGCCTAACACATTTGATTGAATTTTATAACAAACTATTCACATATAACGACATGACGAAATCACTAGATATAATCTTCTTGGACTTTCAAAAAGCTTTCGACAAGGTGCCTCACCGAAAACTATTGGCTAAACTGGAGAGGATAGGTATCAAAGGTGAAATTCATTCTTGGATACAAAATTGGCTTACAGACAAGACAGAGAGCGGTGATAAATGGAGTGGAATAGGAGTGGGAGCCTGTCACTAGTGGAGTTCCACAGGGTTCAGTCCTTGGACCGGTCCTGGTTCTCATTTTCATTAACGATATTGATGTAGGGGTAAACAACACCATTTCCAAATTCGCCGACGATACAAAAATAGGAAATACAGTCCTGAACGAAGATGATAGAAATGCGTTGCAATCTGATTTAAACAAGATATCAGAGTGGTCGAAAAAATGGCAGATGCCCTTCAATGTCGATAAATGTCAGGTGCTGCAGGCTGGTAGCAGAAATATGAAATACAAATACGAAATGAATGGCAAACAAATAAAAACCGCAACGGTAGTAAAAGACCTAGGGGTACTAATATCTGAAAACCTAAAAACTTCCGACCAATGTATAGCAGCTGCAAATAAGGCAAACATAGCATTGGGCTTTATTAAACGAAAATTTACATATAAACATGAGAACGTAATAGTGCCACTGTTCAAAAGTATGGTGAGGCCCCACCTTGAATATGGTGTGCAGTTCTGGTCACCTTATCTGATCAAGGACATTGTAAGACTCGAGTCAGTACAGCGTAGAGCGACGAAGATGATACCCTCATTAAGAAATAAACCATATGAAGAAAGACTTAAACGATTGAACCTGTTCTCATTAAAAAAGAGGAGGTTGGGGGGTCAGCTTATTGAGTGCTTTAAGATACTAAAAGGTTTCGACAAACTCGATGTAAATGCATTATTCACATTAAACAATACTAATCAAACTCGCGGAAATGGAATGAAATTAAAAACCAAAAAGGCAAACCTAGATGTCACAAAGAGTTTCTTCACCTACAGTGTGGCGACAGAGTGGAATAAACTACCAGCGAGAGTGGTGGAGAGCGACACAATAAACGCTTTCAAGGGAAGGCTTGACTTCTATCTGCAGAGGGCTGAGGTGATATGAAAAAAAAAAAAAAAAAAAAAAAAATGTATGTACAGTATGTATGTATGTGTATGTGTTTGCACTGTACAGTATGTATATATATGTATATATATACTGTATATGTATGTATGTATGTATGTATGTATGTATATGTTCTGACATACGGAGCCCTGTATGTTAATTTAAGAGTTAGAATTAGAGTTGAAGGAGTCTCACTACCCAAACGGTGAAGCAGACTAGCGAGCGAATTAGCGAGTGGGGAAACCAGCAAACCAGCCTTCACACCTGCGTGCGTCATAGGGGACCCTGCAAACTACCTCGATGACCGATGCTATGACGTATGATCGACGCCAGGAGCTGTGAGTGGACCAGGCACCTGTTATGCGACTCGAGGAGCTATGATTGGAGTAGGCACCACCCCCCCGCCTCCTGATTCGTTCCTACACCATCATTGTTTGGTATATAAGACCCGAGTTGTGGGCATTCAAATCAGTCTTATTTGGAGTTGGGGAAGGTGAACTTGCAGCTGGAGGAAGACGGGGTGAAGTATTATAATGGGATTGTGACTGTCAGTCAGATTATATAAATGTGTGTTAAGTGTGTTCGGTGTAAACACTTACGTTATGTTGGTTAGTGAGATATGTGATTGGGAATTAACGTGAACGCTACTATTATGTGTTTAACTATTTGATTGCGAATTAACGTTAACGCTACTATTATGTGTTTAACTATTTGATTGCGAATTAACGTTAACGCTACTATTATGTGTTTAACTATTTGATTGCGAATTGACGTTAACGCTACTATTATGTGCTTAACTATTTGATTGGGAATTAACGTTAACGCTACTATTATGTGCTTAACTATTTTAGTTGACTAACTTGTGGACTAAAGCAACTCTTTAAGTAATTGGGTTATGATGAAAGTAATACTATTGTTTTATATTAATACTTACGAGTTCTTTAATTTTCTTTGAATTAAGCTTACATTGCTTAACGGTGCTTAGTACGGTGATGCTATTGTCTCGTATTAGTAATATCGCCTGAGACTAACATGGCTGTGTTAATATTACTTCTAGTGATTTCCTAAGCTGAAGAACATTCTTTTAGCTTCAAAATATTATTTTTGCTTTTCATATTATTTGAGTGAGACCTAAATCGAATCTATGAAGCGATCCTGTAACTTTATTTACTCATAATCAAACCTCAATGTTACGTGGTTAAGAAATACATTTAACTAATTATTAAATATATATCTAACTTTTTATGTGACTTTGATATTACTCCTGATGATAATAATAATATAATTCTATTAACGTAAGACAAGAACCAAGAATAATTACATTAAATATAAATAAAAGGACATAGAAGAAAACTATCTATTCATTTCAAAAAGGGTAAGAGACAGAAATATTCTTACTTTAATATTTATCTTTCAAGACTTTTTATAGAATTAATAGTCCTTCTTTAGCTATAACTTATTCGGTTCATAACCAAAGCCTACTAAGCTTCGGCTAAATAATAATTCTTTATAAATACTACATGACTTTAATTAGTTTCAGTATTTTTCATAATTAAAGAGTATCAGTCAATAAAGGATACCAAGTCCTAAGATCCAAAAGGAAAGGAAGCAACAACAGAAAATAATTTTATTAAATTTTACTTTTGTTTTGCCTTCAGCTGACTGATACCTTAATATATATCTCTGTGCTATCTAGATTCATCAAGTTAACCACTTGAGGATCAAGATACGTAACAGAAGAGTGGCGACCTTGCCAGGATTCGTTTCATACAGTTTCACTCTGTTTTATTAACGTTTCACTACTTAAAAATCAAATATTAATCATGCCTCAACTAATTAATGACGAAGATGCTCGAGTTTTCATAGAATCAGAACCCACAGCCCCTGATATTGACTGTCTGTCAAAATCCGAACTGAAAGTGCTTGCCTCACATCTCCAATTAACTGTCTCAAACATGTCTAAAGTAGAGGTGGCTCAGACCATAAAAACCCACCTGTTCCCTGTAGAAGGCGGGGAGGGTGACGGAGCAGTTGGTGGGATCCCTAGTAAACCTAGCCAACTTGATATACAATTGCCACCTGGTTTGACCGGTGATCAAATATTCGAACTAGAACAAGCCAAACTAAAAATAGAACTAGCCAGAATAAATACCGAAGAAGCCAGAATAAATGCCGAAGCAAAGACCGAACAAGCCAGACTAAATGCCAGTGCAACGACCGAACAATGTGAATATCAATATCGTACGGCTCAACTAAATGTCCATACAAATGCTCCCGAAATTGCTCCCCCTCTGGGATTAACTATCATTCCACCTTTCACTGAGGATAATGTGCAGGATTTCTTTGTTTTGTTTGAGGAAGTTGCTGGAGGTATGAAGTGGACAAGAGATCAATGGCCTTTTATGTTACAAACTGTTTTGACAGGGCAGGCTCGAGCCATGTATTTGTCAGAAGTAGCAGAAGTTAGGCAGGATTATGACAATCTCAAAGAAGCTATCTTAAAAACCTATCAATTGCAGCCTGAGGCTTACAGGCAATCTTTCCGTAAAAACCAGAAGAAAGTAGAAGAAACCCATAAGGTATTTGCCAGGACCATGACTAAAACTTTCAATCATTGGGTCAAGAGTAAGAAAGTCACAAGCTACAACGATCTGAAGGAGTTGGTCCTGTTAGAAAATTTCCTATGGAAAATTGATTCTTCTGTATCCTATCATTTAAAGGGGAAAAAGGTAGATTGTCTTGCCGACGCTGCTGACATGGCTGACACATACGTGCTCAACAACAAATTTCGTGGAAAGAAGCCCTACGATAATTCTAGTTCTAATTTTAAGTATCCCAATCACAAATCTGACAGACTCCGTCACAAACCTATAACGTCTTCCCCAGCTAGCCAAAACCGAATTGTTCCCCCAACTAAAATGCGACTCAGGGCAATGGTAACAGAGGTGGGCCCCAAACTAATAGTAATGCTCAAAGAGGGAACGTTCCCCGTATCCCCTAAAGTATGTACTTTTTGTGGCAAGAGAGGCCACCTAGCTTATCAGTGCTGGGCCAAGGAGAGAACCGAGAGATCGGGGCAGACAGTTGCCGCCGTATCTCAAATTCCATGTGTGCCTTTAATGCAGGGCTCCCGACAGAAGGAGTACCTAGCACCAAAAGTTCCTTTAATGCAGGACTCCCGACAGAAGGAGTACCTAGCACCAAAAGTTCCTTTAATACAGGACTCCCGACAGGAGTACCTAGCAGCTAACGTAAATCATCTAGACAGGGGTGTAGTAGCATGTGTGGTGCAACCCACTAGGGTTAAGCCAATAATAATTTCACCATCAGTGCAGGACAGTTACCATCCCTTTATTTCATCTGGCAACGTGAGATTAAATGGTTGTATGCATGAGGTAAAAATTCTGAGAGACACAGGTTCTACTAGCACCCTCATGGTGAATCCTTACACAGAGTGCCCGCCTGGCGAACCAGTTGTAATGAGAGGTGCTGGAGGCCAGTGTTATGCATACTTGGTAAAAGGCGAAATTGAATGTGAGTTACTACAGGGTGAGGCCACCATAGCTTTGTGTAGGTCCCAAGATATCCCTGTGCCTGGGGTAACGCTCCTTTTGGGGAATGATGTAGCAGGTGAGAAGGTCCGACCAGACCCCATTTTGTCACTTTCCCCTGTTAACGAGCCACTAACCGGTGAGCTCGAAAAGGAGATGCCAACAGTTTTCCCTGTGTGTGCTGTCACACGTTCAATGTCTCAAGTAGCAGTTCCCTCCGACAGAAATGTACCGAATGTAAGAGTTGATGAAAGGGATGATGAGAGTGTGAATGACGCTCCAACTGTGCCTGATGATGTGACTGAGGTGGATTTATCTGACACCTTTATGGCTCATCTTGACCCTAACGATGACCATGAAACCCCTCCAAATTGTCCTAGTGGCCTGGTAGAGCTACAGAGAGATGATAGTGAATGCAAGGAGTTAGCTGCCAGGTCCGTGAGTGAAGAGGAGTGTGAGAGGGAGGGTGGTGAATGTTTCTACCTCAAGGGAGGAGTGTTGTGGCGAGGATGGGGACCGCCACACGGACCAATCGATGACGGGGCTTGGGACGTCCATCAAGTAGTAGTCCCCAAACCTTGTCGTAGAGATATCATGGAAATGGCACATTGTATACCATTGGCAGGACACCTAGGTGTGAGAAAAACTCTAGACAGAATCAGAGCCCACTTTTACTGGCCAGAAATGCGTGCAGATGTAGTGGAGTGTTGTAGAGTGTGTCACACTTGCCAGATGACAGGAAAACCCAATCAGAAGGTGCCTGTACATCCTCTGGTGCCCTTGCCCGTTTTCGAGAATCCTTTTACTCGGGTGGTAGTGGACATTGTAGGCCCATTGCCTAAGACTTCCCAAGGTAACATTTATTTATTAACTATCATGGAGATGGCAACTCGCTACCCAGAGGCTATACCCTTAAGGACTACCTCTGCTCCAACTGTCATCAAGGAACTGCTCAAATTCTTCACCAGAATGGGTTTCTCCCATGAGGTGCAAAGTGATCAAGGAACTAATTTTACCTCTAACATTTTCCAGCAGTCCCTGAAGGAGTTGGGTATCGAGCATGTTAAGTCTAGCACCTACCACCCAGAGAGTCAAGGGGTTCTCGAACGATATCATCAGACATTAAAGGGAATGTTACGTAAGTATTGTACAGAGACCGGAGTTGAGTGGGATAAGGGGGTACCTCTTCTTTTATTTGCTACTCGTGAGGTTCCAACTGAATCCCTGGGTTTTTCCCCTAATGAGCTAGTTTTCGGTCACCAGGTAAGAGGTCCTTTGCAACTATTGCAGGATAGCCTAGTTGGCCAGGAGGGGAACCAAAACCTCCTCAAGTATGTTTCAGATTTCAAAACCCGGCTGAGATCCTCCTGTGAGTTTGCCGCTCAAAACTTGACCGTGGCTAAAAGCTCCATGAAGAAATGGTATGACAGAAAAGCCTGTGAGAGGGAGTTTAAGCCCGGTGATGAGGTTTTGGTCCTGCTCCCCCTTTTTGGCCAACCTTTATCTGCCAAGTTCAGGGGCCCATATAAGATCATTCGGAGGGTGAGCATTACCGATTATCTAGTAACTACCCCAGACAGGAGAAAGCCCACGCAAGTATTCCATATAAATATGTTGAAGCCCTACCATAGGTCCCCTGATTCCTCTCCTTCAGATTCTCCCACTGTGGCAGTGAATGTCAGGACCTGTGAACAGCCTGGTGCGGACGAAGTCTTCAGTTCTCTTACTGACCCGCAACAGACTGTTCCAGAGCCTGAAGGTATCCATGCAGACTTTGACTTGTCATGTAGCCTATCCAACTTTCAGTATAATTCAGTGGCTTTGAGGGAATTACCATCTAAACTATGTCATCTTCCCTCTGATCAAGCGAACCAACTAATCTCTGTTTTATCTCAGTCTCCCAGTGTGTTCCGTGATACTCCAGGGCTCACTTCTTTGGCCATGCACGACATCGACGTAGGGGATGCAACTCCCATTAAACTATCCCCCTACCGTGTCTCGCCACAACGCAGGAGTATACTGCAGGTCGAGCTTGACTTTATGTTATCTAATGAACTGATCACAAGGGCCTTCAGCCAGTGGAGTAGTCTGGTCATACTTGTGCCGAAGCCAGACGGGAGCCATAGGTTTTGTAGGGACTATAGGCAAGTCAATGCTGTCACAAAGAACGATACCTACTCACTGCCACGGATCAAAGATTGCATTTACCAGGTTGACCTCATGCAGCAGAAAGTTTCATTTAATGAGAGGATTTTGGCAATTAGCTCTCCCTTGTAGCGAGGTAAATATCATGCTTTTGTAGTGCGCTTTCAAGCCTTCAGCTGTGAGAAAATGCCTTGCAGTTCGAGTAACGCTCCAGCTACGTTCCGGCTATGTTCTGATGTGGTACCTGGAGACGTTGCCTACTTTGGGTGATATCCTTATTATATCCTCATTATAATCTTGCTGTTGCCAATCTGGTGGTGAATCTATTTATGTCTTATGTTTAATATTATGTACTATACTCCTTAAACTCTTTTCTAGGGGGGAGGTCTGACATACGGAGCCCTGTATGTTAATTTAAGAGTTAGAATTAGAGTTGAAGGAGTCTCACTACCCAAACGGTGAAGCAGACTAGCGAGCGAGCGAATTAGCGAGTGGGGAAACCAGCAAACCAGTCTTCACACCTGCGTGCGTCATAGGGGACCCTGCAAACTACCTCGATGACCGATGCTATGACGTATGATCGACGCCAGGAGCTGTGAGTGGACCAGGCACCTGTTATGCGACTCGAGGAGCTATGATTGGAGTAGGCACCACCCCCCGCCTCCTGATTCGTTCCTACACCATCATTGTTTGGTATATAAGACCCGAGTTGTGGGCATTCAAATCAGTCTCATTTGGAGTTGGGGAAGGTGAACTTGCAGCTGGAGGAAGACGGGGTGAAGTATTATAATGGGATTGTGACTGTCAGTCAGATTATATAAATGTGTGTTAAGTGTGTTCGTGTAAACACTTACGTTATGTTGGTTAGTGAGATATGTGATTGGGAATTAACGTGAACGCTACTATTATGTGTTTAACTATTTGATTGCGAATTGACGTTAACGCTACTATTATGTGTTTAACTATTTGATTGCGAATTAACGTTAACGCTACTATTATGTGTTTAACTATTTGATTGCGAATTGACGTTAACGCTACTATTATGTGCTTAACTATTTGATTGGGAATTAACGTTAACGCTACTATTATGTGCTTAACTATTTTAGTTGACTAACTTGTGGACTAAAGCAACTCTTTAAGTAATTGGGTTATGATGAAAGTAATACTATTGTTTTATATTAATACTTACGAGTTCTTTAATTTTCTTTGAATTAAGCTTACATTGCTTAACGGTGCTTAGTACGGTGATGCTATTGTCTCGTATTAGTAATATCGCCTTAGACTAACATGGCTGTGTTAATATTACTTCTAGTGATTTCCTAAGCTGAAGAAAATTCTTTTAGCTTCAAAATATTATTTTTGCTTTTCATATTATTTGAGTGAGACCTGAATCGAATCTATGAAGCGATCCTGTAACTTTATTTACTCATAATCAAACTTCAATGTTACGTGGTTAAGAAATACATTTAACTAATTATTAAATATATATCTAACTTTTTATGTGACTTTGATATTACTCCTGATGATAATAATAATATAATTCTATTAACGTAAGACAAGAACCAAGAATAATTACATTAAATATAAATAAAAGGACATAGAAGAAAACTATCTATTCATTTCAAAAAGGGTAAGAGACAGAAATATTCTTACTTTAATATTTATCTTTCAAGACTTTTTATAGAATTAATAGTCCTTCTTTAGCTATAACTTATTCGGTTCATAACCATAGCCTACTAAGCTTCGGTTAAATAATAATTCTTTATAAATACTACATGACTTTAATTAGTTTCAGTATTTTTCATAATTAAAGAGTATCAGTCAATAAAGGATACCAAGTCCTAAGATCCAAAAGGAAAGGAAGCAACAACAGGAAATAATTTTATTAGATTTTACTTTTGTTTTGCCTTCAGCTGACTGATACCTTAATATATATCTCTGTGCTATCTAGATTCATCAAGTTAACCACTTGAGGATCAAGATACGTAACAATGTGTATATATGTGTGTATAATATGTATATATATATAGTTTGTAAGGCCAGACTGCCTAGTAAGGACCTTGAGGTCTGTGTGGTCTGTGTATCTATGTAGCTCTATGTAGCTCTCTCTCTCTCTCTCTCTCTCTCTCTCTCTCTCTCTCTCACTTAACTAGTGATGATCAAATTGTAACAGCCAACATAGATATTGCAGAAACACTTAACGAATATTTTTGTTCTGTTTTTAGAAACGAATTAAAACATAATACAAAACATAGGATAGTAACAACGCAAAGAATAGGACACTTTACTATCAGCGCAAGTAAAGTACTATTAAATCAATTAAATATCAACAAGACTCCGGGGCCTGATAATTTCCATAAGAGGATAGTAAAACAAGAAAAAGAAGAAATATGCGAATCCCTGACCATTATCTTTAACTCATCACTACAGCAGGGTTGCGTCCCTAATGATTGGAAAACAACCAAGATTACACCCATTCACAAAAAGGGTGATCAGCAAATGTTAGTAATTACAGACCTAGGCCTATAAGCTTAACGTCAGTAATAGGAACATTTTTTTAAACAATTTTAAGAGATAAAATAGTCAAATATCTTGAATCTAATGAATTATTATAAAACAGCCAGCACGGGTTTAGGAACAGAAAATCGTGCCTAATAAACCACCTTGAATTAAATAATAAATTATTTACTCATAATGACTCAACTAAGACGCTTGCCAAAATCTACCTAGATTTTCAAAAGGCATTTGACAAGGTACCTCACAATAAATCATTAGACAATTTAGAAATGCTCGGAATAAAAGGTAAAAACTGGTGTCGCTAAAGAAAAGGAGGTTGCGAGGCCAACTTATCGAGTGTTTTAACATACTTAACCCTCTCCGACATATGACGCGATTTTGAGCCAATAGGAGATACTTTAAAGCCTTTGTTACCATCAGGGGTATTTAGAAACCTTTAGTTTAGTTACTTCAACCTCTACAGTTGTCTTTGAGTTAGCTGTGGGCAGAAAACTAATTTTGGAGAGGTAATTATAAGAGTGAGAGAACTCTATTTCAAATTGCTAATCTGGCAACCTGTGCGTTATATGTGCGTGAAAGGGTTTAAGTATTTTTTGACAGAGTAGATATCAGTGCACTGTTCATGATTAATAACAGTGCTTCAACCCGAGGAAATGGAATGGAATTAATTAGAAAAAGGCATCCTTAGATGTGACAAAATATCTTCACATACAATGTGGTTAAAGGGTGGAATAGTTACCAAGGGAGGTGGTCGACAGTAATTAATTTGATACGTTTAAGAAAAGACTGGACGATCATCTAATGAAAATTGGATTAATATGAATGAATCAGTAGGCATGTGTAATTCCCCTTTCAAACTACTTTCTCCCTATACTACAGTATATACAAACATTCCTTGTGAGCATTTCCTGACCCATAACGTTACACTTCATCCTTTTTTCCGGTACGGCTTTTTAGTCGGAGGAAGCGGAGGGTGGGGAGAGCCTTCTACTTTACTGTCCTATTCTTGCACTATAAACTTTCGCTGTCTAGTAGTAATAAGGCCAGACCACCTAGTTGGGACCACAAGGTCTGTGTGGTCTGAGTATCTGTGTAACTCTGTGTAACTCTGTGTAACTCTCTCTTGCCGACCAGCGGTAGAAGGGAGTGGTGGGTGGGGAGAGAGAGCCTTCTGCTTTGCTATCCTTGCCTTCCACTTCGTTGTAAATTATAATTTAGTATTAAGTCCAGACTGCCTAGTAGGGACTGAAAGGTCTATGCAGTCGGTGTATATATGTAACTCTATGTAACTCTCTCCTCTTGTGTACCCAATATATGTGTGATTCCACTTCGCCTTCCTCCCCTGGTCAGCGCCATAAAGGGTGGTAATTGATGCGCTCCCCAACCCGCGGCCAGGTTTAAGAAGGGGCGCGGGATATTGATGGTGGTTTTAGTTGACTCCTCGGAAATTGATGGGGAGTTCAACAAAGTGTTCTGAAAAGGATTGTGTTTTCTGCTGGGTCGTCGGTTATTGATAGTCGATGCGAAAGGGGGCCGTCTGAAATTTATGCTGATTTCAGTGGTGGTGTTTTACAAAGGAGAACAAGCACCAACATTTATGTTGATCCTTACGAGGCTGCTGTAGCTAAGCTACCGATCCTATGTGAAAATAGGAAAAGATAGTACAGTATAAAGTGGTGCTATTCGTTTGTAAACACAGTTAATTGGGGTTTAAGAACGAGATGCTTATCTAGATGATGTTTGAAAGTTTGAACAGTACTACACTCAATGATACTACTATAGTCCGTTCATTCTAGGTTGGGCAGAAATCGTAACTCAAAACAGGCTAGAGCAAATGAGCTGTCAATTTCCACACATAATCCATAGCCAAGTCTTCATATGTGGTAGAACTATTAGCTCGATTACTCTTGTCCTTTTTGATGAGTTACAGAGGTTAAAGGTTACGATTTCTGCCCAACCTAGAATTAACAGACTATAGGATATCTATTCCATAAGTTTACCACTTGATTAATAAAAAAAAAATGCTTCGCCTCATGTAAGTGAAATGGCTTGCTTGTGGTAATGTTTAGTGAGGTTATAGTTGTTTAAATGAGTCCTCCGAAATTGATTAAGAGTTCAACAAAACATTCGGTAATTGATTATAAACACCATGTGAGGAGGAGCACTTTATTGACAACGTTTGGCTTATAGCTTTATTAAGATTGGCCTTTGGGATATAACAGACCATTGGATTGTCTCGCTTGGGTTCGATACAGATTCAAATGGGTGTGCTGGTATTATGGCTCATGACTGTACAGTAGGCCTAATAAGTGATGTCTCGGTACCTGGTATGCTTTGATCAATAATTGGTATCAACAAAATCTAAAACTTTATATATTCGTTTCGAGCGAGATATACAAACATGTTACTACACTTACCCACCCTATTCAACATCTGGCAGACATTAATACAGCACAGAGCGAGCCAATCATAATGACTACTGAGACATGACTTATTAGCGCCACTGTACGTTGGTGGTGATAGATAGAGTTAAATAGTGTGCATATAGTGATGAATATACTAATAGCGAATTATCCCGCATGCCAATAAGTTCATTTGAATATTGTTGACATTCACCAAGGTCGGGCGGATATGAAGCACACATATTCAAGGCCATACCCAACATTATATAATTATGTATTATTCCGATAGCTATATCTACTTTATTATTATACCGTATTTATCTATCTATCCTTCTCTCACTCTCTCTCACTCTCACTCTCTCTCTCTCTCTCTCTCTCTCTCTCATAATTTACTGTCCGCGTACATTGGCCATTAATCAAAGGACTGATCCGATTGTTAATGAGGGGGGGAAGGGGGAGGGAATGTTACTTTCATACGGTGAGCAATAACGAGCCCCCTATCATGGAACTAATAACGCCCAACGTGGATGACTTTTGTTTTTTTTTTGTTTTTTTTTTTTTTTCTATGTGAGTGATGGAAATAAAAGGCAGAACTGCCTGTAGCAAATGACTCTCCCATAGTTGAAAGAGTGGCAGGGCCAATATCAATTGACGTTCGAGCCAAAATGCCTGGACACACGGAGTTTGAAGCAATTTAAGTCATAGGAGGAGGGAAAGACTGATTCTGGGAGAGAGTTCCAGACCTCAGCGGGCTGAGAGTAACGTTTCACTCCTGGGTTGGAGAGTTGCACAGAGTAAGGGTGGGATTGTGTTGCAAGACGGGTACCACGTACCCTACGTAGAGGAGACGGTATACACTGGGAGATCTCTAAGGAGCACTGATTATTGTAGTAGCAACAGAATAGCGCGAGAGATGCAACATTGCCGCGAAGAGAGAGAGTTTGAAAAGAGTTGGTGAGTGGGCGGGAATTAATGATACGCAAGTGTGACGCATGTCCAGTGTGAGCATGCTGTACAGAACGCCTAGTCATGCCCCACTCTCGCTAGGATCGTCAGGGCAGGAACTTTGGCTGTAGTCTATGTAGAGTTTCCTAACTTAGTTCATGTGAGCCGTTGTACTATAAGTAATATGAATATGTATTTTGTTTTCATCTGAGTCAACGAGTTCTATTTTATATCATTAGTTATAAGTATTGTGTGTAAAACTTATTTGTAATGATGGGAGAAGCGGCAGCCACAGTTGGGGGTCAGTGGGTGCGCCATGCGGGAGGTGGGCCTAACTCACTAGCACTCCCCCCCCCCTCCCCCCTCCCCTCAGTGCTAGGAAAGCCTTTGTCTATCCCAGAGGAGAGAGAGAAATTACGTAATGATTGTCAGTGGGCGGTCCTTAGTAGTTCACGTTGGGCTCACTAGAGGGCCGAGTATAAAAAGGGAAGTCTAGCCATTTTTTGATCAGAACTCATTAGGCAGAGCGACTTCTCATTTCCCTTGCTAACTATATATATTCTTCTGACTGATGTGAACTTTCTCTACTACCTTACATTCTTATCTCCTCTTTTCCCTACCCTTTTTAACTTCCATGGTCCCGTTGGTGCAGAGCTAGTCAGCCAACGTATTATCGCTTGAGTTCTCATGAGATACATGCCTATTAGATAGCCTATTTTGGAAGGGTTAACTTAGAATAGGATTGATTTATGTTTGTTGCACTTGTCTATGCATTTCCCTGTGTGTTATTATTATTATTCCTGGTTTCTGCTAGTCTAGGTAATGCTAGACTGGGGTAAGGCTTTTCTGTGTTACGAGTTGTTGTTTGATGCAGTGGTCAAGCGATAAACCTGCATACTCGTTTCGGTTCAGTGAAGCCTAGGTTGTCTTCGCGGCTGACTGTGTTGAGTTAATAATTTACAGTGCGTGAGGGCAAGAGCCTAACCACCCTGTATTTTATTAACAGCTTGTTTTTACTTTGTCAAGGAGCCGGGAGAAAACCAGATACAAGGGATCTGGATTTCTCAAAGTGCACTTGTTAGTGTTAACGTAATACTTTAAACAGTTGTGAGGACTTCGCTAGGCTACGAGCCGTTTTTGCTCAGTCACTGCTACCTTTTGCCCACAGTACCCCAGCTAGACTTTACTCGATTAGTAGATACAGAATAGTATTGAAGCTTTCCTTATGTATGATATTGTTTATGCACTATTGATTTCATGTGTTGCAAGCTTGGCTACTTTAGTGATTAGTGGCCCACGAGCACAATCCGAGTAGGCTATTGCCGTTGCATTTGCGGAGTACTTCTTTTTAATGTTTGCCATTTACTATTGCATATTCTTTTAATTATTCTTATGCCAATTTAAACCTGTAATAGTATTTAATTGCCAGTGTTTTTCTTATTGAATTACTGTTCAAAATCCGATACGTACTTCTTACGAGCATCCGAGAAGCATCTAACTTTTTTCAGAAGATTCCTTGCTCGATGCTTAAGGACTATTAATTAACGTAACGTAATAGTGCCGATCCGAAGTAGAGGGTGGAGGACTTCTTAAGTTCTTAGTCAAGGGTGGATTACTTCGGCTTCGGCCAACACTATTCTTTGGTGTTGTTGTTTCTTACTTCTTTGTTTGATTGTTGACCAGACTAGAGAATTCCTGTCTCTTTATTAGTCTGTTGTTGAACACTAGTACCGAGTTCTTGTATACCCCGTTATAGCAGATTGAACTCTGGAGGGTATTGGTGTTTTTTGTTCGGCTGGCAGTACTCAGGGGTTGGGATCGTGTGTTTCCGTTGTGGCAGCGAGCCGTATTAGAGTCCTGATTGAGAGCCCTTGTGTACCCGAGTGCCAGGTCGTAACAAATGGCGACCTTGCTTAGGATTTTGTGAACAGTATAAATTTTTGCAGAGTTGTACAACATTTGTTTGTTTGTATTTTAGCGTGCATATTGAAGAATATTTGTTTTTGTATGGCAATTAGTAAAGCATTTAAGAGACTCCAGTTAATTTAGTAATTAGTGCTTGCATAGGAAGTTAAACACTTTTGTCTCGAGAATTTTTTGTGGACTTCAGTATGTCGTGCATTAGCACTGACGATGAGCGAGAGATGCCATTTGAAGGTGTGCCGTTAGTAACCAGTGAGGAGGATGCTAGAGTTTTTGTGAGTAAGCGGTACCACGTGACGGAGGAGAGGCTGACTGGGGTGGATGTTTGTGGCTTGCACCTGATAGCCAAGGTTTTGGGAATTTCCAATGTAGTAGGGATGTCCAAGGGGGAGCTGATTTCCTGGGTGTTGCGTGGGCGACATGGGGTTTCGGAGGAGAGGGCGTTTGGGGGGGTTCCTCCCCAGATCCCCTCTCACTCGACTCCCACAGTGCCGTCCACTCAGTTACCGGAGGTTAGCACTCTCCCACAGAGGGATGAGAATTGGCAGATTGGAGTGCCCTCGGGTGGTGCACATGGTGGTTCCCCAGTTTTTGCCCCCCCTCCTTCAGTAGTGGCAGCTCCCTCTTCCTGTCTGTCTCCAGATATGGTATTTAGACTTGAGCTTGCTAAGATTGAGGCTAGGAAGCAGGAGGATGAGACCAGGAGGCATGAAAATGAGACCAGGAGGCAGGAGGATGAGACGAGGAGGCATGAGATTGAGGTTAGGAGGCATGAGGCTGAGCTTAAGTACGACTCGGAGAAATATTGTGCTAAATTAGATTTAGATAAGTCTCGTGCAGAGTCGACAGGGACTTGGATGGGCCGTGAGGGCCAAGTAAGAGAACAGTCCTTGGCCCAATTAGTCAAATTGGTGCCGGTATTTAGTGAAACTGAAGTCACAGAATTTTTTAATCGTTTTGAGAAGAAATGTAGGGAGCATAATTGGCCTGAAGAGAAGTGGGCAGCTCTAGTCTCCTCAAGACTTACGGGTAAGGGTCTGAAGGCTTATGATGCACTGCCTTTAGAGTCTTGCATTGACTACCCAGAATTGAAGAGAGCTGTCCTACGGGCATACGAGTTGCAACCGGAAACATATCGATTGAAGTTTCGGGGTGTTACAAAGACTAGGGAGGTGACCTTTCTTGAACATGCCCGGGACTTAAAAGATGCACTTAAAAACTGGACACGTTCTGAGAAAGCTGAGACGGCCGAACAGTTGACTGAGCTGTTTCTGCTCGAGCAGTTTTATAAGTGTACTGGTGCAGAAATGACTTTAACTATTAAAGAAAAGAACCCAAAAACTCTACAGGAGGCAGCTGAGATGGCTGACCTCCGGCTATCACTAATTCGTGGGTGCGGGTCTGCCCAGCGTAGTGAGGCAGGTAACAAGGGGCGTGACGCCCCACCCCCCCGAGTTAGTGATATACCTTATGCAAACAAGTACAAGAGCCATGATACCAAGACTGACCACAAGACTAGCACCGTCCCATTTAAGAAGGGGCCGGGCCCTTCCCAGTACCAAGGGAAGCCCAAAGGGGAGGTGGAGTGTTATCATTGTCATAAAAAGGGGCACTTTGCAAGAGTCTGTCCTAGCAAACCACCTACAGCAGCTGTGTCTTTGGCCTGCAACATTGGTGTGTCTCCGAAGTCATCTGAGTTTGCCTGGGGCAGTTCGTCAGAGGCTGAGGCACAGCCAATGCAGAAGCACCTGGGAGGCTCGAACCCTGCTCAGGATGTTTTTTGCGACCATAGAGGGCGGGGTTGCGTGATGTGGGCGGGGCGCAAGCATGGAGTAGAGGTCTTGCGTGATACAGGTGCTTCCCAGACTCTGATGAAAAACTTGACTGGCTACCCTATAAACGCGGCTCGGGTGGTAGTGGTGCAGGGTATTAATGCAACTCGGTCATACCCGCTGGTGCGGTTGGAGTTGGAGGTGGATGGTGTGGCACGTGAATTGGATGTCGGGATTGTGGAGAAACTGCCAGTGGAGGGCGTCGACCTTCTTCTCGGCAACGACTTTGCAATGCCCGCTTCCGAGGTTCTACCCTTAGTCGTTGCCGAGAGGCCGGCCGACGTGAGTAGGGAAGAGCAAGAGTGGGTCGAGCGGTGCCAGACACAACCCATGGCGTGTGTTGTCACCCGAGCTCGGGCAGCTAAAGTGTCACAGCCTAGTCCTCCGCCTTCAGACCAGCGGAGGAACGATCAACAGGAGGAGGCTAAAGCTGGAGTTGGTTTTAAGAGTTTTGACTCGGCGGCTCTCCTGGGTGATTCAGTATTAGCACCATTACTTAATTCTGGAGTAGCCCCTGGGCCTGTCATCGAGAGTGACGAGGCTGGGCATGACGAGTCTCCACGACAGCAACGTTATGTACATCGAGAGAGACAGAGGGAGCAGCCCAGTATCGGGGAAGGTCATGCATTGCTCCGGGAGCAGTTAGATCGCTTGGCACCCTCAGATATAAGTCGGTTGCAACTAGAGGACCCTGAGCTCCAAACGTGTGCTAATGGAGCTGTAGAGCTCGACGAGGACGGCGATGCACAGCCAGGAGATTTTTTTTATTTAGAAGGCATCCTTTATAGGCGTTTTCAAGACCCTAAACGTAGTTGGCAAAAGGGGTCCGGAGTAGTGGACCAGTTGGTGGTGCCACGGGAGTGCAGGGATAGCCTACTGAGGTTGGCGCATGACACACCACTGGCAGGACATCTAGGGGTGAGAAAAACGGTGGCGGCTTTGGGGAAATTGTTTTGGTGGCCGGGGATGAAGTCTCATGTGCAGTCATGGATAAACTCCTGTGATATTTGTCAACGTGTCGGGAAACCGAACCAAGTTATTCCTAAGGCTCCGTTACACCCTATTCCTGTGATTGGGCCACCCTTTTTATTGTTGACATGGTTGGTCCACTCCCTCCCACTAAGGCGGGAAATAAATTTTTGTTAACCATAATGGATGTTGCCACTAGATACCCCGATGCATACCCTATGAAAAATGGAATGGCTAAGACGGTAGTCAGTAACTTGTTGTGGTACTTCTCAAGGTACGGGTACCCGGAGGAGATTCAGTCTGATCAGGGATCTAATTTCACCTCCAACATGTTCAAGCAAACAATGCAACAGCATGGGATACGAGCAGTAGTATCGTCAGCGTATCACCCTGAGAGTCAAGGGGTGCTTGAGCGGTGGCATGCTACACTTAAAAGCATGCTCAGGTGTTATTGTGCTGACAACGGTATGGATTGGGATCTTGGATTGCCTTATGTGCTGTTTGCTGCTCGGGAGGTACCTGGTGAGAGCCTGGGATTTAGTCCAAACGAGCTGATTTTTGGACACCGTGTCAGGGGCCCCCTTAACATGCTGAAAGAAATTTGGGAGGGGACTGTGCAGCCTTGTCCATTATTAAAGTATGTGCTTGAAAGCCGTGAGCGCATGCTTAAGAGTCTGGAGATGGCAGGTAGAAATTTGACAGAATCACAAGCTTTGATGAAGGACAGGTATGATCGCAAAGTGAGGCTCCGGAAGTTCACTGTAGGACAAGAGGTATTAATTTTGTTGCCTTTGGTTGGTAACCCCCTCTCTGCGAAGTACACTGGACCTTATAAAATTGTAGAAAAAATTTCAGACTTAGATTACCTTGTTGCCACTCCAGACAGGAGGAAAAAGAACCAGTTATGTCACGTGAACCTTATTAAAGAGTATGTGAGGCGCCCCTCTGAGCCTCTCACTGTCCCTGTGTTGGCTTGTTGCGGCCGTGGTGGAGAAGGAGAGGGGGACAGTCAAGCTTCAGAGGAGGATAGCTGGGATCAACATGTTTCAGCGGATCAGTGGGCGGGGAACTCGAGCCTAAGGGCTGACGAGGCTATAGCTCATTTGCCTGAGCCGCAGTTTGATGCTATCCGTCAGTTGTTCGGTTCATACCCCACTGTATTTGCTGAACACCCAGGCCTCACTACTCAGGCTATGCATGATGTTGACGTGGGGGACCATCTACCCTTTAAGTCAATCCCGTACCGTGTGCCCCCCATAAAACTACCAGCTCTGAGGGATGAGTTGGAGTATATGCTCGGTAGAGGGTTGATAGAGAAAGGCACAGTTAAGTGGACTTCCCCTGTAACACTGCAGCCTAAGCCAGATGGCAAGGTACGCTTTTGTATTGATTTCCGTAGGTTAAACGGTTTGACTCCAACTAACCCATATCCTCTTCCTCGGGTTGATGATAGTGTTGACAAAATTGGTAATGCTCGTTTTTTGTCTAAAGTAGATTTAGTAAAAGGTTACTGGCAAGTACCTTTGTCCGAGCGTGCTAAAGAGGTATGTGGTTTTGTTGTGGACGGGAGTACCTACCGGTGCAATGTTATGCCTTACGGGCTTAAGAATGCACCAGCAACGTTTCAGAACCTGATGAATGAAATTGTAAAGGACATTCCAAATTGCACCGTATATTTGGACGATGTAATCATTTATGATGACGACTTTGAGAGCCATTGTGAGCACCTTGAGACCTTGTTCCGGAAACTTAGTGAAGCAGGTCTGGTAGTAAATTTGGCAAAGTGTGACTTCGTAAAAGCCACTGTGCAGTACCTTGGGTTTGTAGTGGGAAGGGGACAGGTGTGCCCTCCTCAGAACAAGGTACAGGCTATCAATAAATTTCCGCACCCAACAACCAAGAAGCAGATTATGAGATTCTTGGGTATGATAGGCTACTACAGACGCTTCATAAAAGGTTACTCAACGGTGTTGGCACCTCTCACAGATTTGTTATCTAAAGACAAAAAGTTTTTGTGGGCACCTGAGTGTGAAAAGGCTTTCACTTTGGTGAAACATTTGCTATGTACTCACCCGATACTCAGGGCCCCAGACTTTAACAGGCCTTTTCAGCTGGCAACAGATGCTAGTGGTGTAGGGGCTGGTGCCGTCTTGCTACAGACAGACAATGAAGGTGTGGAACACCCAGTAAGTTTCTTTTCTAAGAAGTTCAATGCTGCACAAAAGAACTATTCTACAATAGAAAAGGAATTACTGGCGATTGTGCTGTCGCTCAGGCACTTCGAGGTGTATGTTCCAGCCTATGGCCCAGTCGTGGTTATCTACACTGATCATCACCCTTTGAGATTCCTGAATCAATTTCACAATCACAATATGAGACTGACCAGGTGGTCTTTGATGTTGCAGGAGTATAACCTGGACATCCGTCATATTGCTGGATGTGACAATGTGATCGCGGATTGTTTATCAAGGGTGGATGATCAGTCGTAGGCTATCACAGGTGTGTGGGTTTGAGTGGAGGAAAATAGGCTGCCCTTATAGTGCAGCCGGGAAAAACATATTAAAATATAAAAATCATATAAAAAACTCTTTCTTTTGATATAGGTAATCGTATAAGTTTGTCATAGCCTATAGAGTTTGAGTAGTCCACAAACTATCAAACGGCTGAGCTGCTGTAAGCTCGCTCTGGGAGCATGATATTGTGTCTTTTTGCTATTGTTGGGAGGAGTTATAAAATGTGAATTTTTGTATAATAATAAGATGCGTTTTGGTGATAAACTCAGCTTTGTTTTAGTGCCATGCGGTCGCTGGGTCGCTGGGTGTGAGGGGCTTGATGGGGTTCTGTGTTTGTCAGATTTTAGCTCAGGGTTGAGCAAGTAAAATCTTGGGGGAGGTGTGACGCATGTCCAGTGTGAGCATGCTGTACAGAACGCCTAGTCATGCCCCACTCTCGCTAGGATCGTCAGGGCAGGAACTTTGGCTGTAGTCTATGTAGAGTTTCCTAACTTAGTTCATGTGAGCCGTTGTACTATAAGTAATATGAATATGTATTTTGTTTTCATCTGAGTCAACGAGTTCTATTTTATATCATTAGTTATAAGTATTGTGTGTAAAACTTATTTGTAATGATGGGAGAAGCGGCAGCCACAGTTGGGGGTCAGTGGGTGCGCCATGCGGGAGGTGGGCCTAACTCACTAGCACTCCCCCCCCCCTCCCCCTCCCCTCAGTGCTAGGAAAGCCTTTGTCTATCCCAGAGGAGAGAGAGAAATTACGTAATGATTGTCAGTGGGCGGTCCTTAGTAGTTCACGTTGGGCTCACTAGAGGGCCGAGTATAAAAAGGGAAGTCTAGCCATTTTTTGATCAGAACTCATTAGGCAGAGCGACTTCTCATTTCCCTTGCTAACTATATATATTCTTCTGACTGATGTGAACTTTCTCTACTACCTTACATTCTTATCTCCTCTTTTCCCTACCCTTTTTAACTTCCATGGTCCCGTTGGTGCAGAGCTAGTCAGCCAACGTATTATCGCTTGAGTTCTCATGAGATACATGCCTATTAGATAGCCTATTTTGGAAGGGTTAACTTAGAATAGGATTGATTTATGTTTGTTGCACTTGTCTATGCATTTCCCTGTGTGTTATTATTATTATTCCTGGTTTCTGCTAGTCTAGGTAATGCTAGACTGGGGTAAGGCTTTTCTGTGTTACGAGTTGTTGTTTGATGCAGTGGTCAAGCGATAAACCTGCATACTCGTTTCGGTTCAGTGAAGCCTAGGTTGTCTTCGCGGCTGACTGTGTTGAGTTAATAATTTACAGTGCGTGAGGGCAAGAGCCTAACCACCCTGTATTTTATTAACAGCTTGTTTTTACTTTGTCAAGGAGCCGGGAGAAAACCAGATACAAGGGATCTGGATTTCTCAAAGTGCACTTGTTAGTGTTAACGTAATACTTTAAACAGTTGTGAGGACTTCGCTAGGCTACGAGCCGTTTTTGCTCAGTCACTGCTACCTTTTGCCCACAGTACCCCAGCTAGACTTTACTCGATTAGTAGATACAGAATAGTATTGAAGCTTTCCTTATGTATGATATTGTTTATGCACTATTGATTTCATGTGTTGCAAGCTTGGCTACTTTAGTGATTAGTGGCCCACGAGCACAATCCGAGTAGGCTATTGCCGTTGCATTTGCGGAGTACTTCTTTTTAATGTTTGCCATTTACTATTGCATATTCTTTTAATTATTCTTATGCCAATTTAAACCTGTAATAGTATTTAATTGCCAGTGTTTTTCTTATTGAATTACTGTTCAAAATCCGATACGTACTTCTTACGAGCATCCGAGAAGCATCTAACTTTTTTCAGAAGATTCCTTGCTCGATGCTTAAGGACTATTAATTAACGTAACGTAATAGTGCCGATCCGAAGTAGAGGGTGGAGGACTTCTTAAGTTCTTAGTCAAGGGTGGATTACTTCGGCTTCGGCCAACACTATTCTTTGGTGTTGTTGTTTCTTACTTCTTTGTTTGATTGTTGACCAGACTAGAGAATTCCTGTCTCTATATTAGTCTGTTGTTGAACACTAGTACCGAGTTCTTGTATACCCCGTTATAGCAGATTGAACTCTGGAGGGTATTGGTGTTTTTTGTTCGGCTGGCAGTACTCAGGGGTTGGGATCGTGTGTTTCCGTTGTGGCAGCGAGCCGTATTAGAGTCCTGATTGAGAGCCCTTGTGTACCCGAGTGCCAGGTCGTAACACAAGGCCTTCCTTTCTACTTTCTCTAGGAGTGCAGTGTGAGAGGATCCTCCCCATGTGAACAATACTCAATACAAGGACGCACTGTGCCCCTGTACAGAGCAAGAAGCTGTGCAGGGGTAAAGAACCCCTTGAGGCGGTTCAGCACACCCAGCTTCTGGGAGGCTGCCTTAGCAAGACTGGTAATATGGTCCTTCCAAGTGAGAGCAGAAAAAAATAGACACCCAGAATATTGAGAGTAGATGAAGGATTGATTTTTGTATTATTGAAGAATAAGGGATAGTCCGCTGGGAGTTCCGGACGGGTAGATAGATGAAGAAACTGGGTTTTTGAAGCATTAACACTCAACGAGCGGCTAGGTTAATAACTTCTACTACCTGCCAAGCAGGCATATTTACCCTAAATGAGCTTCATTCCATGCTCTTTTTCATGCATAAAGAAGAGCCAGAGCGTAATACAATTATGTATCCGTGAAAGGGTGTTAATTGAGCTTTCCAATGACACCTGAACCATCCTTCTACGATCACGGGTTGTCTTGCAACGATCGTGCAACACGAAGGAAAAATCCCTAAAATACGGTAATTTCCTTACATATTTCCCTGTCTAGGGAGGCAATGGGTGTGGATGTGTGTGGAGGTGGGGCCAGTCGCGGTGCGGGAGCCGTTCCGAACGGTCAGAGCCAACCTACGCTCCTCCCACCGCTCGGACTCTCTCTCAGAGCCAATTATGTGATCAACATCGCATACGACTTAAGGCAGGCCCCGCTCTTTAGGTCTGGGTTCTCTTTACCGCCTTAAGTCGGGCCCCGCCAAAGAGGGGTTAAAGGCAACAAGGTTTTCTCTGGCCCAATTTGAACTAGTAGTTAGATCAGAAGATAACTGTTGTATGGCTTCATTACATTTGTCTTTGAGGGATTACTGACTGGGGCGTTCTGGAAAACTAATTGAGTAGTGTAAGGTAGAGTCGTCTGCGTATAAATAGATGGGACTGGAGGTACAGTTGTTAAGCAGTACCTGACATTTCAACTCCACCTGGCACTGAGAAAGATGACCTCGAGGCACGTGCACCTGTGGCCTTTAAAATCCACCAGTGGCTCAGAAGATAAGATCGACAATCCAGTTCTCATCGACCCGGACAATGTGGTCTCCGATCTGTCATTTGAAACCATATACAGTGTGAGTCACTGTTGGAGGCCTAGGGAACCACTTGTGCGTTGCCCATACATATAGCTACTATAGTCCTTTCATTCTAGGTTGGGCAGAAATTGTATCCCCTAACCTCTCATAACTCAAAAAGAACTAGAGTAATCGAGCTAATATTTCTACCAAATGGGAAGACTTGGCTAGGGAATATGTGTATACATTGACGGCTCATTATCTCTAGCCCTTTTTGAGTTACAGAGGTTAGAGGTTACGATTTCTGCCCAACCTAGAATGAACGGACTATAAGTCTAATAATAAAGGCTAATTGACTTTCTCAGTGGAGTTCAGTATAGTAAGTTGTAACCGAACAGTTCAATATCTACTTATTATTGAATGTGAAGGAAAGGTCATTAGGAATATTAAGGCATTAATGTGCTAAGTATTAGTCCAAGATTCAAGCACTCAACATATATATATATATAGTTCGTGCAATCATTTACACACAAACACACAAATATTACAGCATACATCAATAAATGACTTTCAATAAAGAACATTTCCAAATTGAATACAAATTTACAGTAAAAGAAATGAAAACCAAATCCCAGACTTGGCAGTAAAGTTGGCGAGAACAATAGTGCATCGGGCCAGTAAGTTGGTGGGGTTTTATCATGCACTTTGTTGGGCCTCTTTAAAGGGTCAGATACACTTCCCAGAAAATAGTGAGTTGCTTCGATACATTCTTGCCTGGGAAAAGAAAATGAAAAACACACAAAAAACAGCATGAAATGGAGATACACCACGATATACTGTATTTATTTCGGATATCATAGACTTTACAATTTGCTTTACTTATTTCGGATATCATAGACTTTACAATTTGCTTTACTTATTTCGGATATCATACTTTACAATTTACTTTACTTATTTCGGATATCATACTTTACAACTTGCTTTACTTATTTCGGATATCATACTTTACAACTTGCTTTACTTATTTCGGATATCATACTTTACAACTTGCTTTACTTATTTCGGATATCATACATTACAACTTGCTTTACTTATTTCGGATATCATACTTTACAACTTGCTTTACTTATTTCGGATATCATACTTTACAACTTGCTTTACTTATTTCGGATATCATACTTTACAATTTACTTTACTTATTTCGAATGTCATAGACTTCACAATTTACTTTACTTAGTTCGTATTTCGTAGACACCACATTTGCCTTTATTTATTTCGGCTTTCCTGTGAAGAGTTTCTAACAAAAAAGGAGGGTTGCTTCAATATAAGAGGGGTTGGTGTTCTCTATTTCCCATATAACAACTAATTCTGAATGTTTCTTTCCATCCATTCTTGTTTCATTCTCATTTACCGAGAATGGTGAAGGTAATGGGGCCATAATTGTGGGCTCAACATTCCCCAATGTCCCACCCTCATAGCTCACTGGCATAATTCGGCTTTAATCGTTCTATAGAGTGAGAGGTGGGTGGCAGGGTGGCAAAAGAGAGTCGATTCCTTTCTTTTTAGTTTTTGTTATTGTATATGCAAAGATAAAAATATGGGTATTAGTTTAAATTATGTCCTTGGAAGTGAAAATGTCCAAATCGATGCCATTTCATACTATTTTTCTTGTATTTGTTTGCATATTCATTAAGATCTTCAAAACAGAATTGCTCCGGTTTGACACCTTGCTACTGGGTGGCATCTGTCAACTACTTAATTATCTGCAAGTTTCACCTCTGCATACATGTACAGCCAAAACAGTTTACATTATTTACTATAGTCTGTTCATTCTAGGTTGGGCAGAAATCGTAACCTCTAACTTCTGTAAGGACTAGAATAATCGAGCTAATTTTCTACCAAAGGAAGACTTGGCCAGGTGTGGAAATTGACAGCTCATTTGATCTAGCCATTTTTGACTTACAGAGGTTAGATGTTACGCTTTCCGTCCAACCTATCGTGAACGGACTATAGTATTTACCTTGATAACTGCTTGACTTCGCCGGGTGGTGGCCACATTAGGCAGACATACTGTAGTTTAACCATATGTCGGTTACCTATTTGTTTTGTTTTTCACTCCAACAGCAAACATCTTCCAATGAAATTAATGAAAGCATGTGATCCACCAGGATTCGAACCTGCGTTACTACGCACATAATTTAAACACTCTAACCCTTACACAATCAAGACACTTATATAAGTACAGCACATGACTACGTTACCTAAACAGTGGTCCCAAATTATCTAGTGGTGTTAAGGGGGATTATCTTGTAGTTATTGGCCTTTTTTTCATAATTATATTTATTTATTTAGTTTGTTACCTAGACCTTTATTACCTTTAAATAATTCACACCCAAGATCCGCCTTCCAGATAAATTTGAAATTTTTTTGGTAGACAAATGTTAAGCAAAATTACAGACTCGCTATCGCTCGCCAGGAAAAGATCGACACCTAAATGGCACGAAAGGTGAGTATAATTGGCTTATATACAATCATGGTTATATCCTTAATTTTGTTCACAGTTTATATGCTTCATTAATCTTGCTCTGCTGTACTTTAGATGCAAGGTACACTCGGATACCATAGGGGTCCACGAATTCATAATAATAATAATAATAATAATAATAATAATAATAATAAACGGTTTATTAAAGAATGGCAGCCTCATGAGCTGAAAATACACATTTTACAATTTAGTGGATGAACATGAGATGTACAGGTATGAGGATGGTAAGCTTAGTTTACAAACAAAATAAATAAATACAATAATGATGCATGTGCAGAATACAAATTATCATAAAATAACCATGAGAGTAAGTGATATACAGTACATTTACACATTTATTAACTTACTCATATACAGAACATACGTATATACACGTACGTGCGCACATACATATACATACATATATAGAACATAAGAACATGCAGTAAGTGTGCACATGTCCGTATACACAAACGCTCACGTATGCACACAGACATACATACATACAGAAACTGTTTTGGTAAGTGAGGTAAAGAGGGTGCAGGTACTACAATGGGAGGTTAATCCTCGGTAGTGCAGGTGTGTGTGTGTGTGTGTGTGTGTGTGTGTGTGTGTGTGTGTGTGTGTGTGTGTGTGTGTCTGTGTGTGTGTGTGTGTGTGTGTGTGTGTGTGTGTGTGTGTGTGTGTGTGTGTGTGTGTGTGTGTGTGTGTACTCATATGAGTGGGCTCGAGACTATGTTATCCGAGTGTACAAAGAGCCTTTTTTCTTTTTTAGGACATAAATATTTGTCTTTGTAATATGATGTATTTGTTTAATTTTTTCAATTTCTTATTTACAATTAATTCTAATGCGTTTGGGTTCGCAATTGAACAAATATTTACCGACATCCAATTTTGATATTCAAGATTTCATTTCTATTGATAGTGAGATGTAATGTTTCTTCCTTGTGGCAATTGTTTGACTCTGTACATAAAACAGTTGGTATGCATGATTACTGTTTCATTTTCTGGACGCCCTTCTCCCTCATGTTCAGCATATTAGTTTTGAGATTTTAAGACGTTCGTTCCAATAGTTTGGTGACTTTAAGACCTTTAGTCCCATTTCTTTATCAATATGAACACCTTTCGTGCCATTTAGGTGTCCATTTGTATCTGGCGAGCGATAGCGAGCCTATAATTAATTTAAGAAAGAACCGGCCATCGACTGTGACATTTTTCTACCGAAAAATTTACAAATGTATCTTGAAAGAGGGTCTAGGGGATGTTTTGTTTAGGTTTGATGGAAGTCTAGCGAGGAAACTAAAAAATAAATACATAGACGAACTAACAAGCACAAACCCCCTTAATCCGAATTAATCCCGATCATATGCTTGCAGTCAGTATGAAGCCTACGTAGGATATTATCTACAAGTGAAATGTATTTGATTGCATCCAGGTTATCATCGGCATCTTTTGATCTAGGAGGGCGGTATATTTAGGGGGCCCATCTCGTTTTTTTCTTTCTCTCTCTAGGTTGTATCCATTTGGCCCTATTCAGCCTACTGTTTTAAGATGTTTACCCTAATTCAGGTGGCGATTTTGTCCTGGCGAGCGGTAGCGAGGCAGCATATTTTGTCTATAATGTTTTTGACAGCAGGCTAAATTTGTACATTTTTCGATAGAAAAATTTCTTCGGCAAAGCCGGATTTCTCCATACAATGCTAGCTCGCTATCGCTTGCCATGAAGAAATTGACACCTGGATGGGGATAAACGTCTTAAAACAGTGGGCTGATTGGATACAAACCAGAGAAAGATAGAAAAGGAGAGAAAAAAGCAGGTCACCCCCTTAATATATAAATTCTTGTGTTCATGTTGAATTTGACCCACTATTTGTACATTGTTTTGAAGGATAGAAGCTGTGATTGGATTACAGTGTGACGCAACATTAATTGCTACTCGTGCTCGTGTATATCAATTATTCCTGTTGTTAATATAGAATACGTATGATTGAATGTGATGAAGGTGAATCTCTATCATTAACCTCTTCTGTACCGGCAACGTTTCTTTCATTTTATTCTTGGTATATTCAGACGTTTTGTGCAGTTTAAGAAGGATCTGTGGCAGTAAAAAGGGTTAAGTGAGATAGTTCAAAGCCTGATAATTGCTGGAGACCCTTTTTAAACTGAGTAATATTTTCTAATAGTAGCCAGAATTAAGTTGAAAAGACGGTACCGGTACTGAAGGGGTTAAAACAAAGGTAGATATTGCATAGTATGTCTCAGTTAACCCTCTGAAGATCGTGACGCATTTTGAGTGTCTTCTTGCTCTCATTAGACGATGTCATACAGTTTAGGAAGGATCTGTGGGAATTAAGAGGGAACACACTATCTCAATCAGCCTTCCATATAACCTTCCTAATCTGAATAAAATCGTCTAATAATAGCCTAGAAAACAAACCATAAATGCGTATTGTATCTTCTAAGGGTTAATAAGCTGTATTGTATGGCTTATATTTCGCCTCTAATGGATTGAGTATTAACCTATCCGCGGCGAGACTCCAATTCGTTAAACGTCCTGTGGAGCGAAGCTTTTGCATTCATTTCTGACGAAAATCGTCATTATCCAATAGATATCGTTATTACTTATTCATATGCGCCTATTTTATGTTTAATATGAAGATAGTTACATGTTACAACAATAAAACAAGTGGGAATAGTATCTGGGGGGTGACAATCACAAAATATTGCCGAGCGGTTCATTCATGGAATTGACAGAGAGCGAAACTGCATCCTCCCTTCACGAGCTCTCGAGCGAGACTGGAGGCCGTGCGGGCTAGTCTCTTTCTCTCTCCTCCCTCCACACCCCTCCCTTTCACCCTTGAAACCGGGTAGGGGGTTTTGGCGCCATAAATAAACCGATAATTACAGGAATAAGAGAAAAATAGATGATAATTGAGGGGGGAAGGGGGGAATTTGGACAGATGTGGAGGAGTGATACGATGCATGGAGAGGAATTATCTCACATATTTACACATTCCGTTGTTTTGAGTGACAGTGGGATGTTTGGAAAGGCTTTTTTTTAAGCTATGGCTCATATGAGGACGCTCGTCCTCCTAGGGTTCAGACTCAAATGAGGATGCTCACTGTTTATAGGTTAACAGGTATGATATTAACCCCTTCTGTACCGGCGACATAATTTTCATTATATTCTGGCAAATATTAATTCAATTTTCAATTCAATTAAAAAATGTCTAATGGCGCAAAGTACATCGTATTACATTACAACTTTATTCAGCTTAGGAAGGATGTCGACCAATTGCACGGCTACAAACTATCTCAATAATTTTTTTTAGCTACCATATATCCTTCCTAGGCTTCATAAACTCGTCTAGATGTAGCTGAAATCAAATAAAAATAGACGTCGCCGCTACAGAATGGGGTTAATTGACCACTTGCGAGTTTCAGGCTATAAGGAAGTTGGAGCTGTAGACATCGATAATAAATAGAAATGCAATAATAATGTAGGTTTCTGATGGCTAAAGAGTATGTTGAATTGGGTTTTATGTATTTATAAGTGTAGTACGACCGTATTTTAGCTGGTAATTATCTTCAATATCGATGTCTACAGTTCCAACTTCCTTATAGAACGAAACTCGCAAGTGGTCAATTTGGTCTGTCATTTTGAGAAGGCTTTTAAGGGGACCCACTTTTTTTTCTCTCTCTCGGTTGTATCCACTCGGCCTCATCCAGCCTACTGTTTTAAGACGTTTATCTCCATCCAGGTGTCAATTATTTCCTGGGGAGCGGTAGCGAGCCAGCGAAACAGGATAAATGTGTACATAATTCGATATAAATATGTCTGGCGAAGCCTGATTTCCTCATATAATGCTGGCGAGCGATAGAAATCGACACGTACTGTATATACTGGATAGAGATAAATGTCTTAAAATAGTAGGCTGAATGGGGCCGAATGGATACAAGCCAGAAAAAGAGAGAAAAGTAGAGAAAAAATGCAGGTCACCACCCTGAATTGTTTGGAATGGCTACACGTGTTATTATTATGTTTGTCCATGTTTATGTGTGTTGTTGTTGTTGTTGTTGTTCCCCAAGCTGCCTGGCCGAACAGCCCCAAGGCCCCGAGTAATTCCAAGGCCATAACTGAGTGCCCCCACAGAACCCTCCCCGCCGACCACAATAAAGCCTGGGTGACCGAAGCCACTCCATGGCGGGGAGCTAAGGAGGGTGCGGAAACGCCCGGGAACCCAAAGCCCCACCCAGGGCCCTGTGCCCCTCAGCAATTATGAAGAGAAAGTTGAGGGGCAAGGGAAAAATGTGACGCTTTGGCTTCCAATCTTGGTAGATTGGGACGTCAATCCACGGAAGAGACGCCGTCACTTGAGATCTAGAAAATATATAAGTTAAAGGAACAGTCAGAGTAAGCTATGGGTATGGCAGAGATCGCTCAGCTCTCACTCTGATAGACCAGCCCATCACCACATGACTAGAACCCAATCCTCTCAGCATCAGCTAGGAAAGGCCCTAGAAAGCCGCCTTTGGCGGGGGGATAGCTCCCCTATTTCAACCCCTTTCGGGGTTAAGCACCCGCCAGCTTATGTGTGTTGTTTGGAATGGCTACACGTGTTATTTTATGTTTGTTCATGCTTATGTGTGTTGTTTGGAATGGCTACATGTGTTATTATTATGTTTGTCCATGTTTATGTGTGTTGTTTGGAATGCTACACGTGTTATTTTATGTTTGTTCATGCTTATGTGTGTTGTTTGGAATGGCTACACGTGTTATTATTATGTTTGTCCATGCTTATGTGTGTTGTTTGGAATGGCTACACGTGTTATTATTATGTTTGTTCATGCTTATGTGTGTTGTTTGGAATGTGTGTGTGAGTGACTGTGTGTGTGTGTGTGAGATTGAGTGTGTGTATGTGTGAGTGAGTGGATGTGTGTGTGTGTGTGTGTGTGTGAATAAACTACCTGCATCTATACATCTATCTGCGTGTGAGTACTTTTGTGTGTTTATTACTAAGAGAGAGAGCGAGAGCGAGCATAAACTAGGAGCATTTTCTCAACCATATGATATTGAAGTAGACATAATACAAGTATATAACAATATTGAAGTAGACATAATACAAGTATATAATAATATTGAAGTAGACATAATACAAGTATATAATAATATTGAAGTAGACATAATACAAGTATATAACAATATTGAAGTAGACATAATACAAGTATATAATAATATTGAAGTAGACATAATACAAGTATATAACAATTCCCAGAAAGTCATAAGATATCTGAGTGAGAAACTTGTTATATATATATATATATATATATATATATATTTATATATATATATATATATATATATATATATATATATTTTATCTATTATATTTTTTTATTTTGGTATGTGCCTGAAGGAGACAAATAGAAAAAAGCTGCCTGTAACGAGTGTCCCCGAACAAGCAATAGAGTGCCAAAATCATTATACATTATAATTAATTCAGGTGCGTGGAAATATGTGTGGTGTACTTGTTTAGTGTAGTGAACTGAATAGGAGAGGAGGTGTTTGTGGAAGTTAGCTGGATTGTTCTCCGTGTAGGTGAGTCTTGCCTATCTGTCTGTCTGCCTGTATATCTCTCTATTTCTCTCTCTCTCTCTCTCTCTCTCTCTCTCTCTCTCTCTCTCTCTCTCTCTCTCTCATGTCCGGCCCAGGTGATTTATTGACATGAAGTGAGTCGATTTTTTAAAGTCAGAAGTAAATACAAAAATCGACTCACTTCATGTCAATAAATCACCTGAGCCGGACATGTTTATCCCTATAATTCTTAAATTAGTCAAAGAAGAAGTTGCAGGGGCACTAACCATAATACTAAATATGTCACTTGACCCGGCAAGTGCTGGAAGTCTCTTAAGAGTTTCCCCAGGCGACTGCGGGAAGACTCTTAACCCGTACAGCCCCAGCGACGCGTCTGACGCGTCGGCGATGTATGTAACGCACAGCCCCAGAGACGCGCCTGACGCGTCACCCTAATTGCGCCGACCGTAACCTCAGGTGTAGCCACTCAAGAGGGCTCAGATTTGTATGGGAACTGTGTATGTATCCCACGCAACCGTGCCAATGGTTGAAAACTCTCAAAGTCCACGTGCGTGCGCGTGAGCGCGCAATAACCTGGTTTTTTGGGGTAATTGCCTTCAATTTTTTACTCTTGTAAAATACGTTTTCGGGGGCTCTGTAGGACCATTGTTTTAAGCTTTTTGAGCGGTTTTTTCATGGTTTTGCCTTCATTCCTAACCCATTCGCTATTGTTTCTGGAATAAAACAATTTTTAGAAAACCGGCCGGGGTCTGGTGAACAAACATTACAAAACTAGCCGGGGCTCCACGGGTTAAGAGTCTGGGAAAAAAAATCCATTTAAAACACTCCAAAACATTTTTTTTTTTTTTTTTTTTTTTTTTTTTTTTTTTTTTTGCCCCTGGGCCATGCCAAATATCACTCCTCCACCTCCCCTCCTTCCCCACTTTCCTCACCTCCTTCAGTTATCACCTATTTTCCCTGTTATTCCCTTATTCTGTGGTCTATTGGTCATTGGTCATCAATTGGTCATTGATCATTGTGGTGTGGTCTGTGGTCTGCGAGTTGCAAGCAGGGCATTGTCATCACTGTTACCAAGCGAGTGCAAGAGAGAGAGAGAGAGAGAGTATCGATCGACAGTCTCTCTCCAGACGTGGGGAAAAGTGGAGGGGAGGGAGGTTGCCTCAGCCATACATTATGTAACTCCCGGCCTGTATCGCCGATTTTGACCATCCAAACGCTGTTTCCACTTGTTTTATTGTTGTAACAGGTTAATACCTTTATAATCAACCTATAATAGGCACATATGGATAAGTATTAATGCTATTTATGGTAAAATAACGATGTTAGTAATGGGAACAGCTCAAATACGTGCGCACAGGAGTGTGGTGTCTCATACCCCCCATGCGCACGTCTTAGGCGGCGCGCAACTTATGTCGTGTGAAATAAATATGGACTAAGTGGCGGTTCACAACTTATGTCGTGTGCCATTTTCACCACGTAATGTTGCTGAGAGAGAGAGATGAGTGGTGGGAGGAGCGTAGCAAGCGTATGACTGCTCCAGACCACCGCGGCGGACCTACTGACATGAATCCCACCCTCCTCCACCCTCTCGCACTCGCTACACAGGGAATTATGTAGGGAAAGTACCTAATTACATGGTTTTTGCACTCGTGTTGCGCGATCGTTGCAAGAGAACCAGTGGTCGTACAAGGATGGTTGGGGTGTCATTGGAAAGCTCTGTTTATGCCCTTTCAGGGATAGATACTTGTTTTATGCTCTAGGTCTTATTTAGGCATGAAAATGATCACGTAAACAACCCTATTTAGGGTAAAAACACCCGGCTGGGCGGTACATATAAATTACCGCCTAGGCCGCTCGTAAGGTGTTAAAAATTGTGACAAAAACACTACCAAATAACTATAGGCCGATTAGCTTAACTTCGGTAATTGGAAAAATGTGTGAATCAATCATAAGGGATAAAATCGTATTATTCCTTGAGAACAATAACCTTATTAACAATAGTCAACACGGATTCAGAGCAAAGAGATCATGCCTAACTAATTTAATAGAATTTTATGACAGCCTATACAAACTAAATGACTTCACCAAAAGCCTCGATATAGTGTATCTAGACTTTCAAAAAGCCTTCGACAAGGTCCCGCACGATAAATTATTATAAAAAATAAGAGACATAGGAATACAGGGCAAAACGTATGATTGGATTAAAAACTGGCTAAGTGAAAGAAAGCAAAGAGTAGTTATCAACGGTGTGGAATCAACATGGAGCCAAGTAACTAGAGGAGTCCCCCAAGGCTCATTATTGGGACCAGTGTTGTTCATAATATATATCATTGATCTAGATAATGGCATAAATAATTTAATTTCCAAATTCGCGGATGACACGAAGATAGGTAATGCAATCATTTCCGAAAGTGATAGAATAAACCTTCAAGCTGATTTAAATAAAGTCACAGAATGGTCGGAGACCATTTCTTTGTCAATAAAAAGACCTTTCGGACCATTTAGGTCTCGATTTTGCTCCTGGCGAGCGAAAGCGAGCCTGTAATTCTATGAGAAACCGGCCTTCGGCCGATACATTTTTCTACCGAAAAATGTACACATTTATCTTGAAGGGGGGTCTATGGGGTGTTTTTGTTTTAAAGGTTCATGGACGTCTAGCAAGGAAAATATAAATAGACCAACACATATCCAATACCCCCTTAACCCCTTCAGCTCGATGGCGTAATTCTCATCATATTTTGGTTACCATTTGGCGATTTTGTTTAGCTTATAATCTCCCTCTAGCACTCAGAGGGGCAAGTGCGATCTCAATAGACCCTCTGGATAACTGGTTTTTCTTCAACTGCACAAACTCGTCTAAACTATGCAGGAATAAATTAAAAACAATTTCATCGAACTGAAGGGGTTAAATCAAAATAAGGAGTGATCGCATTAACCCCTTCTGTACCGGCGACGTCTTTATTATTTTATTCTAGCTACAATTAGACGATTTTGTGCAGCTTAAGCATGATCCGTGGTAGTAAAAATGGTTAAGTGAGATAGTTCGAAGCCTGTTATTTGTTGGAGGCCCTTTTTAAGCGGAACACAATTGTCTAATAGTAGCCAGAATAAAGTTAAAAGTACGTCGTCGGTAAAGAAGGGGCTAAATGGGGTAAAACCAGTATAAGAGGTTGGTTGAGACTGGTGCCTATGCTGTTGTAGAGTTGGGAGTTGTTTCAACGACTTATAGAGTCATCAGTACAGATATTGGCTCAACTTTGGCTGTTAGGTGTTACTCAGTGTGTGTGTGTGTGTGTGTGTGTGTGTGTGTGTGTGTGTGTGTGAGAGAGAGAGAGAGAGAGAGAGAGAGAGAGAGAGAGAGAGATTTACATAGATACACTGGCCACACAGACCTTACGATCCAAATGAGGTGGTCAGGACTTAATTCTAGTAGAGATGGCATATCCGATAGAAAAGGAAAGTTGAAGGAAAGGATAGAAAAGAAGAAGGCTCTCTCCCCACCCTCCGTTCCCTCCGGCAATTGCCGTACATGAAAAAGTTGGAAGTGATTAACCTTGCTGGGCTTCGAAATCCCCAGAAGGAATGTACAGGAATGATTGGACAAAAAAGAAAGGGAAAAAAAAAAAAAATCATGCAACCCTTCCCCTTAGCAGCATGTTAATTTTGGGGTTAATTGGAATCATCCAACCCATCACCCTTAGTAGTATGTACATATTTAGTGATGTTTATTATTCTTATTTTTTATTTGTGTATTATTTTGTTTCTTTTCTATCGCTCTCTTCAGCTGAACAAATAATAACGGTGATAATTACTGCCTACTCCATACCAATTTTTCTGTGGTATGAGTCTAGATATTGCTTAAATGTATCTATAGAGGAGCTCTCTATTACTTCATTTGGAAGTTTGTTCCACTCATCAATTACACTGTGAGTGAAGAAATGTTTTGTTGTATCTAGATTCGCTCTTCGACCTAATAATTTTAAATTGTTTCCTCTTGTAGATGTGTCTTCGGCTTTTTTTAATAACTTATCTAGATTAATGTTACCGAATCCTTTTAGAATTTTAAAACACTCTATCAATTGGCCTCTCATCCTTCGTTTCTTAAGTGAAAATAGATCAAATTCTCTCATTCTTTCATCATATGATTTATTTCTCAATGAAGGGATTAGCTTAGTGGCTCGCCTTTGCACAGATTCCAATTTTTTAACATCCTTTATGAGGTGAGGTGACCAAAACTGCACAGCATATTCGAGGTGCGGTCTCACCATACTTTTGTATAAGGGAAAAACTATGTCTTTGCTGTGATAGTGGAAGTTTCTTCTGATGAAACCTAGTGCCCTGTTTGCTTTGTTTGCAGCTGCTGTGCATTGATTGGAAGATTTTAAGTTTTCGTTTATCAACACTCCCAAGTCTTTTATTTGTGTTATATAAATATTTTATCTTTTCTTCATTCATGTAGTATTCATATTTATTGTTTTTAGAACCTATTTGCAATATCTGACATTTATTTACATTAAACGGCATTTTCCACTTCTCCGACCATTCTGTGACTTTATTTAAATCAGCTTGAAGGTTTATTCTATCACTTTCGGAAATGATTGCATTACCTATCTTCGTGTCATCCGCGAATTTGGAAATTAAATTATTTATGCCATTATCTAGATCAATGATATATATTATGAACAACACTGGTCCCAATAATGAGCCTTGGGGGACTCCACTAGTTACTTGGCTCCATGTTGATTCCACACCGTTGATAACTACTCTTTGCTTTCTTTCACTTAGCCAGTTTTTAATCCAATCATACGTTTTGCCCTGTATTCCTATGTCTCTTATTTTTTATAATAATTTATCGTGCGGGACCTTGTCGAAGGCTTTTTGAAAGTCTAGATACACTATATCGAGGCTTTTGGTGAAGTCATTTAGTTTGTATAGGCTGTCATAAAATTCTATTAAATTAGTTAGGCATGATCTCTTTACTCTGAATCCGTGTTGACTATTGTTAATAAGGTTATTGTTCTCAAGGAATAATACGATTTTATCCCTTATGATTGATTCACACATTTTTCCAATTACCGAAGTTAAGCTAATCGGCCTATAGTTATTTGGTAGTGTTTTTGTCACAATTTTTAACACCTTACGAGCGGCCTAGGCGGTAATTTATATGTACCGCCCAGCCGGGTGTTTTTACCCTAAATAGGGTTGTTTACGTGATCATTTTCATGCCTAAATAAGACCTAGAGCATAAAACAAGTATCTATCCCTGAAAGGGCATAAACAGAGCTTTCCAATGACACCCCAACCATCCTTGTACGACCACTGGTTCTCTTGCAACGATCGCGCAACACGAGTGCAAAAACCATGTAATTAGGTACTTTCCCTACATAATTCCCTGTGTAGCGAGTGCGAGAGGGTGGAGGAGGGTGGGATTCATGTCAGTAGGTCCGCCGCGGTGGTCTGGAGCAGTCATACGCTTGCTATGCTCCTCCCACCACTCATCTCTCTCTCTCAGCAACATTACGTGGTGAAAATGACACACGACATAAGTTGTGAACCGCCACTTAGTCCATATTTATTTCACACGACATAAGTTGCGCGCCGCCTAAGACGTGCGCATGGGGGGTATGAGACACCACACTCCTGTGCGCACGTATTTGAGCTGTTCCCATTACTAACATCGTTATTTTACCATAAATAGCATTAATACTTATCCATATGTGCCTATTATAGGTTGATTATAAAGGTATTAACCTGTTACAACAATAAAACAAGTGGAAACAGCGTTTGGATGGTCAAAATCGGCGATACAGGCCGGGAGTTACATAATGTATGGCTGAGGCAACCTCCCTCCCCTCCACTTTTCCCCACGTCTGGAGAGAGACTGTCGATCGATACTCTCTCTCTCTCTCTCTTGCACTCGCTTGGTAACAGTGATGACAATGCCCTGCTTGCAACTCGCAGACCACAGACCACACCACAATGATCAATGACCAATTGATGACCAATGACCAATAGACCACAGAATAAGGGAATAACAGGGAAAATAGGTGATAACTGAAGGAGGTGAGGAAAGTGGGGAAGGAGGGGAGGTGGAGGAGTGATATTTGGCATGGCCCAGGGGAAAAAAAAAAAAAAAAAAAAAAAAAAAAAAAAAAAAAAAAAAAAAAATGTTTTGGAGTGTTTTAAATGGATTTTTTTTCCCAGACTCTTAACCCGTGGAGCCCCGGCTAGTTTTGTAATGTTTGTTCACCAGACCCCGGCCGGTTTTCAAAAACTTGTTTTATTCCAGAAACAATAGCGAATGGGTTAGGAATGAAGGCAAAACCATGAAAAACCGCTCAAAAAGCTTAAACAATGGTCCTACAGAGCCCCCGAAAACGTATTTTACAAGAGTAAAAAATTGAAGGCAATTACCCCAAAAAACCAGGTTATTGCGCGCTCACGCGCACGCACGTGGACTTTGAGAGTTTTCAACCATTGGCACGGTTGCGTGGGATACATACACAGTTCCCATACAAATCTGAGCCCTCTTGAGTGGCTACACCTGAGGTTACGGTCGGCGCAATTAGGGTGACGCGTCAGGCGCGTCTCTGGGGCTGTGCGTTACATACATCGCCGACGCGTCAGACGCGTCGCTGGGGCTGTACGGGTTAAGAGTCTTCCCGCAGTCGCCTGGGGAAACTCTTAAGAGACTTCCAGCACTTGCCGGGTCAAGTGACATATTTAGTATTATGGTTAGTGCCCCTGCAACTTCTTCTTTGACTAATTTAAGAATTATAGGGATAAACATGTCCGGCCCAGGTGATTTATTGACATGAAGTGAGTCGATTTTTTTAATTACTTCTGACTTAAAAAAATCGACTCACTTCATGTCAATAAATCACCTGGGCCGGACATGAGAGAGAGAGAGAGAGAGAGAGAGAGAGAGAGAGAGAGAGAGAGAGAGAGAGAGAGAGAGAGAGAGAGAGAGAGAGAGAGAGAGAGAGAGAGAGAAATAGAGAGATATACAGGCAGACAGACAGATAGGCAAGACTCACCTACACGGAGAACAATCCAGCTAACTTCCACAAACACCTCCTCTCCTATTCAGTTCACTACACTAAACAAGTACACCACACATATTTCCACGCACCTGAATTAATTATAATGTATAATGATTTTGGCACTCTATTGCTTGTTCGGGGACACTCGTTACAGGCAGCTTTTTTCTATTTGTCTCCTTCAGGCACATACCAAAATAATAAAATATAATAGATAAAATATATATATATATATATATATATATATATAACAAGTTTCTCACTCAGATATCTTATGACTTTCTGGGAATTGTTATATACTTGTATTATGTCTACTTCAATATTATTATATACTTGTATTATGTCTACTTCAATATTGTTATATACTTGTATTATGTCTACTTCAATATTATTATATACTTGTATTATGTCTACTTCAATATTGTTATATACTTGTATTATGTCTACTTCAATATCATATGGTTGAGAAAATGCTCCTAGGTTATGCTCGCTCTCGCTCTCTCTCTTAGTAATAAACACACAAAAGTACTCACACGCAGATAGATGTATAGATGCAGGTAGTTTATTCACACACACACACACACACACACACATCCACTCACTCACACACACACATACACACACACATACACACACTCAATCTCACACACACACACACAGTCACTCACACACACATTCCAAACAACACACATAAGCATGAACAAACATAATAATAACACGTGTAGCCATTCCAAACAACACACATAAACATGGACAAACATAATAATAACACGTGTAGCCATTCCAAACAACACACATAAGCATGGACAAACATAAAATAACACGTGTAGCCATTCCAAACAACACACATAAACATGGAGAAACATAATAATAACACATGTAGCCATTCCAAACAACACACATAAGCATGAACAAACATAAAATAACACGTGTAGCCATTCCAAACAACACACATAAGCTGGCGGGTGCTTAACCCCGAAAGGGGTTGAAATAGGGGAGCTATCCCCCCGCCAAAGGCGGCTTTCTAGGGCCTTTCCTAGCTGATGCTGAGAGGATTGGGTTCTAGTCATGTGGTGATGGGCTGGTCTATCAGAGTGAGAGCTGAGCGATCTCTGCCATACCCATAGCTTACTCTGACTGTTCCTTTAACTTATATATTTTCTAGATCTCAAGTGACGGCGTCTCTTCCGTGGATTGACGTCCCAATCTACCAAGATTGGAAGCCAAAGCGTCACATTTTTCCCTTGCCCCTCAACTTTCTCTTCATAATTGCTGAGGGGCACAGGGCCCTGGGTGGGGCTTTGGTTTCCCGGGCGTTTCCGCACCCTCCTTAGCTCCCCGCCATGGAGTGGCTTCGGTCACCCAGGCTTTATTGTGGTCAGCGGGGAGGGTTCTGTGGGGGCACTCAGTTATGGCCTTGGAATTACTCGGGGCCTTGGGGCTGTTCGGCCAGGCAGCTTGGGGAACAACAACAACAACAACAACAACACACATAAACATGGACAAACATAATAATAACACGTGTAGCCATTCCAAACAATTCAGGGTGGTGACCTGCATTTTTTCTCTACTTTTCTCTCTTTTTCTGGCTTGTATCCATTCGGCCCCATTCAGCCTACTATTTTAAGACATTTATCTCTATCCAGTATATACAGTACGTGTCGATTTCTATCGCTCGCCAGCATTATATGAGGAAATCAGGCTTCGCCAGACATATTTATATCGAATTATGTACACATTTATCCTGTTTCGCTGGCTCGCTACCGCTCCCCAGGAAATAATTGACACCTGGATGGAGATAAACGTCTTAAAACAGTAGGCTGGATGAGGCCGAGTGGATACAACCGAGAGAGAGAAAAAAAAGTGGGTCCCCTTAAAAGCCTTCTCAAAATGACAGACCTAATTGACCACTTGCGAGTTTCGTTCTATAAGGAAGTTGGAACTGTAGACATCGATATTGAAGATAATTACCAGCTAAAATACGGTCGTACTACACTTATAAATACATAAAACCCAATTCAACATACTCTTTAGCCATCAGAAACCTACATTATTATTGCATTTCTATTTATTATCGATGTCTAAAGCTCCAACTTCCTTATAGCCTGAAACTCGCAAGTGGTCAATTAACCCCATTCTGTAGCGGCGACGTCTATTTTTATTTGATTTCAGCTACATCTAGACGAATTTATGAAGCCTAGGAAGGATATATGGTAGCTAAAAAAAATAATTGAGATAGTTTGTAGCCGTGCAATTGGTCGACATCCTTCCTAAGCTGAATAAAGTTGTAATGTAATACGATGTACTTTGCGCCATTAGACATTTTTTAATTGAATTGAAAATTGAATTAATATTTGCCAGAATATAATGAAAATGATGTCGCCGGTACAGAAGGGGTTAATATCATACCTGTTAACCTATAAACAGTGAGCATCCTCATTTGAGTCTGAACCCTAGGAGGACGAGCGTCCTCATATGAGCCATAGCTTAAAAAAAAGCCTTTCCAAACATCCCACTGTCACTCAAAACAACGGAATGTGTAAATATGTGAGATAATTCCTCTCCATGCATCGTATCACTCCTCCACATCTGTCCAAATTCCCCCCTTCCCCCCTTTCCCCACCCCTCAATTATCATCTATTTTTCTCTTATTCCTGTAATTATCGGTTTATTTATGGCGCCAAAACCCCCTACCCGGTTTCAAGGGTGAAAGGGAGGGGTGTGGAGGGAGGAGAGAGAAAGAGACTAGCCCGCACGGCCTCCAGTCTCGCTCGAGAGCTCGTGAAGGGAGGATGCAGTTTCGCTCTCTGTCAATTCCATGAATGAACCGCTCGGCAATATTTTGTGATTGTCACCCCCCAGATACTATTCCCACTTGTTTTATTGTTGTAACATGTAACTATCTTCATATTAAACATAAAATAGGCGCATATGAATAAGTAATAACGATATCTATTGGATAATGACGATTTTCGTCAGAAATTAATGCAAAAGCTTCGCTCCACAGGACGTTTAACGAATTGGAGTCTCGCCGCGGATAGGTTAATACTCAATCCATTAGAGGCGAAATATAAGCCATACAATACAGCTTATTAACCCTTAGAAGATACAATACGCATTTATGGTTTGTTTTCTAGGCTATTATTAGACGATTTTATTCAGATTAGGAAGGGTATATGGAAGGCAGAGGGCTGATTGAGATAGTGTGTTCCCTCTTAATTCCCACAGATCCTTCCTAAACTGTATGACATCGTCTAATGAGAGCAAGAAGACACTCAAAATGCGTCACGATCTTCAGAGGGTTAACTGAGACATACTATGCAATATCTACCTTTGTTTTAACCCCTTCAGTACCGGTACCGTCTTTTCAACTTAATTCTGGCTACTATTAGAAAATATTACTCAGTTTAAAAAGGGTCTCCAGCAATTATCAGGCTTTGAACTATCTCACTTAACCCTTTTTACTGCCACAGATCCTTCTTAAACTGCACAAAACGTCTGAATATACCAAGAATAAAATGAAAGAAACGTTGCCGGTACAGAAGAGGTTAATGATAGAGATTCACCTTCATCACATTCAATCATACGTATTCTATATTAACAACAGGTATAATTGATATACACGAGCACGAGTAGCAATTAATGTTGCGTCACACTGTAATCCAATCACAGCTTCTATCCTTCAAAACAATGTACAAATAGTGGGTCAAATTCAACATGAACACAAGAATTTATATATTAAGGGGGTGACCTGCTTTTTTCTCTCCTTTTCTATCTTTCTCTGGTTTGTATCCAATCAGCCCACTGTTTTAAGACGTTTATCCCCATCCAGGTGTCAATTTCTTCCTGGCAAGCGATAGCGAGCTAGCATTGTATGGAGAAATCCGGCTTTGCCGAAGAAATTTTTCTATCGAAAAATGTACAAATTTAGCCTGCTGTCAAAAACATTATAGACAAAATATGCTGCCTCGCTACCGCTCGCCAGGACAAAATCGCCACCTGAATTAGGGTAAACATCTTAAAACAGTAGGCTGAATAGGGCCAAATGGATACAACCTAGAGAGAGAAAGAAAAAAACGAGATGGGCCCCCTAAATATACCGCCCTCCTAGATCAAAAGATGCCGATGATAACCTGGATGCAATCAAATACATTTCACTTTTAGATAATATCCTACGTAGGCTTCATACTGACTGCAAGCATATGATCGGGATTAATTCGGATTAAGGGGGGTTTGTGCTTGTTAGTTCGTCTATGTATTTATTTATTTATGAGTTTCCTCGCTAGACCTCCATTAAGCTTAAACAAACATCCCCTAGACCCCCTTTCAAGATACATTTTTAAATGTTTCGGTAGAAAAATGTCACAGTCGATGGCCGGTTCTTTCTTAAATTAATTATAGGCTCGCTATCGCTCGCCAGATACAAATGGACACCTAAATGGCACGAAAGGTGTTCATATTGATAAAGAAATGGGACTAAAGGTCTTAAAGTCACCAAACTATTGGAACGAACGTCTTAAAATCTCAAAACTAATATGCTGAACATGAGGGAGAAGGGCGTCCAGAAAATGAAACAGTAATCATGCATACCAACTGTTTTATTTACAGAGTCAAACAATTGCCACAAGGAAGAAACATTACATCTCACTATCAATAGAAATGAAATCTTGAATATCAAAATTGGATGTCGGTAAATATTTGTTCAATTGCGAACCCAAACGCATTAGAATTAATTGTAAATAAGAAATTGAAAAAATTAAACAAATACATCATATTACAAAGACAAATATTTATGTCCTAAAAAAGGCTCTTTGTACACTCGGATAACATAGGCTCGAGCCCACTCATATGAATTCGTGGACCCCTATGGTATCCGAGTGTACCTTGCATCTAAAGTACAGCAGAGCAAGATTAATGAAGCATATAAACTGTGAACAAAATTAAGGATATAACCATGATTGTATATAAGCCAATTATACTCACCTTTCGTGCCATTTAGGTGTCGATCTTTTCCTGGCGAGCGATAGCGAGTCTGTAATTTTGCTTAACATTTGTCTACCAAAAAATTTACAAATTTATCTGGAAGGCGGGTCTTGGGTGTGAATTATTTAAGGGTAATAAAGGTCTAGGTAACAAACTAAATAAATAAATATAATTATGAAAAAAAGGCCAATAACTACAAGATAATCCCCCTTAACACCACTAGATAATTTGGGACCACTGTTTAGGTAACGTAGTCATGTGCTGTACTTATATAAGTGTCTTGATTGTGTAAGGGTTAGAGTGTTTAAATTATGTGCGTAGTAACGCAGGTTCGAATCCTGGTGGATCACATGCTTTCATTAATTTCATTGGAAGATGTTTGCTGTTGGAGTGAAAAACAAAACAAATAGGTAACCGACATATGGTTAAACTACAGTATGTCTGCCTAATGTGGCCACCACCCGGCGAAGTCAAGCAGTTATCAAGGTAAATACTATAGTCCGTTCACGATAGGTTGGACGGAAAGCGTAACATCTAACCTCTGTAACTCAAAAATGGCTAGATCAAATGAGCTGTCAATTTCCACACCTGGCCAAGTCTTCCTTTGGTAGAAAATTAGCTCGATTATTCTAGTCCTTACAGAGGTTAGAGGTTACGATTTCTGCCCAACCTAGAATGAACAGACTATAGTAAATAATGTAAACTGTTTTGGCTGTACATGTATGCAGAGGTGAAACTTGCAGATAATTAAGTAGTTGACAGATGCCACCCAGTAGCAAGGTGTCAAACCGGAGCAATTCTGTTTTGAAGATCTTAATGAATATGCAAACAAATACAAGAAAAATAGTATGAAATGGCATCGATTTGGACATTTTCACTTCCAAGGACATAATTTAAACTAATACCCATATTTTTATCTTTGCATATACAATAACAAAACTAAAAAGAAAGGAATCGACTCTCTTTTGCCACCCTGCCACCCACCTCTCACTCTATAGAACGATTACAGCCGAATTATGCCAGTGAGCTATGAGGGTGGGACATTGGGGAATGTTGAGCCCACAATTATGGCCCCATTACCTTCACCATTCTCGGTAAATGAGAATGAAACAAGAATGGATGGAAAGAAACATTCAGAATTAGTTGTTATATGGGAAATAGAGAACACCAACCCCTCTTATATTGAAGCAACCATCCTTTTTTGTTAGAAACTCTTCACAGGAAAGCCGAAATAAATAAAGGCAAATGTGGTGTCTACGAAATCCGAACTAAGTAAAGTAAATTGTGAAGTCTATGACATTAGAAATAAGTAAAGTAAATTGTAAAGTATGATATCCGAAATAAGTAAAGCAAGTTGTAAAGTATGATATCCGAAATAAGTAAAGCAAGTTGTAAAGTATGATATCCGAAATAAGTAAAGCAAGTTGTAAAGTATGATATCCGAAATAAGTAAAGCAAGTTGTAAAGTATGATATCCGAAATAAGTAAAGTAAATTGTAAAGTATGATATCCGAAATAAGTAAAGCAAATTGTAAAGTCTATGATATCCGAAATAAGTAAAGCAAATTGTAAAGTCTATGATATCCGAAATAAATACAGTATATCGTGGTGTATCTCCATTTCATGCTGTTTTTTGTGTGTTTTTCATTTTCTTTTCCCAGGCAAGAATGTATCGAAGCAACTCACTATTTTCTGGGAAGTGTATCTGACCCTTTAAAGAGGCCCAACAAAGTGCATGATAAAACCCCACCAACTTACTGGCCCGATGCACTATTGTTCTCGCCAACTTTACTGCCAAGTCTGGGATTTGGTTTTCATTTCTTTTACTGTAAATGTGTATTCAATTTGGGAATGTTCTTTATTGAAAGTCATTTATTGATGTATGCTGTAATATTTGTGTGTTTGTGTGTAAATGATTGCACGAACTATATATATATATATGTTGAGTGCTTGAATCTTGGACTAATACTTAGCACATTAATGCCTTAATATTCCTAATGACCTTTCCTTCACATTCAATAATAAGTAGATATTGAACTGTTCGGTTACAACTTACTATACTGAACTCCACTGAGAAAGTCAATTAGCCTTTATTATTAGACTTATAGTCCGTTCATTCTAGGTTGGGCAGAAATCGTAACCTCTAACCTCTGTAACTCAAAAAGGGCTAGAGATAATGAGCCGTCAATGTATACACATATTCCCTAGCCAAGTCTTCCCATTTGGTAGAAATATTAGCTCGATTACTCTAGTTCTTTTTGAGTTATGAGAGGTTAGGGGATACAATTTCTGCCCAACCTAGAATGAAAGGACTATAGTAGCTATATGTATGGGCAACGCACAAGTGGTTCCCTAGGCCTCCAACAGTGACTCACACTGTATATGGTTTCAAATGACAGATCGGAGACCACATTGTCCGGGTCGATGAGAACTGGATTGTCGATCTTATCTTCTGAGCCACTGGTGGATTTTAAAGGCCACAGGTGCACGTGCCTCGAGGTCATCTTTCTCAGTGCCAGGTGGAGTTGAAATGTCAGGTACTGCTTAACAACTGTACCTCCAGTCCCATCTATTTATACGCAGACGACTCTACCTTACACTACTCAATTAGTTTTCCAGAACGCCCCAGTCAGTAATCCCTCAAAGACAAATGTAATGAAGCCATACAACAGTTATCTTCTGATCTAACTACTAGTTCAAATTGGGCCAGAGAAAACCTTGTTGCCTTTAACCCCTCTTTGGCGGGGCCCGACTTAAGGCGGTAAAGAGAACCCAGACCTAAAGAGCGGGGCCTGCCTTAAGTCGTATGCGATGTTGATCACATAATTGGCTCTGAGAGAGAGTCCGAGCGGTGGGAGGAGCGTAGGTTGGCTCTGACCGTTCGGAACGGCTCCCGCACCGCGACTGGCCCCACCTCCACACACATCCACACCCACTGCCTCCCTAGACAGGGAAATATGTAAGGAAATTACCGTATTTTAGGGATTTTTCCTTCGTGTTGCACGATCGTTGCAAGACAACCCGTGATCGTAGAAGGATGGTTCAGGTGTCATTGGAAAGCTCAATTAACACCCTTTCACGGATACATAATTGTATTACGCTCTGGCTCTTCTTTATGCATGAAAAAGAGCATGGAATGAAGCTCATTTAGGGTAAATATGCCTGCTTGGCAGGTAGTAGAAGTTATTAACCTAGCCGCTCGTTGAGTGTTAATGCTTCAAAAACCCAGTTTCTTCATCTATCTACCCGTCCGGAACTCCCAGCGGACTATCCCTTATTCTTCAATAATACAAAAATCAATCCTTCATCTACTCTCAATATTCTGGGTGTCTATTTTTTTCTGCTCTCACTTGGAAGGACCATATTACCAGTCTTGCTAAGGCAGCCTCCCAGAAGCTGGGTGTGCTCAACCGCCTCAAGGGGTTCTTTACCCCTGCACAGCTTCTTGCTCTGTACAGGGGCACAGTGTGTCCTTGTATTGAGTATTGTTCACATGGGGAGGATCCTCTCACACTGCACTCCTAGAGAAAGTAGAAAGGAAGGCCTTGCGTATCATTAATTCCCGCCCACTCACCAACTCTTTTCAAACTCTCTCTCTTCGCGGCAATGTTGCATCTCTCGCGCTATTCTGTTGCTACTACAATAATCAGTGCTCCTTAGAGATCTCCCAGTGTATACCGTCTCCTCTACGTAGGGTACGTGGTACCCGTCTTGCAACACAATCCCACCCTTACTCTGTGCAACTCTCCAACCCAGGAGTGAAACGTTACTCTCAGCCCGCTGAGGTCTGGAACTCTCTCCCAGAATCAGTCTTTCCCTCCTCCTATGACTTAAATTGCTTCAAACTCCGTGTGTCCAGGCATTTTGGCTCGAACGTCGCTTGATATTGGCCCTGTCACTCTTTCAACTATGGGAGAGTCATTTGCTACAGGCAGTTCTGCCTTTTATTTCCATCACTCACATAGAAAAAACAAAAAAAACAAAACAAAACAAAAAGTCATCCACGTTGGGCGTTATTAGTTCCATGATAGGGGGCTCGTTATTGCTCACCGTATGAAAGTAACATTCCCTCCCCCTTCCCCCCCTCATTAACAATCGGATCAGTCCTTTGATTAATGGCCAATGTACGCGGACAGTAAATTATGAGAGAGAGAGAGAGAGAGAGAGAGAGAGAGAGAGAGAGAGAGAGAGAGTGAGAGTGAGAGAGAGTGAGAGAAGGATAGATAGATAAATACGGTATAATAATAAAGTAGATATAGCTATCGGAATAATACATAATTATATAATGTTGGGTATGGCCTTGAATATGTGTGCTTCATATCCGCCCGACCTTGGTGAATGTCAACAATATTCAAATGAACTTATTGGCATGCGGGATAATTCGCTATTAGTATATTCATCACTATATGCACACTATTTAACTCTATCTATCACCACCAACGTACAGTGGCGCTAATAAGTCATGTCTCAGTAGTCATTATGATTGGCTCGCTCTGTGCTGTATTAATGTCTGCCAGATGTTGAATAGGGTGGGTAAGTGTAGTAACATGTTTGTATATCTCGCTCGAAACGAATATATAAAGTTTTAGATTTTGTTGATACCAATTATTGATCAAAGCATACCAGGTACCGAGACATCACTTATTAGGCCTACTGTACAGTCATGAGCCATAATACCAGCACACCCATTTGAATCTGTATCGAACCCAAGCGAGACAATCCAATGGTCTGTTATATCCCAAAGGCCAATCTTAATAAAGCTATAAGCCAAACGTTGTCAATAAAGTGCTCCTCCTCACATGGTGTTTATAATCAATTACCGAATGTTTTGTTGAACTCTTAATCAATTTCGGAGGACTCATTTAAACAACTATAACCTCACTAAACATTACCACAAGCAAGCCATTTCACTTACATGAGGCGAAGCATTTTTTTTTATTAATCAAGTGGTAAACTTATGGAATAGATATCCTATAGTCTGTTAATTCTAGGTTGGGCAGAAATCGTAACCTTTAACCTCTGTAACTCATCAAAAAGGACAAGAGTAATCGAGCTAATAGTTCTACCACATATGAAGACTTGGCTATGGATTATGTGTGGAAATTGACAGCTCATTTGCTCTAGCCTGTTTTGAGTTACGATTTCTGCCCAACCTAGAATGAACGGACTATAGTAGTATCATTGAGTGTAGTACTGTTCAAACTTTCAAACATCATCTAGATAAGCATCTCGTTCTTAAACCCCAATTAACTGTGTTTACAAACGAATAGCACCACTTTATACTGTACTATCTTTTCCTATTTTCACATAGGATCGGTAGCTTAGCTACAGCAGCCTCGTAAGGATCAACATAAATGTTGGTGCTTGTTCTCCTTTGTAAAACACCACCACTGAAATCAGCATAAATTTCAGACGGCCCCCTTTCGCATCGACTATCAATAACCGACGACCCAGCAGAAAACACAATCCATTTCAGAACACTTTGCTGAACTCCCCATCAATTTCCGAGGAGTCAACTAAAACCACCATCAATATCCCGCGCCCCTTCTTAAACCTGGCCGCGGGTTGGGGAGCGCATCAATTACCACCCTTTATGGCGCTGACCAGGGGAGGAAGGCGAAGTGGAATCACACATATATTGGGTACACAAGAGGAGAGAGTTACATAGAGTTACATATATACACCGACTGCATAGACCTTGCAGTCCCTACTAGGCAGTCTGGACTTAATACTAAATTATAATTTACAACGAAGTGGAAGGCAAGGATAGCAAAGCAGAAGGCTCTCTCTCCCCACCCACCACTCCCTTCTACCGCTGGTCGGCAAGAGAGAGTTACACAGAGTTACACAGAGTTACACAGATACTCAGACCACACAGACCTTGTGGTCCCAACTAGGTGGTCTGGCCTTATTACTACTAGACAGCGAAAGTTTATAGTGCAAGAATAGGACAGTAAAGTAGAAGGCTCTCCCCACCCTCCGCTTCCTCCGACTAAAAAGCCGTACCGGAAAAAAGGATGAAGTGTAACGTTATGGGTCAGGAAATGCTCACAAGGAATGTTTGTATATACTGTAGTATAGGGAGAAAGTAGTTTGAAAGGGGAATTACACATGCCTACTGATTCATTCATATTAATCCAATTTTCATTAGATGATCGTCCAGTCTTTTCTTAAACGTATCAAATTAATTACTGTCGACCACCTCCCTTGGTAACTATTCCACCCTTTAACCACATTGTATGTGAAGATATTTTGTCACATCTAAGGATGCCTTTTTCTAATTAATTCCATTCCATTACCTCGGGTTGAAGCACTGTTATTAATCATGAACAGTGCACTGATATCTACTCTGTCAAAAAATACTTAAACCCTTTCACGCACATATAACGCACAGGTTGCCAGATTAGCAATTTGAAATAGAGTTCTCTCACTCTTATAATTACCTCTCCAAAATTAGTTTTCTGCCCACAGCTAACTCAAAGACAACTGTAGAGGTTGAAGTAACTAAACTAAAGGTTTCTAAATACCCCTGATGGTAACAAAGGCTTTAAAGTATCTCCTATTGGCTCAAAATCGCGTCATATGTCGGAGAGGGTTAAGTATGTTAAAACACTCGATAAGTTGGCCTCGCAACCTCCTTTTCTTTAGCGACACCAGTTTTTACCTTTTATTCCGAGCATTTCTAAATTGTCTAATGATTTATTGTGAGGTACCTTGTCAAATGCCTTTTGAAAATCTAGGTAGATTTTGGCAAGCGTCTTAGTTGAGTCATTATGAGTAAATAATTTATTATTTAATTCAAGGAGGTTTATTAGGCACGATTTTCTGTTCCTAAACCCGTGCTGGCTGTTTTATAATAATTCATTAGATTCAAGATATTTGACTATTTTATCTCTTAAAATTGTTTAAAAAAATGTTCCTATTACTGACGTTAAGCTTATAGGCCTAGGTCTGTAATTACTAACATTTGCTGATCACCCTTTTTGTGAATGGGTGTAATCTTGGTTGTTTTCCAATCATTAGGGACGCAACCCTGCTGTAGTGATGAGTTAAAGATAATGGTCAGGGATTCGCATATTTCTTCTTTTTCTTGTTTTACTATCCTCTTATGGAAATTATCAGGCCCCGGAGTCTTGTTGATATTTAATTGATTTAATAGTACTTTACTTGCGCTGATAGTAAAGTGTCCTATTCTTTGCGTTGTTACTATCCTATGTTTTGTATTATGTTTTAATTCGTTTGTAAAAACAGAACAAAAATATTCGTTAAGTGTTTCTGCAATATCTATGTTGGCTGTTACAATTTGATCATCACTAGTTAAGTGAGAGAGAGAGAGAGAGAGAGAGAGAGAGAGAGAGAGAGAGAGAGAGAGAGAGCTACATAGAGCTACATAGAGCTACATAGATACACAGACCACACAGACCTCAAGGTCCTTACTAGGCAGTCTGGCCTTACAAACTATATATATACATATTATACACACATATATACACATTGTTACGTATCTTGATCCTCAAGTGGTTAACTTGATGAATCTAGATAGCACAGAGATATATATTAAGGTATCAGTCCGCTGAAGGCAAAACAAAAGTAAAATCTAATAAAATTATTTCTGTTGTTGCTTCCTTTCCTTTTGGATCTTAGGACTTGGTATCCTTTATTGACTGATACTCTTTAATTATGAAAAATACTGAAACTAATTAAAGTCATGTAGTATTTATAAAGAATTATTATTTAACCGAAGCTTAGTAGGCTATGGTTATGAACCGAATAAGTTATAGCTAAAGAAGGACTATTAATTCTATAAAAAGTCTTGAAAGATAAATATTAAAGTAAGAATATTTCTGTCTCTTACCCTTTTTGAAATGAATAGATAGTTTTCTTCTATGTCCTTTTATTTATATTTAATGTAATTATTCTTGGTTCTTGTCTTACGTTAATAGAATTATATTATTATTATCATCAGGAGTAATATCAAAGTCACATAAAAAGTTAGATATATATTTAATAATTAGTTAAATGTATTTCTTAACCACGTAACATTGAAGTTTGATTATGAGTAAATAAAGTTACAGGATCGCTTCATAGATTCGATTCAGGTCTCACTCAAATAATATGAAAAGCAAAAATAATATTTTGAAGCTAAAAGAATTTTCTTCAGCTTAGGAAATCACTAGAAGTAATATTAACACAGCCATGTTAGTCTAAGGCGATATTACTAATACGAGACAATAGCATCACCGTACTAAGCACCGTTAAGCAATGTAAGCTTAATTCAAAGAAAATTAAAGAACTCGTAAGTATTAATATAAAACAATAGTATTACTTTCATCATAACCCAATTACTTAAAGAGTTGCTTTAGTCCACAAGTTAGTCAACTAAAATAGTTAAGCACATAATAGTAGCGTTAACGTTAATTCCCAATCAAATAGTTAAGCACATAATAGTAGCGTTAACGTCAATTCGCAATCAAATAGTTAAACACATAATAGTAGCGTTAACGTTTATTCGCAATCAAATAGTTAAACACATAATAGTAGCGTTAACGTCAATTCGATATCAAATAGTTAAACACATAATAGTAGCGTTCACGTTAATTCCCAATCACATATCTCACTAACCAACATAACGTAAGTGTTTACACCGAACACACTTAACACACATTTATATAATCTGACTGACAGTCACAATCCCATTATAATACTTCACCCCGTCTTCCTCCAGCTGCAAGTTCACCTTCCCCAACTCCAAATGAGACTGATTTGAATGCCCACAACTCGGGTCTTATATACCAAACAATGATGGTGTAGGAACGAATCAGGAGGCGGGGGGGTGGTGCCTACTCCAATCATAGCTCCTCGAGTCGCATAACAGGTGCCTGGTCCACTCACAGCTCCTGGCGTCGATCATACGTCATAGCATCGGTCATCGAGGTAGTTTGCAGGGTCCCCTATGACGCACGCAGGTGTGAAGACTGGTTTGCTGGTTTCCCCACTCGCTAATTCGCTCGCTAGTCTGCTTCACCGTTTGGGTAGTGAGACTCCTTCAACTCTAATTCTAACTCTTAAATTAACATACAGGGCTCCGTATGTCAGACCTCCCCCCTAGAAAAGAGTTTAAGGAGTATAGTACATAATATTAAACATAAGACATAAATAGATTCACCACCAGATTGGCAACAGCAAGATTATAATGAGGATATAATAAGGATATCACCCAAAGTAGGCAACGTCTCCAGGTACCACATCAGAACATAGCCGGAACGTAGCTGGAGCGTTACTCGAACTGCAAGGCATTTTCTCACAGCTGAAGGCTTGAAAGCGCACTACAAAAGCATGATATTTACCTCGCTACAAGGGAGAGCTAATTGCCAAAATCCTCTCATTAAATGAAACTTTCTGCTGCATGAGGTCAACCTGGTAAATGCAATCTTTGATCCGTGGCAGTGAGTAGGTATCGTTCTTTGTGACAGCATTGACTTGCCTATAGTCCCTACAAAACCTATGGCTCCCGTCTGGCTTCGGCACAAGTATGACCAGACTACTCCACTGGCTGAAGGCCCTTGTGATCAGTTCATTAGATAACATAAAGTCAAGCTCGACCTGCAGTATACTCCTGCGTTGTGGCGAGACACGGTAGGGGGATAGTTTAATGGGAGTTGCATCCCCTACGTCGATGTCGTGCATGGCCAAAGAAGTGAGCCCTGGAGTATCACGGAACACACTGGGAGACTGAGATAAAACAGAGATTAGTTGGTTCGCTTGATCAGAGGGAAGATGACATAGTTTAGATGGTAATTCCCTCAAAGCCACTGAATTATACTGAAAGTTGGATAGGCTACATGACAAGTCAAAGTCTGCATGGATACCTTCAGGCTCTGGAACAGTCTGTTGCGGGTCAGTAAGAGAACTGAAGACTTCGTCCGCACCAGGCTGTTCACAGGTCCTGACATTCACTGCCACAGTGGGAGAATCTGGAGGAGAGGAATCAGGGGACCTATGGTAGGGCTTCAACATATTTATATGGAATACTTGCGTGGGCTTTCTCCTGTCTGGGGTAGTTACTAGATAATCGGTAATGCTCACCCTCCGAATGATCTTATATGGGCCCCTGAACTTGGCAGATAAAGGTTGGCCAAAAAGGGGGAGCAGGACCAAAACCTCATCACCGGGCTTAAACTCCCTCTCACAGGCTTTTCTGTCATACCATTTCTTCATGGAGCTTTTAGCCACGGTCAAGTTTTGAGCGGCAAACTCACAGGAGGATCTCAGCCGGGTTTTGAAATCTGAAACATACTTGAGGAGGTTTTGGTTCCCCTCCTGGCCAACTAGGCTATCCTGCAATAGTTGCAAAGGACCTCTTACCTGGTGACCGAAAACTAGCTCATTAGGGGAAAAACCCAGGGATTCAGTTGGAACCTCACGAGTAGCAAATAAAAGAAAAGGTACCCCCTTATCCCACTCAACTCCGGTCTCTGTACAATACTTACGTAACATTCCCTTTAATGTCTGATGATGATATCGTTCAAGAACCCCTGGACTCTCTGGGTGGTAGGTGCTAGACTTAACATGCTCGATACCCAACTCCTTCAGGGACTGCTGGAAAATGTTAGAGGTAAAATTAGTTCCTTGATCACTTTGCACCTCATGGGAGAAACCCATTCTGGTGAAGAATTTGAGCAGTTCCTTGATGACAGTTGGAGCAGAGGTAGTCCTTAAGGGTATAGCCTCTGGGTAGCGAGTTGCCATCTCCATGATAGTTAATAAATAAATGTTACCTTGGGAAGTCTTAGGCAATGGGCCTACAATGTCCACTACCACCCGAGTAAAAGGATTCTCGAAAACGGGCAAGGGCACCAGAGGATGTACAGGCACCTTCTGATTGGGTTTTCCTGTCATCTGGCAAGTGTGACACACTCTACAACACTCCACTACATCTGCACGCATTCCTGGCCAGTAAAAGTGGGCTCTGATTCTGTCTAGAGTTTTTCTCACACCTAGGTGTCCTGCCAATGGTATACAATGTGCCATTTCCATGATATCTCTACGACAAGGTTTGGGGACTACTACTTGATGGACGTCCCAAGCCCCGTCATCGATTGGTCCGTGTGGCGTTCCCCATCCTCGCCACAACACTCCTCCCTTGAGGTAGAAACATTCACCACCCTCCCTCTCACACTCCTCTTCACTCACGGACCTGGCAGCTAACTCCTTGCATTCACTATCATCTCTCTGTAGCTCTACCAGGCCACTAGGACAATTTGGAGGGGTTTCATGGTCATCGTTAGGGTCAAGATGAGCCATAAAGGTGTCAGATAAATCCACCTCAGTCACATCATCAGGCACAGTTGGAGCGTCATTCACACTCTCATCATCCCTTTCATCAACTCTTACATTCGGTACATTTCTGTCGGAGGGAACTGCTACTTGAGACATTGAACGTGTGACAGCACACACAGGGAAAACTGTTGGCATCTCCTTTTCGAGCTCACCGGTTAGTGGCTCGTTAACAGGGGAAAGTGACAAAATGGGGTCTGGTCGGACCTTCTCACCTGCTACATCATTCCCCAAAAGGAGCGTTACCCCAGGCACAGGGATATCTTGGGACCTACACAAAGCTATGGTGGCCTCACCCTGTAGTAACTCACATTCAATTTCGCCTTTTACCAAGTATGCATAACACTGGCCTCCAGCACCTCTCATTACAACTGGTTCGCCAGGCGGGCACTCAGTGTAAGGATTCACCATGAGGGTGCTAGTAGAACCTGTGTCTCTCAGAATTGTTACCTCATGCATACAACCATTTAATCTCACGTTGCCAGATGAAATAAAGGGATGGTAACTGTCCTGCACTGATGGTGAAATTATTATTGGCTTAACCCTAGTGGGTTGCACCACACATGCTACTACACCCCTGTCTAGATGATTTACGTTAGCTGCTAGGTACTCCTGTCGGGAGTCCTGTATTAAAGGAACTTTTGGTGCTAGGTACTCCTTCTGTCGGGAGTCCTGCATTAAAGGAACTTTTGGTGCTAGGTACTCCTTCTGTCGGGAGCCCTGCATTAAAGGCACACATGGAATTTGAGATACGGCGGCAACTGTCTGCCCCGATCTCTCGGTTCTCTCCTTGGCCCAGCACTGATAAGCTAGGTGGCCTCTCTTGCCACAAAAAGTACATACTTTAGGGGATACGGGAACGTTCCCTCTTTGAGCATTACTATTAGTTTGGGGCCCACCTCTGTTACCATTGCCCTGAGTCGCATTTTTAGTTGGGGGAACAATTCGGTTTTGGCTAGCTGGGGAAGACGTTATAGGTTTGTGACGGAGTCTGTCAGATTTGTGATTGGGATACTTAAAATTAGAACTAGAATTATCGTAGGGCTTCTTTCCACGAAATTTGTTGTTGAGCACGTATGTGTCAGCCATGTCAGCAGCGTCGGCAAGACAATCTACCTTTTTCCCCTTTAAATGATAGGATACAGAAGAATCAATTTTCCATAGGAAATTTTCTAACAGGACCAACTCCTTCAGATCGTTGTAGCTTGTGACTTTCTTACTCTTGACCCAATGATTGAAAGTTTTAGTCATGGTCCTGGCAAATACCTTATGGGTTTCTTCTACTTTCTTCTGGTTTTTACGGAAAGATTGCCTGTAAGCCTCAGGCTGCAATTGATAGGTTTTTAAGATAGCTTCTTTGAGATTGTCATAATCCTGCCTAACTTCTGCTACTTCTGACAAATACATGGCTCGAGCCTGCCCTGTCAAAACAGTTTGTAACATAAAAGGCCATTGATCTCTTGTCCACTTCATACCTCCAGCAACTTCCTCAAACAAAACAAAGAAATCCTGCACATTATCCTCAGTGAAAGGTGGAATGATAGTTAATCCCAGAGGGGGAGCAATTTCGGGAGCATTTGTATGGACATTTAGTTGAGCCGTACGATATTGATATTCACATTGTTCGGTCGTTGCACTGGCATTTAGTCTGGCTTGTTCGGTCTTTGCTTCGGCATTTATTCTGGCTTCTTCGGTATTTATTCTGGCTAGTTCTATTTTTAGTTTGGCTTGTTCTAGTTCGAATATTTGATCACCGGTCAAACCAGGTGGCAATTGTATATCAAGTTGGCTAGGTTTACTAGGGATCCCACCAACTGCTCCGTCACCCTCCCCGCCTTCTACAGGGAACAGGTGGGTTTTTATGATCTGAGCCACCTCTACTTTAGACATGTTTGAGACAGTTAATTGGAGATGTGAGGCAAGCACTTTCAGTTCGGATTTTGACAGACAGTCAATATCAGGGGCTGTGGGTTCTGATTCTATGAAAACTCGAGCATCTTCGTCATTAATTAGTTGAGGCATGATTAATATTTGATTTTTAAGTAGTGAAACGTTAATAAAACAGAGTGAAACTGTATGAAACGAATCCTGGCAAGGTCGCCACTCTTCTGTTACGTATCTTGATCCTCAAGTGGTTAACTTGATGAATCTAGATAGCACAGAGATATATATTAAGGTATCAGTCAGCTGAAGGCAAAACAAAAGTAAAATTTAATAAAATTATTTCCTGTTGTTGCTTCCTTTCCTTTTGGATCTTAGGACTTGGTATCCTTTATTGACTGATACTCTTTAATTATGAAAAATACTGAAACTAATTAAAGTCATGTAGTATTTATAAAGAATTTTATTTAACCGAAGCTTAGTAGGCTATGGTTATGAACCGAATAAGTTATAGCTAAAGAAGGACTATTAATTCTATAAAAAGTCTTGAAAGATAAATATTAAAGTAAGAATATTTCTGTCTCTTACCCTTTTTGAAATGAATAGATAGTTTTCTTCTATGTCCTTTTATTTATATTTAATGTAATTATTCTTGGTTCTTGTCTTACGTTAATAGAATTATATTATTATTATCATCAGGAGTAATATCAAAGTCACATAAAAAGTTAGATATATATTTAATAATTAGTTAAATGTATTTCTTAACCACGTAACATTGAGGTTTGATTATGAGTAAATAAAGTTACAGGATCGCTTCATAGATTTGATTTAGGTCTCACTCAAATAATATGAAAAGCAAAAATAATATTTTGAAGCTAAAAGAATGTTCTTCAGCTTAGGAAATCACTAGAAGTAATATTAACACAGCCATGTTAGTCTCAGGCGATATTACTAATACGAGACAATAGCATCACCGTACTAAGCACCGTTAAGCAATGTAAGCTTAATTCAAAGAAAATTAAAGAACTCGTAAGTATTAATATAAAACAATAGTATTACTTTCATCATAACCCAATTACTTAAAGAGTTGCTTTAGTCCACAAGTTAGTCAACTAAAATAGTTAAGCACATAATAGTAGCGTTAACATTAATTCCCAATCAAATAGTTATGCACATAATAGTAGCGTTAACGTCAATTAGCAATCAAATAGTTAAACACATAATAGTAGCGTTAACGTTAATTCGCAATCAAATAGTTAAACACATAATAGTAGCGTTAACGTCAATTCGCAATCAAATAGTTAAACACATAATAGTAGCGTTCACGTTAATTCCCAATCACATATCTCACTAACCAACATAACGTAAGTGTTTACACCGAACACACTTAACACACATTTATATAATCTGACTGACAGTCACAATCCCATTATAATACTTCACCCCGTCTTCCTCCAGCTGCAAGTTCACCTTCCCCAACTCCAAATAAGACTGATTTGAATGCCCACAACTCGGGTCTTATATACCAAACAATGATGGTGTAGGAACGAATCAGGAGGCGGGGGGGTGGTGCCTACTCCAATCATAGCTCCTCGAGTCGCATAACAGGTGCCTGGTCCACTCACAGCTCCTGGCGTCGATCATACGTCATAGCATCGGTCATCGAGGTAGTTTGCAGGGTCCCCTATGACGCACGCAGGTGTGAAGGCTGGTTTGCTGGTTTCCCCACTCGCTAATTCGCTCGCTAGTCTGCTTCACCGTTTGGGTAGTGAGACTCCTTCAACTCTAATTCTAACTCTTAAATTAACATACAGGGCTCCGTATGTCAGAACATATACACATACATACATACATACATACATACATATACAGTATATATATACATATATATACATACTGTACAGTGCAAACACATACACATACATACATACTGTACATACATTTTTTTTTTTTTTTTTTTTTTTTTCATATCACCTCAGCCCTCTGCAGATAGAAGTCAAGCCTTCCCTTGAAAGCGTTTATTGTGTCGCTCTCCACCACTCTCGCTGGTAGTTTATTCCACTCTGTCGCCACACTGTAGGTGAAGAAACTCTTTGTGACATCTAGGTTTGCCTTTTTGGTTTTTAATTTCATTCCATTTCCGCGAGTTTGATTAGTATTGTTTAATGTGAATAATGCATTTACATCGAGTTTGTCGAAACCTTTTAGTATCTTAAAGCACTCAATAAGCTGACCCCCCAACCTCCTCTTTTTTAATGAGAACAGGTTCAATCGTTTAAGTCTTTCTTCATATGGTTTATTTCTTAATGAGGGTATCATCTTCGTCGCTCTACGCTGTACTGACTCGAGTCTTACAATGTCCTTGATCAGATAAGGTGACCAAAACTGCACACCATATTCAAGGTGGGGCCTCACCATACTTTTGAACAGTGGCACTATTACGTTCTCATGTTTATATGTAAATTTTCGTTTAATAAAGCCCAATGCTATGTTTGCCTTATTTGCAGCTGCTATACATTGGTCGGAAGTTTTTAGGTTTTCAGATATTAGTACCCCTAGGTCTTTTACTACCGTTGCGGTTTTTATTTGTTTGCCATTCATTTCGTATTTGTATTTCATATTTCTGCTACCAGCCTGCAGCACCTGACATTTATCGACATTGAAGGGCATCTGCTATTTTTTCGACCACTCTGATATCTTGTTTAAATCAGATTGCAACGCATTTCTATCATCTTCGTTCAGGACTGTATTTCCTATTTTTGTATCGTCGGCGAATTTGGAAATGGTGTTGTTTACTCCTACATCAATATCGTTAATGAAAATGAGAACCAGGACCGGTCCAAGGACTGAACCCTGTGGAACTCCACTAGTGACAGGCTCCCACTCCTATTCCACTCCATTTATCACCGCTCTCTGTCTTGTCTGTAAGCCAATTTTGTATCCAAGAATGAATTTCACCTTTGATACCTATCCTCTCCAGTTTAGCCAATAGTTTTCGGTGAGGCACCTTGTCGAAAGCTTTTTGAAAGTCCAAGAAGATTATATCTAGTGATTTCGTCATGTCGTTATATGTGAATAGTTTGTTATAAAATTCAATCAAATGTGTTAGGCATGACTTATTTGATCTAAAGCCGTGTTGACTATTTTTGATTAGGTTGTTTGATTCGAGGTAATCTACTATCTTATCTCAAAGGATTTTTTCCATGATTTTTCTTACAATTGAAGTTAGACTAATTGGTCTGTAATTACTCGCTTTGGCCTTGCTACCCTTCTTGTATATCGGCGTAATGTTCGCATCTTTCCAATCGCTCGGTACAATCCCCTGTAGTAATGATAAGTTAAATAGTTGTGTCAGGGGTTTTGCTATTTCGTCCTTAACATTCTTAATTATTTTCGGGTGGAGCATGTCGGGTCCCGGGGTCTTCTTTGCATTTCTCTATCTATCTATCTATATGCTCAGGCCCAATCCCCATTTTGGGGGTAGCCGACTCAAGACAGAGCAAGAACAGGGAAAACACAAAAACAACAAAAACAACGAATAAACACAGATAAAAAGCACAAACTCACACACATCCAGGTCACCCAGGAGAAGACCCAGAGACCAGGGTCACCAAGGTCGCTCCAGCACTCCCCCGGCCCCCGACCACCCGGAGAGGTTCCGATCTCGGCAGGCAGACATGCAGCGGAGCCAAAGCCACAAGCCCTCCCACCACACTTCCAGGCGCACCCTTCATATTAATCGTCTCCCTGGGCCAGGCGCCTGATGGACTATTATCTAGTCCAACTTGCGCCCGACCCCTTACTCCAAATGACCACGTGTTCACTCAACTATTCACAAGCATTCTCCATTCACTCCTATTTACATTTAAATTACTCAATTTGCTTAGTACTTCGCTAACACTGATGGTGAAATCTCCTATCACATGAGTTGAGGTGTTATTTTCAGGCGTATGATCGATAACTTCTTCTGTGAAAACTGAGCCAAAATATTTGTTGAGCATATTTGCCGTGTTTGTGTCACCTGTTATTGTCTGGCCATCTTCTATTAGCGGTCCGATTCCGCTTTTGATCTGTTTATTTTTATTTACGTAACTGTAGATTTTGTTGGGGTTTGTGGCACTCTCTCTGGCAATAGTAATTTCGTAATTTTGTTTGTTCGCCCTAATTATTTTTTTCACTTCCCTTCTACTATTTTTGTACAAGTGTTTAATTACTTGAGAGAGAGAGAGAGAGAGAGAGAGAGAGAGAGAGAGAGAGAGAGAGAGAGAGAGAGAGAAAAAGATAAAATGGCATCTACGGCCATGTATGGAAGGTGTTGGGCGAGATAAATCGAATGGCACCAGGTAGAATTAATTTGGACTTTTAATTTGGGCTACAGAAGACTTTTAAAGTTGAAAAAGTTTTCATTTTGGACGTTTTTGAAGGTTGAATCATAATCGAAATCCTAAAGGAATGGTCCGATGTGAATGATGTGTGTGCCATTGGATTCAGCGAGTGAAAGTGTACTTTTGGTAAAAAAAATAGCAAAATCCATACATAAATAACCCGTATATGGGTGATTTTGAAGTTTTCATCATCAAAATTAGACCTATTGACCCTACAAAATGGTCTAAATCCAAAAAATTATATACCGTTGGAATCGCAACGACGAGACGAATCTATATATACCTTTGAAAACACAATATTCAACATAAAGAATCAAAATAAAAAATAGGCCTATTGGGCCTAAAAATGGTGTAAATAAATAATAACAATATACCATTGGAATCGCAACGAGAGGAATCCATATATACCCTCGAAAACACAAAATTCGAACATGACCTGCGAAGGAACTCTGCTTCGCCCAGGTGTTTAAAAAATAATATAATGTTTGATTCTGGGCGAATGGCTTTTCGAAAATGTCATCTACGACCAGGTATGGAAGGTGTTGGGCGAGAAAAATCGAATGGCACCAGGTAGAATTACTTTGGACTTTTAGTTTGGGCTACAGAAGACTTTTAATGTTGCAAAAGTGCTCATTTCGGGCATTTCTGTAGGGCTAATCAAAATCGAAACCCTATAGTATTGGTCCGATTTAAATTATGTGTGTGTCATTGGATTCAGCAGGGTGAAGTGTACTAGTGGTAGACAATTGAGCAAAATCTATACATAAATAATCCGTCTATGGGTGATTTAGAAGTTTTCATAATCAAAATTAGGCCCATTGGGCCTACAAAATGGTCTAAATCCAAACAGTCATATACCGTTGGAATCGCAACGACGAGACGAATCTATATAATAAATATGCCTTTGAAAACACAATACTCAATATAAACAAATGAAAATAAAAAATAGGCCTATTGGGCCTAAAAATGGTCTACAAAATAAAACAAATATACCGTTGGAATCGCAACGACGAGAGGAATCTATTTATACCCTCGAAAACACAAAATTCGAACATGACCTGCGAAGGTACTCCGCTTCGCCTGGATTAAAACCTAGGTGTTTTATAAAAATAATGTTTGATTCTGGGCGAATGGCTTTTTGGAAATCTTATTGATTTACTCAACAAATAATCAAGAGTTTAAATTCTGGTCTGTGTGGTAATGGATAGTTAAACTGTAATCCTAAATTGGAATTAGGTATGAAAAAGTATACCCATATGGCGTGAGTTGAAACTTTTGTCTTAACACTAACACTTTTTCCGTCATGTATACAATGTCTCTATTCAAGTATTCACGTAACTATACTCGGTTTAATTTCATCTGACGGAAAATTGAATCCCTTAGCAGCTTATTTATCGATACTTAATGGACAAATATGCAACTGCTGAGTCTGCATCATATTAAGCACAAGTGTATATAATCAGCACCATAATTCACTGCAGAAATTTCAAAATAACTGAGAAATCCTGATAAATACATGTTTTTTTTTCTCCAAAACAATAGGTACACTTACGAGCCATAATACCTGCACACTCATTTGAAGCTGTTTCGAACTCAAACAAGCCAATCTAATGTTCTGTTTATGGCCTTACAGCTTTGCTTTGAAGATTCAAAGTTTCAATTTGGTGTGCAGGTAAGGCTCGTGAGTATGCGTCCAACAAAAATAATAAAGATCCAAAATTGAAAAAAATTAGACTCCATTATTTTATACATTATACTGTATCAATATTAGATTAACAAGAAAGCAGGTAGGTTAGTATATCAGAATAGACAGGTACACTATGTCCTTATATTGTTCCTTGACTTAACAATGTATACTTATGTAACATTACTGTATATATTCATATGTACATATACTTTGGTTAATGTATTCCACTCCACTCCACCCCACCCCACCTCTCTCTCTCTCTCTCTCTGTACGTCCTAACATTTACAAATTCCCCACCTCATCCTGCCCGTCTCTTCCCTTCCCTATCACCTTCTTGCAGTCTATATACTCTCCCCTCCTCCCGCCCCTCCACTAACTCCTCCCTACACCTTCCCCTTCCCTCCACTCCTTCCCCCCTCTCCCTTCCCTCCCCCCTCTCCTACACCCCCCTCACTCCCCAACTAACCCCCCCCCCCCCCTACATGTCTTCAATGTTTATGTCTTATTTTACGGGTTCACAAAAGACTCCTTCCCTCATCTCATTCCTGGGGAGTTTTTCTGGAAAGAGGGAACGGGGAAGGAGGTGGAGGTATATATATATATATATATATATATATATAATATATATATATATATATATAATATATATATATATATATTATATATATATATATATATATATATATACATTACATATATATATATAATATATATATATATATTATAATATATATATATATATATATAATATATATATATAGAGAGAGAGAGAGAGAGAGAAAGTGTGAGAGTGAGTGAGACTGAGACTGAATGAAGTAGGTAATTTGAATGTTAGTTTTTGCATTCATTTAGACTAGTATAATTATGCACTTTAATGTATAAACAATGACAATTAAACGAGAGATTACTGATTTTTACATATATTTTCATTTTTCATTTTCATCCATAACATCATTTTCATCCATAACATCATTTTCATCCATAACATCATTTTCATCCATAACATCATATTCATCCATAACATCATTTTCATCCATAACATCATATTCATCCATAACATAATTTTCATCCATAACATCATTTTCATCCATAACATCATATTCATCCATAACATCATTTTCATCCATCACATAATTTTCATCCATAACATCATATTCATCCATAACATCATATTCATCCATAACATCATTTTCATCCATAACATAATTTTCATCCATAACATCATATTCATCCATAACATAATTTTCATCCATAACATCATTTTCATCCATAACATAATTTTCTTTGTGGACGTGTATCTCCCGGTTTAAGGGGAGATGGACCGTTTTTCTGGTCCCCCTTCTTCCTCATGTGTAGCCTCATTATTTTTCAGATTATAAGGCCGTACGGCTCATTAGTTGGCGATATTAAGACTTTTCGCCCCATTTCTCTGTCAATATTAAGACTTTTTATGTCATTTTGGTTTCGTTTATTTTTCCTGGCGAGCGAAAGCGAGCCTGTAATTTAAGAAAAACCGGCCTTCGGCCGTGACATTTTTCTATCGAAAAATGTACAAATCTATCTTGAAGGAGGGTCTTGGGCGGGTATTTTTTAAGCTTGATGGATGTCTAGGGAGGAAACTAATGCACAATTAAACAAATACCTAAATGAGCAAATAAATACGCTCATTCCCCCTTAAAACTGTAAGACTAGGCGTTCCTTAGTTTTTGTCTGTTAATTTGCATTTTCGCTTACTCTCTTCCTTCTTATGCGGCAGTGCAATCTCTCTCTCTCTCTCTCTCTCTCTCTGTTCTCTGTCTCTATCTCCCTGTCTCTGGCTCTCTCTCTCTCAAACAGACATACACATATACACTGACACACAAACTCACCTAGACCATTTTCTTCTCTCCCTTTTCCCCCTCCCCCTCTCTTTTGTTTTCTCTCTCTCTCTCTCTCTCTCTCTCTCTCTCTCTCTCTCTCTCTCTCTCTCTCTCTCTCAAACAGACACACACAAATACACTGACACACAAACACTCCCCCCCCACACCCCCTAACTCTCTCTCACACAAACTCACTCATTCACTCTCTCACTCACACTTTATCTGTCTCTCTCACTCTGTGTTCTCTCTCTCTCTCTCTCTCTCTCTCTCTCTCTCTCTCTCTCTCTCTCTCTATCTATCTATCTCTCACACACACACACACACATTCTCTATCTCTCACATATACAGCCTTTCATATTGTACTTTTCCGCAGCCGTTGCCACAGGACCAAATTTAGCAGACCATTGCATCAGAGTCTCAGTTTTTCCGGTACTGGGCGGCGGGTCACTTTGGAGTAACGTTGCCTTGGTTGGTTTGTGGTGTATTATTAAAGATTGGACTGGCATGTTCTGTCTTCAGTATTACATCATGACGTACTATTACTTTTCTTATTTCTGACTATTATTAAACGATTTCCTTAACCCCTTCTGCACCGGCGTCGTTTTTTTCATATTATTATAGCTATATTTAGAGGATTTTGTGTAGTTTAAGAATGATCTGTGGTAGTAAACAGGGTTAAGCGAGATAGTTTGAAGCCTGTAAATTGTTGGAGACCCTTAAGAAAAGGAATACAATTTTCGAATAATATCCAGAATAAAGTTAAAAGTACGACACCGGTAAGGAAGGGGTTAAGGATAGGGAGGGTATATGGCAGTCAGAGGGTTGAATGAGACTGTCTTTACCCTTCTAACTCCTACAGGTATTTCCTAAGCTGTATACATTCGCTTAATGATAGCCAGACAACAGAAAATAAATGCGTTATTGTATCTTGAAAGGGTAATATTGAATCGAATTGAGTATATTGGTTATAGCTGTATGTGATCTTCCTTATGCAGTTCGCTATGTTAATATTGTTATACTTCATTCATTATAGGTAAGCCAATAATCGTAACCCCTAGTCTCTGTAACTCAGAAAATGGCTAGAACAAATGGGCTGTACATTTTCACACATAATTCCTGACTGACTATTCCCAAATGCATTATAAGTAGGCCAGAAATCCTAGCCCTTAGTCTCTGTAAATAAAAGATATCTAGAACAAATGGACTGTAAAATTCCACACATATTTCCTGGATGACTCTTCCCAAATGGTAAAATTATTAGCTCGATTATTAATTTGTGAGTTATAAGAACATACAAACACAAGACAAATGCAAATCTGCAGAAGGCCAAGTTAAAGAGCTTAGTGTTCAAGATTGTTGGCCTACTTGAATACTGAATGGACTATAGCCTCGCCTATATCACTCTCCTTATACGTATTTACTGCATATATTTACTAATTTGCTTATGTATCCACAAATCCGCAAATTATTTTAAGGGGGAAAGGGTTTATTTATTGGTCAATTAATGTACTCTATATATACTGTATATATATAAATATTTATATACAGTATATATATATATATATATATATATATATATAGGTATATATACTGTATATATATATACTGTATATATACAGTATAGGCTATATATATATATATATATATATTTATATATTTTTTTCCTAGACCTCCATCAAGCTTACAAAGAAATCCCCCCAGATACCCCTTTTAGATACATTTGTAGATTTTTTTCGGTAGAAAAATATCCCGGCCGAAGGCCATTTGCTCATATAATACAGGCTCGCTATCGCTCGCCAGGATCAAATAAACATCTAAATGGCATGAAAGGTATAAATATTGACAAAGAAATGGGGCAAACAGTTTTAAAATCGCAGAAACTAAAGGTCCAAACGTGTTACCACTCAAAGAGCGGGTGGTGGAGTATATTTCACTGTGCCGCCCAGCGTTTTTTTTTTACCATAAATGGGGTTGTTTCCGTGCTCTTTTTCATGCATAAACAAGACCCAGAGCGTAATACAAGTATCTATCCCTGAAAGGGCATGAATTGAGCTTTCCAATGACACCCGAACCATCCTTCTACGATTATTGGTTGTCTTGCAACGATCGTGCAACCGAAGGGCAAAATCGCTAAAATACGGTAATTTCTTTATATAATTACGTATGTAGCGAGGGAGTGAGGGTGGATGTAAGTGGAGTACATCTCAGTCGGTCCACGGCGGCCCGTGGCGAGCGGTCATGAGGTAACCCAGGCTCCTCCCGTCGCTCGTCTCGCTCAGAGAGCCAATATTGCGCCAAAATTGCACACAGACTTAAGTCGGGCCCCGCCACAGTCCAAATTTTTCGATACGGACTTAAGTCGGGCCCCGCTAAAGAAAGGTTCTATCTATCTATCTATTGCCTGACGCCGTGATCCCCGAAGGGGTGGCCACGAACGAACCACCCCCATGCACCTCTGTCCCCAGTCAGTCGACGCCCCTCCCCCCAACCAGCACCGCCTTCGTTCATGTAGTTCCTCACTCCATCCTTCCACCTCATATTCGGTCTACCTCTCCCCCTCTGTCCCTCCACCTCGCTCTCGTACACCCTCTTAGTCATTCTCTCGCTTTCCATACGTTCCATATGGCCGAACCATCTCAAGTTGTTCCTTTTCACACTTTCCAGCACATCTACCTCCACACCACACCTCCTTCTTACTTCCTCATTAGTCTGTCTATCCCTCCATGTAACTCCGCTGGCACTCCTTAAGTAATTCATTTCCACTGCTCTCACTCTTGGTCTGAGTCTCTCAACCAACGTCCATGCTTGGCTTCCGTAAGTCAGTGTCGGGATTACCACACTGTCATGCAAGGACTTCTTCACTTCCATACTGACCACCCTATTTCTTGTTACTGCTTTTAGCGTTCCTACAACCCTCTTCCCCTGTTGTACCCTCTCCCGCACCTCTTCATCCATAGTCCCATCTTTACTCAACACACTGCCCAGATACTTAAAAGAGTTGACGATCTCCATAGCCTGACCGTTCAGCTTCACCTCACACTCTGTGACTTCACCCCTTTCGAAGACCATAACCTTGCTCTTCCCCGTATTTACCTTCAAATTCCGTTTTTTCGCACACTGTTCCAAACTCATTTACCAGACCCTGCAACTCCCATTCATTATCACTCATCAGAACTGTATCATCCGCAAACAGCAGTATAGGTAGCTTCCACTCAATTCCCTCCCTTTTCAGCGATACACCAACATCCACTGCTCTTGATAGTATTTCTTTCATAACTCCATCCATATATACAGTAAACAACCACGGGGACATCACACACCCCTGTTTCAAACCAACATTCAGGTCAAAGAACTCGCTCTGCTCACTCTCCACACGTACTGCCGCCTTTGCACCCTCATACATGCTCTTCACTGCTTTCAGCAACTTGCCCTCTACTCCGTATATTCTAAGTACTTTCCACAAACCTTCTCTATCCACTCTGTCATAGGCCTTCTCTAAGTCCATAAAGGCAACATACACCTTTAAAGAAAGGTTAAAGTCTGAAAACTAATGGGGCTAAACATGAAGGAGAAGGGTGGCCAGAAAAATCAACTACCAACCCGAAAGTATATACAAAATAATATTCGTGCCACACCAGTATCATTCTTTTGAGTGCTTTGTTCTTTCATCTTAACACTGGACTCATTAATTCATAACAGCTTCCCGTCTTGACACTCATGCTCTCTCGCTCTCTCTCTCTCTCACTCCCACACCCACACGAACCCCTTTCCCCTTTCACCATGAACTTAACGTGTCGATAATGCTGCTCCCAAGAACTCAGATTTACCACCACTGTTCTGACATTTTTTTATTATGTTTTCCTACCATTTCTTCGAGTAAACGATTTGGATTTTAATTTTTTAATTTTAATTTGTAAATTCAAGTGTTTATGATAGAAAGTTTTATGAAGGAATTGTTGATCTCTTACGCCATTAGCATCTCCCCATGCTCTGTTTGTTTATAAGTTATATATATATATATATATATTATGTTTCTTAATTTCTTAACTGGTATTACTTTAACCAAATGTATCTCTTCTTCAACCCCCCCACCCCTCTCGCTTTCGCTCTCTGTATGTGTGTGTGCGTGTGTGTGTGTGTGTGGGATTGTGTGTTCCCAGCTTAAATACGTTTCTATCTCAGTCCCCCTCCTTTCGATTGTGTTTTTCTAAATCCGTCCCCATCTTTAGCACTTACTCCGAATAATACGTAATTGCATTAAGGGACAGTGGCTGTTTGTTTGCTCTATTAATTAATGTATTCATATATATTTTTTAGTTTCCTCCCGGGACCTTCATCAAGCTTAGAAAAAACACCCCCTAGACCCCCATTCAATATAGATTTTTAAATTTTTCGGTAGAAAAAAGGCCAATTCCCTCCTAAAAAAAATCCAGGCTCGATTTCGCTCGCCAGGAAAACATCGAAACCTAAATGGCACGAAGGGTCCTAATATTGACTAAACATTAGGTGAAAGGTCATAAAATCCCCAAACTAATGGAACCAACGTCTTAAAATCTCAAAACTAGTGGGGCTAAACATTAGGGAGAAGGGAGTCCAGAAAAACGGTCTGTCTCCAATTAACGTTTCGAGGTTCATTCAGATATTCTTCTTCCCTGCCTTCTCCATATCTCTCTCTCTCTCTCTCACACAAATGGCACTCAAATCCTCTGTTTCCCCCCTTCTTTTTTTTCTCTCTCTCTCACTCTCTCTCTCTCACTAATTTCACTCAAACCCTCTATCTCCCCGCGTCTCTCTCTCTCTCTCTCTCTCTCTCTCTCTCACTAATTTCACTCAAACCCTCTATCTCCCCGCTTCTCTCTCTCTCTCTCTCTCTCTCTCTCTCTCACTAATTTCACTCAAACCCTCTATCTCCCCGCTTCTCTCTCTCTCTCTCTCTCTCTCTCTCTCTCTCTCTCTCTCTCTCTCTCTCTCTCACTAATTTCCCTCAAACCATCTATCCCCCTCTCTCTCTCATCATTTCATTGACCTTTCACATTGTTCTCGTCTGGGATATGCCTTCATTTCATTAAAAAAGCAGCCTTGTTGTGGGAAGGATTGAATCTGTTATTGTTTGTTTTCCTTTGTAATCCTGTATACTCTCTCTGTCTCTCTGGGAACTGGCCCTATTAATCCCTTCTGTACCGGCGACGTGAGTTTAAATTTATTGTAGCTATATGTAGACGTTTTTGTGCAGTTTAAAAAGGATCTGTGGTAGTAAAAAGGGTTAAGTGAGATTGTTCGAAGCCTGATAATTCCTGGAGGCCTTTTTGAAACTACATAAACTCGTCTGATACTAGCCAGAATAAAGATAAAAGGACCTAGCCGGTAAAGAAGGGATAACCCTGGCACAGACCTACTTTACTGTTAGGCGAAACAGAGGCAAAGGGCGTGAGAAGATTGCCCAAACATCTCTCTACCTGCTGGGAATCGAACCCGGTCCTTTCGGTTTGTAGCCGAGCGCACTACAAACAACACCACACGCAGACCATCGCTTCTCTTTAATTTTTCATATCATTCCTGTCTAGTGATGTTGTTGTTGTTGTTGTTGTTGCAGTAATTCCTCTTCCTCTTCATCATCACCACCTCTTTCTTCTTGTTGTTGTTCCTCATCCTCCTCATCATCACCTCTTTCTTCTTCTTTTTATTGTTGTTATTGTCATGTTGATCTTTTTATCCCTATACAATACTCTTACTGGGTCTGTGCGCCTCACGGAACTCACATCAGACAATAATTGTTTCACTATACCTCTCAGAAGTTAGGCTCCTCCCTTCTTCTTCTTGTACGCCTTCTTCTCCTTCTTCTTATACTTCTTATTCTCCTTCTTCTTCTTTTACGCCTTCTTCTCCTTCTTCTTCTTGTACGCTTTCTTCTCCTTCTTCTTATACTTCTTCTCCTTCTTCTTCTTGTACGCCTTCTTCTCCTTCTTCTTATACTTCTTCTTCTCCTTCTTCTTCTTGTAAGCCTTCTTCTCCTTCTTCTTATACTTCTTCTTCTCCTTCTTCTTCTTGTACACCTTCTTCTCCTTCTTCTTATACTTCTTCTTCTCCTTCTTTTTCTTGTACGCCTTCTTCTCCTTCTTATACTTCTTCTTCTCCTTCTTCTTCGTATGCTTCATATTCTCACTTGTTTTTCTTATACTTCTAATAATTTTTTTCTCTTCCTCCTTTACATTGTTGCTTTTGTTGTTTTTGTTGTTCTTACGAGTATTGTTGTTTTTGTTGTTCTTCTTTGCATGGTTCTTTTTACGGTTGTTGTTGCTGTCGTTCTCGTTGCTGTTTTTTTTTTTTTCTTCTTACGAATATTGTTGTTTTTGTTATTCTTCTTTTAATGGTTCTTCTTACAATTGTTGTTGTTGTCGTTCTTGTTGCTGTTGTTTTTCTTCTTAATATCGTTTTTATCGTTCTGTTTGTTGTTGTTGTTGTTGTTATTCTTCTTCTCCTTCTCCTTCTTCTTCTTCTTCTTGTTCTATGTATTCTACTTCTTACAATTGTTCTTCTTGTACAATAACCTTCCCCTGGGGGTTTCCGCCTCACATCACGCAGTTTTGTTGTTTCGCTATATACCTCCCACAAATAATATGCTTCGCCCTCCCTCTTCTTTCATTCTTCTTCTTCTTCTTCTTCCTCTTCTTCTTCTCACTCTTATTAACAGTCATACTTTTCTCAAATTGTGTGTCTTTCTCTTTCATTATACTTTGTATTAGTTTTGCTTTCATTGTTCTTCTGGCTGTTATTTATTTTGTGGTTATTTTCCCCTTCTCTTCCTCCCCTTCACCTCTTCCTTTCTATTTACTATTGTTGTTTTTGGTACGCACCTTCTCCGTCTGCTTCTTCTTCTCCTGTTCGGCCTGTATACTCCTCACGGAGCAGCTTCCACCATCACACAGTCGCTTCACTACCACCATCCACAAAAATGTTAACTCCTTCCCTTTCTCTTATATTCATTATGTTCGTTCTTTTATTAATCCTTCTTCTTCTTCTTCTTCTTTTTCTTATCTTCTTCTTTCTATTATCGTTTGTGTTGTTATATTTGGAATATTTTGTTTCGTACTTTTCACTCCTGTTTTTCCTTTCTATCGTTAGTGGTGCTGTTGGTGGTGTTCTTCTTCTTCGTCTTCTTCATTCTATTGATGTTCTTTTTCAACAATAACCTTACCAGCTGCTGTTACTTCTTCTTCTTCTTCTTCTTCTTCGTTCTATTATTGTTGTTTTCCTTCTTCCCAAATAACCTCCTGTTCGGCCTGTACGCCTCACGGAGCAGCTTCCACCATCACACAGTCGCTTCACTCCCACCCAACAAAAAAAAGTTAACTACTTCCTTTCTCTTCATTCCATTCTTCTAGGTCTTCTTCTCAGTTTTGTTATTAGGTCAGGTCAGGTGAAGGTACTGAGGGATAATTCTTTAAGCGGCACCTCGTAGCTACTATCTACTTTTCCTGCTTTTTGAAGTGTGTAGAGAGGGGAGAAGGGATGTTGGAGAAAGCGGAAGCTGTTGTAGTGGCTTTGTTATGTGTGTTATTAGTCTGTATACGTCGTCGAGGTATCCCCCGGCTGAATGCGAGCATGTGGAACATGCTAGGACGTACTACCACGTCCACTAAATGTACGCCTTAGTTGGGATCGAACCCAGGTCAAAATGACTCGCACGTGAGTGTGCTCTCCACTCGACAGCTGTGGCTCCTTCTTCTTCTTCTTCTTTTTCTTCTTCTCTTATCTATTATCTTTTGCCGTTGTTATAGTAGCAGGGTTTTTCCTTCTTATTCTTCACTTTTATTTTCTATTATTGTTGCTGTTGTTGTCCTTCTTTGTATTATTATTAGTAGTATGCTAGTAGTAGTATTTTCTTCTTCTTCTTCTTCTTCTTCCATAACGACCTCCTGTTCGGCTTGTATGCCTCTCGGAGCAACTTCCACCATCTCACAGTCGCTTCACTACCACCCCCATAAAAAGGTTAACTCTCTTCCCCATCATTGGTAAACCTTTTTAACTCACAAGTATAAGAATTCCTTCTTTAACCCGGGAAAGGCGCCGAGACTCTTAAGAGGTTTTGGTGGTGCAAGGCGACGGGACTCTTATGATCCAAGGCATAAAAAAAAAACTTTTAAGAGACCCCAGTAGCACTCAAAACAAAGGAATATGTGATTAGGTGAGATAATTCTCTTCCATATCTTCTATCACTCCTCCAAATGTGTCAAAACCCCCTCCTTCCCCCCTCTTCAATTATCGTCTATTTTTACTCCTATTCCCTTGTTTATCGGTTTATTCATTGAGCCAATATCTTCATTCCGGTTCCAATGTTGTCTACTGGGAAGAGAAAGAAAGCAAGACTGAGGGCTCAGTCTGCCTTCAGGCATCAGATAGGGAGGATATACGTCGTGTTCACCTGTCACCTCATGACTTGATGGTCGGCAATAATTTGTCTTTTTCACCCACCAAATACTATTTCCACTTCTTTTATTGCTGTTACATGTTAATATCTTCATACTAAACATAAAATAGGTGCATATGAATAGGTAATAACGATATTTATGGCAAAATGACGATTTTAGGCGGGAATGAAACCAAATATCCTCGCTTGGCGGGATGGTTTGAATTACCACTAGCGCAGCTCTTGGATTAATCAAGTTGTGAATTTGTGGAATGGGATTCTTCGAGATGCACTGCAGCAATGTTGATTCCTATAAACATCACCTAGACAAACACCTTGCTTTAGCCCTGGAACCGAGAAGCTCCTGTAACTGGGACAAACACCGAGAAGTGGGGTACAGCATACCCCTAGTATAAATATATTCGTAAAAAGTATATGTATGACCCTATATTAAGCCTTCAATGGTACTAAAATAATATTTAGCTTTCTGGTCATTATCTGAAGCATATTTGAGCAGGTTTCCGTGAATATTAAAATTAGCAGGCACTTTGGCATGACGTTTTCTAAACTGAACAATTACCTTGATATATAAATAAATAGAATGACAAAATACTTACCAAACTAGTTGAAACACTAGAGGCTGATGGCCTGATGATGGGGGAACCCACGGTGTACCCCAGCACATCCAGAACATCCATGCTTACCTGTTGAAAAGTAGAGAAATGCAATTTATTAGAAAAATGTGTATACACATGTAGATACTGTCAAATCACTGTAAATCAACCATAAATATGATGGGGAATTTATCCAGACACAATATGATGGTTATTCAATTACAACAGGTGCATCAGAATTCGGCATTTAAACAACAGGTTAAAACTTTAATTACGAAGTTACATACATCCGAAGCAAGAAGTGGGGTGTGAGATACCCCAACGGAGCTGTAGAGTGTAGAGGGAGGGAGCTAGCTGAACAACGCCATCTGCCTCCACCAGAGCTTGACTAAGACTGATTTTTGCACCCCACACTAAGCAGCTGGCTGCTGACGTCATTTGCTGACACCTAAATAATGCGCTTTGCACACCTTTCTGGGGTATCAAACACCCTGCTTGTGGGTTCTAGAGTTAAATTTGCGACTGAATGTATTTGGAAATTAATATTTTTGTTCTGCTTTTCCTCAGAATTTTCAAGGATCATTACATGTATAAATAAATAACCAAGTTGTTACTCACATATTCTCAGATACATGGAGGATCACTTATAGCTGTGTTATGTTTACTAACCCAAATTAACCCCTACTAACATCTAATCCTGCCATGGACATTAGTCCTAGGGCAGTACATCCCTTTCCAATTGTCCCTTACCCACTCTAAGCCACTGTTGAACACTCTGAGGAGCAGTGATTTAGAGGGCAAGCAACCTTGAGGGGTCGCTAGACCTGTTGTTGTTTGACTTCCTTTGTACTCCTTTCTAATGTTGTTGTTGTTGTTGCTGCTTGACTTCCTCTGTACTCCTTTCTATTGTTGTTTTTACTATATTTTGATTTCCTTTGTATTCCTATATATTGTTGCTGTTGCTGGACTTCCATTGGACTCTTCTTTCTATTGTTGTTATTGCTTCTCATTCGTGCCTTCGTTGTTTTTGTTGTTGTTGTTGTTTTTGTTACCTTTGTTGTTGTTGTTGTTGTTGTTGTCAAAGTAGAGTGTATATACTTTGGTTGTAGTTACCTTCGTTGTTGTTCTGCCTGTACAATAACTTCCTGTGTGTGTTGTTTATGCCTCACGGTCCACCTCCCATCACACGGTCGTATCAATTTGGTCAATTTGTTTTTCATGTATATATTATTTGTTTTTAGTTTCCTCCCTAGACCTCCGCAAAACTGAAAGGTCTAATGGAGGTCTAGGGAGGAAACTACAACAATAATATATACTGTACATGAACAAATCGACCAAAAAGCATACCATCCCCCCTCAACCCCCCCAGACAGAAATAGTTAACTTACTGACGAGGAGGCGGACGACACGGTATTATCCCCACAACTGTCAAAATCTCACTGAGGGACCGTTAGAAGTCGGAGGAATGTGGGGTTGCCACCATTCGACAGATTTTGATCTAACTTACCTAACTTACTGAGCTCAATATGACGCTAGAGCGTCATATAACTTATAAGAGAGTGTTAAGCTTTGGATAGGCAACCTCACGATCGCCCTTCAAGATATATTTGTACATTTTTCGGTAGAAAAATGTCCCAGCCATAACCCGATTCATCCTAAGTTGCAAGATCGCTATCGCTCGCCAGGAGAAATCGATACCTACAGTAAATGGCACGAAAGGTCTTAACATTGACAACGAAATGGGGCGGAAGGTGTTAAAATCGCCAAGCTAATGGGCCGAACATAATCAAATTTGAAAACTAAAGGGGCTAAGCATGAGGGAGAAAGGTGTCCAGAAATGCCGACCACCTCACCGGAGAGGCTGAACCTCGGCTGAGCCCAGGAGTCAAAATTTTAATTTATTTTGTTCTTCTAAAATGCTTCTTTCAACATAGGAAAATAGCATAGGAGGGAACAAAAAAACATATCGCATCCATAACCCCCCGGGGCGGGGGTTCGCCCACGCCCCCCGAAAAACATTTTTTTTTGCCTTCAGCCACCAAAAAATTTTTTTTTTGTCTTTTGTCTAAAAGGCTTCTGTAAGCAATAGAAATGATCATATGAGGGCATAAACACCCATATGACATCCCTAGCACCCCCTTCTGGGGGCCCCAATATCATGGATTTTGTTGAAAATATTATGTACTAGCAGGGGTACCCGGCATTGCCCGGGTAATCACCATAATCACCATCACTACTACCACCACAACTACTACCATAATCACCATCATCAATACTACCATAATCACAGGCCTCGACCTTCCTGTGCCTGATTAAACGGCGACCTCGATTTCGGCCTCTAAATGACCTATGATTTTGGATCTGACCTCATCTGTACCCCCAATTTAGGGGGCTGCGAACAACTTTTGTTCCATACACCTTTTCGATCGGAGGCCTCCTTCTGCCCCAAACGGCCCTTTTTCCGATTTCGCGCCCATTTTCTCCGTCCCTTTCACCCTGGGGAATTCTATTTTTTCAGTAAAACCTGCCTAGGGACCCCCTTACTATGCATACCAAGTATGAACGTTTTAGCTTAAAAACTGCGGCCGCCTATAAAGAACAGACAGACAGACAGACAGACAATCAAAATTATTATATAGATAATGGTTTGTCTAAGTCAATTTTCTCAAGAAATTTTAAATTTTGTTTGCCATCAAACTCCGCGCTCTATGACAGCTGCCATAGAAACGCTTTCTAAGGAGGCCAAACTAATTCATTCTCCCCCAAATTGGATTTGGCTGGTTGATTATCTAAGAATTTCAATTGCCAGATATCATATATTGGCACTTACGAGTGCCACTAATTTTTTTTGTATTACTCAAATTCGTTCCCCTTTTATACACTAAATAGGGCTATATGGCAATGCCTGTCTGTTCTAATAATGGCCGCTTCGCCGAAAAAATCCGAGATTCGACCTTTTTCATGTCAAAATCTGCTGTACCCTCAAAATAATTATATTATATATTTTTTTCAGCACCTTCTATTATTTAATATGGGAAAGCGATGACGCTACGTTGTAGGGAATGCTTGTAGGATATGCCATACAAAAATTGAGGGAAATTTGAACAATTTTCAGTGACTAGTGGATTTTTCAAATAGTGCAATGAAATTCTGCGCTCGCGCGCGCGCGCACGCACATATAGAGCTGATTTTTTCAGCGAGTCTTAGTATTTCCATTGGTAATAAGATGGTATAATGTCAGAAACAATATCTCTTATACAGGGTGAATTGGGGGTGTAAGATTCAGCCTCCCAATTTAAGCTTCCTTCTGTTTCCTCTGGCTTCTTTTTTATATATTTTTCATTTCTTTTCTGATTGTCTTCATTCTTCGACTTTTTTGTTTTCTCTTTTTCTTTGCTTTTGTTGTTGTTTCTCATAATTCTTGTTTTTCTTCTTTCTTTTGTTGTTGTTCTCTCTCTTCTTGTTTTTCTCCTTTCTTGCTTTCTTTTGTTGTTGTTATTGTTGTTTATTGTTCTCCTCCTTTCTGTTGTTGTTGTTGCTGCTGCTGCTGTTGTTATTGTGGTTCTTTTTCTTCTTTCTGTTGTTGTTGTTGTTGTTCTTGTTGTTGTTGTTCTTGTTGTTTATGCCACCAGAGGCTCACATCAGCCAGTTGTACAACTACCGCCCAAAAGTTAGGCTTCGCCTCACTTTTCGCTCTGGTTTCTTCTTCGTTTCTTCTTCTTTTCTTCTCTTTCATCTCCCCCCTCCCTCCTTCTTTCTGTTTGATCATTATCTTCTTACCACCTTTGTATTTTATTCCTTTGCTTGTTTATCCTGTTTGTGTGTGTGTTTTTTTTGTTTTTAAACATCAGAGAGCCGCCTGAAGGCTTTCGAAAATTTACGTTCACTCCCATTCTCTTCTTTTTCTTCTTCTTCTTCTGTGTGATGTTCTCCTCCTCTTCCTTTCTTCGTTCCTTCTCACCTTATCTCCCTCTTAATTTGTTTTCCTTTCTTCTCCTCGTTTATTATCTATTTACCACTTCATCATGTGTATCATAATTATCTTCATCACCTTCTTTTTCTCCTTCTCTATTCTATCTTCCTTCCCTCATTTCCTCATCCCTCCTTCACTCCTCCTCCTCCTCAACCTCTTCCAGCTCCTCCTCCTCCTCTCCGTCCTCCTCAACGTCTCCTAGCTCCATCTCCTTAACTTCTCCCAGCTTTTTCTCCTCCTCAACATCTCCCAGCTCCTCCTCCTCCTCCTCAACTTCTCCCAGCTCCTCAACCTCCCTAAGCTCCTCACTTCCTCCTCCTCCTCAACTTCTCCCAGCTCCTCAACCTCCCCAAGCTCCTCCCTTCCTCCTCCTCCTCCTCTCCCAGCTCCTTCCCTCCTCCTCCTCTTCAACCTCCCAGCTCCTCCTCCTTTTCAAAACCTCAAATTGTGAACGTCGACACATCTTTTGCGCTAATAAAGAATAATAAAGGTACAAAAATAATACTTGCATTAATATACAGACCTCCAGCTCAATCAGTGCAAACTGATCAAGAAATTTACGAACAAATTGCAGATGTAAGTAACTCACAAGATACCGTAATTTTGGGCGACTTTAATTTACCTGTGACCAAGTGGGGCGATACTCTTACTTCACACAACGGACATGACTTGTATGTGAACTTGCAAGAGAGTTCACTCTATCAATTTGTTCGATTGCCGACCCGTGGTAATATCGTTCTTGACCTTGTACTTGCAACAAAAGAAGAATTAATAGAGAATTTGAATGTTGGTGATGAATTCAGTAACAGTGACCATCGTACAATAACTTTCACTTTAAAGTTTACTAGTAACGAACCAAATAGCAGCATCGAAAAGTCCCTAATTTCAAGAAAGCAAACTTTCATAAACTTATAGCTATGTTTAAAGAAACTGACTGGAGCTTTTTAAATAACAATAACGACATAAATACATCTTCGGAATTATTCGAAACCACTTATATAAAAGCAGTGCAGGACTGCATACCATCGAAAATACGGCATACAGGCCATAATAATAAGCCCAAATAGTGAAATAAAGACATTTCAAACTGTCTGCTTGCTAAAAAGTTTGCTAATGATAGATTAAAATCCTCACAAAATGACGAAGAACGAGTGAAATTTGTAGAGCTACGACGCAAAGCGAAAATGATAATTAAGCAAAGTATAAAGAACCTAGAGTTACATGTTGTGAATCAAAGTAAAATCAACCCGAAAGAATTCTATAGTTATATCAGAAAGAACAAAAATAGTTACTTCAACTGTTGGACCGTTAGTCGATGAAAATGGAGAATACACCAAAGACGAAGTACAAATGAGTAATGCCCTCAATACCTTCTTTGCATCAGTTTTTACAACAGAAGACCTCAGTGATATCCCTACACCATCGCCGATTCAGATTGATAATTCAGATGTGCTAAGCAATATCACCGTTACAGAGAGAGAAGTATTGAATTGTTTAGATAAACTCAAGGTAAATAAAATGCCTGGACCTGATACAATCTCACCTAGAGTTCTAAAGGAAGCTAAGAATGAGCTCTCCAAACCACTGACATTGCTTTTCAATAAATCCTAGCAGTCTGGAACTATGCCTGATCAGTGGAAACTAGCGAACATAACACCGATATTCAAAACAGGCAGCAAATCCCTTCCCAGTAACTATCGTCCAATTAGCTTAACCTCAGTTCTATGTAAAGTGCTAGAAACACTCATAAGAGACAGACTCGTAAATCAATTAGAGGAAAATAACATACTTAAAGATAATCAACACGGCTTTCGTATAAAAACGTTCCTGTTTAACAAATCTATTAGACTTCTTCCATGATATCCTCAACCTCTACGATAAGAGTAAAGCTGTAGATATTATATACCTTGATTTTCAAAAGACCTTTGAGAAAGTTCCCCACAAACGTTTACTGCTAAAACTAATAGTGCATGGAATACAAGATGATGTGTTGAAATGGATAGAAAATTGGCTCAGCGACAGAAAGCAAAGAGTAGGCATAAACGGTAAGGCATCTAAATGAACCAATGTAAGTAGTGGGGTACCCCAGGGATCGGTACGTACAATCTCAAAATTTGCTGACAATACCAAAATTGCAAATAGCATACTCTCAAAAAAACAAGTTGACGATATGCAACACAATCTAGATAAGTTGTCATTTTGGGCCCAAATTTGGCAACTGAGTTTCAATGCGGATAAATGTAAAGTACTACATTTCAGGTAACAAAATGAGAAAGCAAACTATTCGATGAATGGCACTCAGCTTAAGAATGTAAACAGAGAAACCGATATGGGAGTAACAATATCGAAAAACCTAAAACCGAGTCAACAATGATCAGAAGTTGTTAAGAAGGCAAACAAAATAATTGGCTTTATAGGCAGTTTATTTGAGCATAAATCCAAAGACGTTATCCTAACCCTCTACAATTCGTTAGTCCGCCCTCTTCTGGAATACTGCGTTCAATCCTGGTGCCCTTATTACCAAAAAAATATAGACAAGCTAGAACGAGTTCAAAGTAAAGTTACCAAAATTATTATACCTAGCCTAAAAAACAAACCATACGAAGAGCATCTTAGAGAATTAAATTTATTTCCTTTAACCCAACGCAGATTACGAGGCGACTTAATTCAAGTGTTCAAAATCATCAAAGGCATCGACAATATGCACTGTAGTAAGTATTTCACTATCGACCAATCTAATTTCACGCAGGGAAACGGTTGCAACATTTTTGGTAAATATTTTAACTCGCACGAATCTAAGAATTTCTTCTTCAATGGAGTTGTCCACTTGTGGAATGGGCTTCCCCGAGACGTTTTAGACTGCAGCACCGTTGATTCATTTAAACTTCGCCTAGACAAATATCTCGTATCAAACTCGTGACTGACTGCGTTTGTAAATGAATATCTTTATTTTATCTCCCCCCCCCCGGTTACAAACCCATCTGTCCCCTACTAACTTCCTAATCCTGCCACGGACATTAGTTCCAGGGCAGTAGTTCCCTTTCCAATGTTCCTTTAGTCACTCTAAACCACTGTTTGAACACTTGATCCTCAGTGTTTTGGAGGACAAGCAGCCTGGAAGGGTCACTAGACCTGTTGTTGCTTTATTTCCTTTGTACTCCTTTGTACTTCTCCCCTCCCAGCTCCTCCCTTCCTCCTCCTCCTCAACCTCTCCCAGCTCCTCCCCTCCTCCTCCTCCTCCTCAACCTCTCCCAGCTCCTCCTCGTCTTGGTAGAGACGGAAGACGAACCAGAAGAGACCAGGCTCGATGGGGATTCCATCCTACGAGGACAGGTCGAATAGTTCTGCAACAGAGTCCCAAATCGACGAAAAAAAAATTGCATCCCAGGAGCTGGACTGGACGACATTGTGGAAGCCTTCGACAATACCACAGAGGATGCAAACGAAAATACCCTTTTTGTCATCCATGCTGGTTCAAATGACGTCATGCGCACCAGATCCGAAGAGTTGATGGAGAAATATCGCAAGATGATCCAGCACTACAAAAACAAGTCAAGGAATATAATCATCTCAGGCATTCTCCCCAAGAACGACGCACCTGACAAATTCTACGACAAGGCCTTCAGCACAAATAGCGGACTAAAATATTTGTGTCTGGAAGAAGAAGTTTAATTCATCAACCTCTGGGATAATTTCTATAACCAGCCTACTCTGTTCCGCAAGGATGGCGCTCATCTAAACCCTGTGGGTTCAGCACGCATGGGTCGTCTCCTACACGAAGCAGTCCGCAGCCTTGGATCAAAAAACGCCATCCAAGAAGAAGCAGCAGTGACATAAATCATCTAACGCCAAGCAAAAAACAGAGGCAACCGAGGACCACCAGCGATAAGGACCGAAGACAGCGAGGACCGAGGACAGCCATGAACATAAATGTAGATCCGACAAGAACCAAAAATATTATTAAAGAGCGTTCCGTGAGTTCTAAAATAACAAATTTAAAGGTTTTCTAGGCAAACGCTCGTAGCATACGCAAACATTTTTCAGATTTAGAGGAACTAGTGTTTACAGATAATTATGATGTGATTGGCATAACAGAATCTTGGCTCAATACAGAAGATAGAGACTTTTTAGCAGAGTATTCACTTCCCGGTTATGTAATGTTTGAGAAAAGACGAATAAATCGAAATGGAGGTGGCGTTTTACTTTATATCAAAGAAAGTCTTAACCCTACCCTCTTGTCAAATCCTCAAATTGTGAACGTCGACACATCTTTTGTGCTACTAAAGAATAATAAAGGTACAAAAATAATACTTGCGTTAATATACAGACCTCTAGCTCAATCAGTGCAAATTGACCAAGACATTTACGAACAAATTGCAGATGTAAGTAACTCACAAGATACCATAATTTTTGGCGACTTTAATTTACCTGTGACCAAGTGGGGCGATACTCTTACTTCACACTCCGGACATGACTTGTATACGAACTTGCAAGAGAGTTCGCTTTATCAATTTGTTCGAACGCCGACCCGTGGTAATAACGTTCTTGACATTGTACTTGCAACAAAAGACGTATTAATAGAAAATTTGAATGTTGGTGATGAATTCAGTAACACCGACCATCGTACGATAACTTTCACTTTAAAGTTTACTAGTAACGAACCAAATAGTAGCATCGAAAAGTCCCTAATTTCAAGAAAGCAAACTTTCATAAACTTAGAGCTATGTTTAAAGAAACTGACTGGAGCTTTTTAATTAACAATAACGACAAATATATCTTGGAAGTTATTCGAAACCACTTACCTAAAAGCAGTGCAAGACTGCATACCATCGAAAATACGGTGTCCATGCCATAATAATAAGCCCAAATGGTGGAATAAAGATATTTCAAACTGTCTGCTTGCTAAAAATTTTGCTAATGATATATTAAAATCCTCACAAAATGACGAAGAACGGGTGAAATTTGTAGAGCTGTGACGCCAAGCCAAAAAGTTAATTAAGCGAAGTAAAAATACCCTAGAGTTACATATTGCGAATCAAACTAAAACAAACCCGAAAGAATTCTATAGTTATATCAGAAAGAAAAAAGTAGTTACTTCATCTGTTGGACCGTTAGTCGATGAAAATGGAGAATACACCAAAGATGAAGTACAAATGAGTAATGCCCTCAATACCTTCTTTGCATCAGTTTTTACAACAGAAGACCTCAGTGATGTCCCTACACCATCGCCGATTCAGATTGATAATTCAGATGTTCTAAGTAATATCACCGTTACAGAGAGAGAAGTATTGAAATGTTTATATAAACTCAAGGTAAATAAAACGCTTGGACCTGATGCAATCTCGCCTAGAGTTCTAAACGAAGCTAAGGATGAGCTCTCCATACCACTGACAATACTATTCAATACATCCTTGCAGTCTGGAACTATGCCTGATCAGTGGAAGCTAGCCAACGTAACACCGATGGTAATACAAAAAGGCAACAAATCCCTACCCAGTAACTATCGTCCAATTAGCTTAACCTCAGTTGTATGTAAAATGCTAGAAACGGGCATAAGAGACAGACTCGTAAATCACTTGGAGGAAAATAACATACTTAAAGATACTCAACACGGCTTTCGTAAAAAACGTTCCCGTTTAACAAACCTCTTAGACTTCTTCCACGATATCCTCAACCTCTACGATGAGAGTAAAGCTGTAGATATTATATACCTTGATTTTCAAAAGGCCTTTGACAAAGTTCCCCACAAACGTTTACTGCCTAAACTAAACGCGCATGGAATACCAGAAGGTGTGTTGAAATAGATAGAAAATTGGCTCAGCGACAGAAAGCAAAGAGTAGTCATAAACGGTAAGGCATCTAAATGGACCAATGTAAGTAGCGGGGTGCCCCAGGGTTCGGTACTAGGACCAATGATTTTTCTAATTTACATCAACGACATAGATGAGGGTCTCACCTGTACAATCTCAAAATATGCTGACGATGCAAACATTGCAAATAGCGTACTCTCAAAAGAACAACTTGACGATATGCAACACAATCTAGATAAATTGTCATGTTGGACCCAAATTTGGCAAATGAGTTTCATTGCGGATAAATGTAAAGTACTACATGTCGGATACCTAAATGAGAAAGCAAACTATTCGATGAATGGCACTCAGCTTAAGAATGTAAACAGAGAAACCGATCTGGGAGTAACAATATCGAGAGACCTAAAACCGAGTCAACAATGTTCAGAAGTTGTTCAGAAGGCAAACAAAATAATTGGCTTTATAGGCAGATCATATGAGCATAAATCCAAAGAAGTTATCCTAACCCTTTACAATTCCTTAGTCCGCCCTCTTCTGGAATACTGCGTTCAATCCTGGTGCCCTTACTACCAAAAAGATATAAACAAGCTAGAATGAGTTCAACGTAGAGTTACCAAAATGATACCTAGCCTAAAGAACAAACCATACGAAGAGCGTTTTAGAGAACTAAATCTATTTCCTTTAACCCAGCGCAGATTAAGAGGTGACTTAATTCAAGTGTTCAAAATCATCAAAGGCATCGACAATATGCACTGTAGTAAGTATTTCACTATCGACCAATCTAATTACACGCGGGGAAACGGTTGCAAAATTATTGGTGAATCTTTTAACTCACACGAATCTAAGAATTTCTTCTTCAATCGAGTTGTCAACTTGTGGAATGGGCTTCCCTGAGACGGTATAGACTGCAGCACCGTTGATTCATTTAACCTCCGCATAGACAAATATCTCGAATCAAACCCGCGACTGACTGCGTTTGTAAATGAATAACTTTATTTTATCCCCCCCTCAATTACTAACCCATCTGTCCCCTTCTAACTTCCTAATCCTGCCACGGACTTTAGTTCCCTTTCCAATGTTCCCTTACCCACTCTAAACCACTGTTTTGACACTTAATCCTCAGTGTTTTGGAGGACAAGCAGCCTAGAAGGGTCACTAGAATCGTTGTTGCTTGATTTCCTTTGTACTCCTTTGTACTCAACCTCTCCCAGCTCCTCCTACTCAATCTCTCCCAGCTCCCCTTCCCTCCTCCTCCTCAACCTCCCCCAGCTCTTCTCCCTCCTCCATCTCAACCTGTTCCAGCTACCCCCCCCCCCCCCCCCGCCTCCTCCTCCATTTCAATCTCTTGCAGCTCCTCCTCCTGACCTCTTCAACCTCTCCTAGCTCCTACCCCTCCTCCCTCCTCCTCTTCCTCCTCCTTCCTCCTCCTTCTCTACGCAGTTCCTTTCATGACTTTCTTCTTGGCAGGCGTGAAAACAGGACAAAATTATGGCAGGGGAGAATATCAGCCTCAATATCTCTTTTTGCTCTCTCTCTCTCTCTCTCTCTCTCTCTATCTATCTTACACACACACACACACACACATTTTCTCCCTTCCTGCCCCCAATCCCACCTCTCACTCGCTCTCACACTCACTCTCACTCTCTCCTTTATTACTGCTACTGGCAGATGGATTTACTAACTCAGGAAGAACGTCTAGAAAGGAAAGTGTAATAATATATCCATTAACCATCTACTGTATAATAGATAGGTCTTTCCTAAGTTAACCCCTTCTTTACCGGCGACGTGTTTTGCAATTTATTGTAACTATATTTAGATGATTTCGTGCAGTTTAAGAAGGATCTATGGTAGTAAAACGGATTAATTTATAAATTTCGAAACCTGTTTATTACTGGAGGCCCTTTTCAATCTGAATATAGTCGTCTATTAGCATTAGCAGCCAGAGTCGTCTATTAGCATTAGCAGCCAGAATAAAGTTAAAAGGAGGATACTGGTTCTTAAAAGGGATAAACAAAATTGTCTAAAGATAATGACAATAACAAAAACATCATCTGACTAAAATGGTACTAAGGCTCATGTCAACATTATTTTTATAATAATTATTATATATCTAATTATTTATGTATATATGTATTTGTTTTTTCAATGATAATCAACATTAATTTTCCTCTGCATTTGTGCTGTTCATCGTTTTACTTATTCAGTGGGTTTATTATTTGTTTGGGTTCTTCCTCTTGCAAGAAGGAGTCATAAAGTTCTAATGATCATACCGAGCTGATGATAAATGGTTGGTTTCAGCAAGAGGAAAGGTGGAATTACACAAAGGCTTTTTCAGGCAACTTATAATCTGCATCTGCATTCTGGCAACATTTTGATATTTTACATTGGTAATGGCAAATAAATTGAAGGTTGGTAAATGTAAGTAGTAATATTTGTAAAACACTTTAAAAATAGCTTCAGTGACTACCACCCAAGTGACCACGCCAGAAGGACATAAATGCCTCACTGATAGAGGCCTAGATCACCTTTCTCACGCGGAACAACCTCCGCGCCAGCTACCACCAAAACATGATACCTTCTACCACCACCAAAGTAACATCAGAACCAGAACAGGTCCTTCTAGCCTTCAACACCATCCAATCCAACCAGGGCAACACAGACAAACTAAACACTATGACCTGCAACGTTGCTCCTGGCATCAAAACAACACCCCTTTTGTTTGGTCGCTGCTAAGTGTGAGACTGGCACAAGATTGGGATCGTTCCCTAGCCAAGTGTAAGACTGGCACCTCTACGAGGCACCTTGCTCGCCAGTCGTGTGTGAGACCGATACCTGTGATACCTGTGAGGCACCTTGCTCACTATAGGTAGAGCCAACGAACTTGACAATAATCTTGATCTCTTACCTCTCTGTAACTTAAAAGGGCCTATAGCAAACTGGCTGTTTATATCCACACCTATTTCCTGTTGGACTCTTCCCAAATGATAGAAATGTCAGCCCGATTGCTTTAGTTAATTTCGAGTTATAAGAAGTTAAGGTGTCAAGATTGTTGTCAAGTTCGCTGGATGCTACCCATAGTCGTGTACAAGACCGGCTCCACCTGAGATTCACCTCTACCTACATTAAAGACTATGGTGTGAGACCGGTCAATAATCCCCTGAATGGTATACAATTAAACATATATAATCCCTATCACCAACAAGAAGCGAAAATTTACTACGTCCCCCTCCCACACCTGGGAAGTCACTAATACGAAAATAGTGTAGTGTCCCTTATTTGTTACCAATTATTTTGCCTTTCAGGAAGACACAACACAAATACTATCTTTAATTATCCCCTATTTAATGTAATTTGCTTACGATTGGAAGGTCTGGTACAGTTGGCCAAATAAGTGACATTGCAGCACCAAGTATATTTTGATCTATAATTGGTATTAACACTATCTAAGCTTAAATTCATCATTTCAATTGAGATCTACAAACATCCTATCTTTACCTACTCTATTCAACATCTGACAGACATGAATACAGCACACAAAGAGCATAACGTAACGACAGTAGACACAAGACTTATCTGGTCAACTGTACCAACTTAACTAAAAGATATTTAATAGCAGGATTTCACTGAGAATAACAACACCTGTCGTGAATACATAGTAATAGAGTGAATTTCGACTATAAACAATTACTGATCCCCGTGATCGTATTATAAGGAGTCAGGCTAAAAAGAAAACGTACTTCAGTATAGATGCAGACAGGCTAGACTATTGTACATCTAAATATCCATGAACCTAACATCAAATATTCGCAAACACCATTTCCGTGTATTCTAATTGTATATAAACATTGTCTTAGAATCTTTGTCTTATAAGAACATTTTGATTGAGTCTAAGAACCTACGAGAACATATATTTCCGTAACAATGTTCATCCTATATTGTGTGTTTATATTTAACTTTAGAGGAGGAATGTGAAAAGTACTTAGAATATGCGGAGTAGATGGAAAGTTGCTGAAAGCAGTGAAGAGCATGTATGAGGGTGCCAAGGCGGCAGTACGTGTGGAGAATGAGCAAAGCGATTTCTTTGACCTGAGTGTTGGGTTGAAACAGGGGTGTGTGATGTCCCTGTGGTTGTTTACTGTATATATGGATGGAGTCATGAAAGAAATTCTAGGAAGAGCAGTGGATGTTGGTGTATCGCTGAAAAGGGAGGGAAATGAGTGGAAGCTGCCTATACTGCTGTTTGCGGATGATACAGTTCTGATGAGCGATAATGAATGGGAGTTGCAGGGTCTGGTAAATGAGTTTGGAACAGTGTGCGAAAAACGGAATTTGAAGGTAAATGCGGGGAAGAGCAAAATTATGGTCTTCGAAATGGGTGAAGTCACAGAGTGTGAGGTGATGTTGAATGGTCAGGCTATGGAGATTGTCAGCTTTTTTAAGTATCTGGGCAGTGTGTTGAGTAAAGATGGGACTATGAATGAAGAAGTGCGGGAGAGGGTGCAACAGGGGAAGAGGGTTGTAGGAACGTTGAAAGCAGTAACAAGAAATAGAGTGGTCAGTATGGAAGTGAAGAAGTCCTTGCATGACAGTGTGGTAATCCCGACACTAACTTACGGAAGCGAAGCATGGACTTTCGGGAAGAGACTCAGACCAAGAGTGAGAGCGGTGGAAATGAGTTACTTGAGAAGTGCGTGCGGAGTTACATGGAGGGATAGACAGACTAATGAGGAAGTAAGAAGGAGGTGTGGTGTGGTGGTAGATGTGCTGGAAAGTGTGAAAAGGAACAACTTGAGATGGTTCGGCCATATGGAACGTATGGAAAGCGAGAGATTGACTAAGAGGGTGTACGAGAGCGAGGTGGGAGGACAGAGAGGGAGAGGTGCACAGAGGGAGAGGCTCATTGAGGGAGAGGTGCACCGAGGGAGAGGTGCACCGAGGGAGAGGTGGAAGGATGGAGTGAGGAAGTATATGAATGAAGGCGGTGCTGTTTGGGAGGAGGAGCATATACTGACTGGGGACAGAGGTGCATGGGGGCCGTTCGTTTGTGGCCACCCCTTCGTGGGATCACGGCGTCAGGCAATATATAGATAGATAGATATTTAGCTCACATTAACTGCAGTATTGCCCAAACTCAAGTAAAATTTATATTCTTTTTATGTTGTTGTTTTTGTTATTATCGTTCCCTAGACTGTCTGACCGAACAGCCCCAAGGTCCTGAACAAGGTCAAGGCCACAACCAAGCGCCCCCATAAAACCCTCCCTGCTTTACCACTAAGAAAGCCCAGGTGATCGAAGCGCCACTCCCAGGCGAGGAGCTGAGGAGGGTGCAGAAACGCCCTGGACACCGAAGCCCCACCCAAGGCCTTGTGCCTCTCAGAAATTATGAATATGAAGGGAAAGTTGAGGGGCAAAGGAAAAATGTGACGCTTTGGCTCCCAGTCTCCCAACCTCTATCTAGGTTGGCAGTAGGGAGGTCAATCCACGGAGGAAGAGACACAGCCACTTTAGTTCTAGAAAATATACAAGTAAAAGGAACAGTCAGAGTAAGCTATGGGTATGGCAGAGAATGCTCAACTCTTACTCTGATAGACCAGCCCATCATCTTTTTATGTGATTACATTCTATGTATGTAATTTATTACTTTGATTATAGTATAATGTCTAGTTGTGTGAGACCCTATTTCCGTGTGGTTTTGTATCTATTGTATTGTATATTTTTTTGTATTCATATATCAAACTCAATTTCTCCCCATTACAAGAATCCACAAATACCTGTTTTGTCTAGCATAACAACATTATTTTAACATATTCACAATCCGTTAGACTAAAAAGTGATATATTTATAACAAAATACAGTAAGTTTCAGAATCTGTCGGACTAAACTTGCAGAAACAAGTTGCGTTTACAAGCAATGTTGTAAATTCTGGTTAAGTGCTGGTGATGGATGAGAAGGCTGCTACTTGTTGTCGTGTGCACCATTTGTATCCGGGGTTACGAGGAATAGTTAGTAGCTCAAAAGTCCTGCGGTCCAGTCAGGAAAGATTCTATACATGTAAAGAAAGAATAAGTAATGTAGAGTCAAGAGCATAAATGGTGACGCACCCATTTGAATAAGTATAGAACGAGAAAATACAATGATTTATTAGAACCCAGATGCTTAATTTCTAGGGTTTAAAGGTTCAAAAATTCGAATTTGTGACATCTGCCATGTCTTAGAAAATTCACCTAGTCTATGGCAAGGTGAGAGAGAGAGAGAGAGAGAGCAACAGCGCATTACACAAATAAATGCATAAGATTATCAGGTATCCATTTAATATTTAATTCAAGGTCTCATTAGCCATTGAAATGTTATACATTTTTCTTTGCTCTCTTCTGATGCATCCTATCGCATTGCCACTGCCGTCAAGCACCTTGTGACGTGAAGGGATTACACTTAACTCCTAAATTGCATAGCCATGGTAGTTCAAACCCTCCCGCCAAGCGAAGATATTTGGTTCTATTCTGACGAAAATCATCATATGTAACATATATATAATTATTACTTATCCATATGTGCCTATTTTGCTTTTAATATGAAAATATGAACATTTAAGATCAATAAAATAAGTGGGAATAGTATTTGGGGGGTGAAAAAGACTTATTATTGCCGACCCGGTCCATTCATGAGGCAAGAGCAGGGGGAGCGTACATCCATCCTCTACCAGCTCCCAAGCGACACTGAGGCCTTACACTAGAAGTCTCTGTGTTGAAGGGAATAAGAGGAAAAATAGATGATAATTGAGGAGGGGGGAAAAGGGGGGGTTGGGACACATGTAGGAGTGGAAGCAAGTAATGGAGGGGAACTATCTCACCTAATCACAATTTGCTTTGTTTTGAGTGACACTGGGGTATTTTCTAAGTTTTTTTTGTTGCTGCTCTGGATATATTGAGGACGGTCGCAGTGCACCAGAAAAACCCCTATTGAAGATGGTTGCCGTTTATAGGTCGAGGGGGGATGGTTTACTTTTTGGTTGATATGTTCATTTATTATTTTGTTTTTTCTAGTTTCCTCCCTAGACCTCCATTAAACTTTAAAAAAAACATCCATTAGATCCTCCTTCTAGATTAATTTGTACATTTTTCGGGAGAAAAATGTCCGGGCCGAAGGCAGGTTCTTCCCAAATTTCAGGCTCACTTTCGTTCGCCAGGATTTTTTTTGTTTACACCTAAATAGCAAGAGAAGTCTTAATATTGACAAGGAAATGGGGAGGGAAGGTCTTAAAATCGACAAACTAATGGTCAAACCATCTTAAAATGTGATAACTAATGGGGCTAAACATGAGGGAGAAGGGGATTTAGAAAAACGACCCATCTCCCTTAACAATAGCTACCTCTAGATGATTGTATTAAGCTTAGACAAAAAAACTCCCGAAGTGAATGAGGTAAAGTAATCTATGCCGCAAAAATATCGGAGTATAAATAATGCGATGGTCGGACTTTTCAACCAGGGTATGCTTAAGGTGAGATTTGTAATGATTTGTTTATTATTATATTTATATATTTTAATGTAGTTATTTATTAATGTTTTCATCCGTAGACCTCTATCAAGCTAAAACAAACTTTAAACAAAATAATGGGGCTACACACGAGGGAAAAGGAGGTCCAGGAAAAACATCCCATTAAATAAGTCTTCGGCTATGCATGACATGTTCTAGATTAGGGTACATTGAAATAATGAGGTTACAGTGAGTTACTTTAGGCTGTAGATTTAATTTTTTGTTCTACGTGAATAAGGGAGGCAAAAGGCATAACTGCCTGCAACGAGTGCCTCCCACAGATTTCAACGAGTGACAGGGCCGAAATCAAGGGACGTTCGAGCTAAAATACCTGGACACACTGAGTTTGAAGCAGTTTAAGTCATAGGAAGAGGGAAAGAGTGATTCTGGGAGAGAGTTCCAGAGCTCAGCAGTTGAATAGAAGAAAGTCTGAGAATAGCATTTCACTCTTGGGTTGGAGAGTTGCACAGAGTAGGGGTGGGATTGTGTTGCAAGGCGTGTACTACGTACCCTACATAGAGGTGGTATACACTGGGAAAGCTCCAAGGAACACTGATTATTGTAGTAGCGATAGAATAGTGAGAGAGATGCAACATTGCGGCGAAGAGAGAGAGATTGGAGAGAGTTGGTGAGTGGACGGGAGTTAATGATACGAAAGGCTTTCCTTTCTACTTTATCTAGGAGTGCGGTGTGAGAGGATCCTTCCCACACATGTGAACAATACTCAATACAAGGACGCACTGTGCCCCTGTACAGAGCAAGAAGCTGCCCCTTGAGGCGGTTGAGCACACCCAGCTTCTGGGAGGCTGCCTTAGCGAGATTGGTAATATGGTCTTTCAAGGTCAGAGCAGAAGAAAAAGAGACACCGAGAACATTGAGGGAAGATGAAGGGTTGATTTTTGTATTGTTGAAGAATAAGGGATAGTTCTCTAGAGGTTCCTGACGGGTAGTAAGATGGATACATTGAGTTTTGGAAGCATTAAATGTAACAAGGTTTTCCCTACCCCAATTGGAAATAGTAGCTAGATCAGAAGATAAGCATTTTATGGATTCATTACATTTACTTTTAAGGGACTGTTGGCTGAGGCGTTCTTGAAAACTAATTGAGTGGTGTAAAGTAGAGTCATCTGCAATTAATGGATGGGACTGGATGTACAAATGAGAAGATCATTTATGAAAATTAGAAAGAGAATAGGAGATAGGACAGAATCCTGAGGAACACCGGAGTTAATAGGATGAGGAAATGAGCGATGGCCGTCCACAACCGCAGCTATACTGACGAAATGGTTAGAAGAACACCAAAAAGCCCAAATGGGGTTTTCTAATAACTGTCTTGATGGTGTAATGGTTAGAGTGTTTAAGATCTGTATGTGGTAACCCAGGTTCGAATCCCGGTAGGATAACATGCTGTCATTAATTTCATTTGGCGGTGTTTGGTGTTTGGAGTGAAATTAATAAATTAGATTAATTCTAACCTATATTATGGGTATATAGGGTTGAAGTGACTAGGGATAATTGAATGGACGTAGAATCCCATAATATAATATATCATGTAAAATACGTCAAGCACTCTTCCATTCTCCAAACACATAAAAGACCCTCTCATTACAGCTCCAGTCTTCTCTATGTAGGAGTGTACTTGTTGGGGTGATAAGGCGTTCTTAGGGTCCCTTTTTTCCCTCATATTTAGCCCCATTAGTTTTCAGATTATATGACGTTCGGTCCATTACTTTGGCGATTTTAAGACCTTTTGCCCCATTTCTTTGTCAATATTAAGATATTTCGTGTCATTTAGGTGTCTATTATATCCTGTCGAGCGATAGCGAGCCTTGAATTTAAGAGGAATCGGCCTTTGGCCGGGATAATTTTCTATCGAAAATGTTACTAATTTATCTTAAAAGAAAGGCTTGAGGGGTGTTTTTTTTAAAGTTTGGTGGAGGTCTAGGGAGGAAACTATAAACATCTTTATATATATATATATATATAAATTATGTAATAAATACGCCCATCCACCATTAAGAACCCGAACAAACCCGCTGCCCTCCCTATAGACAAATACGAGTGACCTTAGATGAATGGGAGAAGGGGCTTGTATTCATTATCGGATATAATTATTTAGGTCACAGAGGGATGGGAAGGGAAGGGTTCAAGGGATATTAGGAGGAAGGAGGAAGGAAGGGGTTTCATTCATCGTACGAGGAAGAAGAAAGTCATGTTATTATTTATCATATCATTTATTATGTATTATTTATATGTTTTTTAGTTTCCTCCCTAGACCTTCATCAAACTTAAAAAAACACTTCTTAGACCACCCTTCAAGATAAATTTGTAAATTTTTCGATAGAAAAATGTTCCGGCAGGCCGGTTTCTCTTTAAATTACAGGCTCGCTATCGTTCGCCAGGAAAAAATGGACACCTAAATTAAACGAGAAGTCTAAATATTGATAAAGAAATGGGGCGAAAGGTCTTAAAATCGCCAAACTAATGGGGCGAACATCTTAAAAATCTGAAAAGCAATGGAGCTAAACACGAGGGAGAAAGGGGACCAGAAAAAGAGGGTTGAGAAGGGAAGGGATCCAGGGATAGGCGTGGGAGGAAGGAAGAAGTGTCTTTGTAGAATGGGGTTAAGGGGATAATGGTAATTTGTTTGCATACGTATGCATTCATGTTTTAATTTCCTCGCTAGACCTCCATCAAGCTTTAAGAAACACCCCCTACACCCCCTTCAATACAAATGTGTACATTTTTCGATATCAAAATGTCCCGGCCGAATGCCGGATTCTCATAAAATTACAGGCTCGCTATCGCTCGCCAGGAAAATATCAACACCTAAATTAATCGAAAAGTCTAAATATTGATACCCGGAAAATAAATTGGGTTAAAGGTGTTAAAATGGACAAGCTAATGGGTCGAAAGTGTTAATATCTGATAACTAAAGGAACTAAACACGAGGAAGAAGGGGGACCAGAAAAACCACCCATCTCCCTTTAACCTTTGTCTGTACCGGTGAAACATCCTTGTCATGATATCCTGGCATATGTTAGACGATTTTATTCAGCTTAGGAAGGGTGTCTACCAAAAAAAAACTACAGCATATCTCAATTTATTCTTTAAGCTACCACTTATCCTTCCTAAGCTTCATCACATCGTCTAAATGCACCTGTTAGACGATTTTATTCAGCTTAGGAATGGTATCTACCAATTAACAGGCTACAGCATATCTCAATGTATTATTTAAGCTATCACATATCCTTCCTAAGCTTCATAAACCCGTCTAAATGTAGCTAGAATAAAAATAAAAAAAAGTCGCTTGTACAGAAAGAATTAAAGTTATATTGCCCTGTAGAAAAGGGTTTGAGTGATATGGATATTGTACACTCATCCTCCCACACCCACCCCCACACACACATACACACACACCACACACTCATCCACCCACGTCATCCACGTTGGATCCAACGATGTACAGCGAACCCGGTCGGAAGATTTGCTTTTAAAGTACCAGCAGCTGATCAAGTCGTTTAAGGAGAAGTCATCAAGGATCATCGTCTCAGGAATCGTCCCCCGGCTTGGTGTAGAGAGCCGATTTTACCTCTGCAGGAAGGAAAACGTGGGATTCGTCGACACCTGGGACAATTTCTACTACGATGACTATTTGTTTTCGGACGATGGAGTTCATCTGAACCAGGTGGGAGCAGCACGTTTTGGGCGTCTTCTCAACGATGCGGTGAAGGATTTTCGGAGAAGAAATCGACTCAGCACAGGACAACCAGGAAGGAGGACCGAAGACAGCGAGGGCGGCAACCTGCGAAGGAATTAAATGCTAATCTGTCAAGAACCGCGAATTTGGATAAAGCTTCACCAACACGACCCAAATTCAAAACCGCCAGGGATAACGACCGAGGACCGATGTCAGCCATGAATGTAAATGTAGATCCGATCAGAACCAAAAATTTGATTAAAGAACGTTCTGTGAGTTCTAAAACCGCAACTTTAAAGGTTTTCTATGCAAACTCTCGTAGCATACGCAATACATTTTCAGATTTAGAGGAACTAGTGTTTACTGAAAATTATGATGTGATTGGTATAACAGAATCTTGGCTCAATACAGTAGATAGAGACTTTTTAGCAGAGTATTCACTTCCCGGTTATGTAATGTTTGAGAAAAGCCGAATAAATAAAAATGGAGGTGGCGTTTTATTTTATATCAAAGAAAGTCTTAACCCGACCCTCTTGTCAAAACCTCAAATTGTGAACGTCGACACATCTTTTGTGCTAATAAAGAATAATAAAGGTACAAAAATAATACTTGCATTAATATACAGACCTCCAGCTCAATCAGTGCAAACTGACCAAGAAATTTATGAACAAATTGCAGATGTAAGTAACTCACAAGATACCGTATTTTTGGAGACTTTAATTTACCTGTGACCAAGTGGGGCGATACTCTTACTTCACACTCCGGACATGACTTGTATACGAACTTGCAAGAGAGTTCGCTTCATCAATTTGTTCGAACACCGACCCGTGGTAATAACGTTCTTGACATTGTACTTGCAACAAAAGAAGAATTAATAGAGAATTTGAATGTTGGTGATGAATTCAGTAACAGCGACCATCGTACGATAACTTTCACTTTAAACTTTACTAGTAACGAACCAAATTGTAGCATCGAAAAAGTCCCTAATTTCAAGAAAGCAAACTTTCATAAACTTAGAGCTATGTTTAAAGAAACTGACTGGAGCTTTTTAATTAACAATAACGACATAAATACATCTTGGAAGTTATTCGAAACCACTTACCTAAAAGCAGTGAAAGACTGCATACCATCGAAAATACGGCGTCCAGGCCATAATAATAAGCCCAAATGGTGGAATAAAGATATTTCAAACTGCCTGCTTGCTAAAAAATTTGCTAATGATAGATTAAAATCCTCACAAAATGACGAAGAACGGATGAAATTTGTAGAGCTACGACGCAAAGCCAAAAAGTTAATTAAGCAAAGTAAAAAGACCCTAGAGTTACATATTGCGAATCAAAGTAAAACAAACCCGAAAGAATTCTATAGTTATATCAGAAAGAAAAAAGTAGTTACTTCAACTGTTGGACCGTTAGTCGATGAAAATGGAGAATACACCAAAGACGAAGTACAAATGAGTAATGCCCTCAATACCTTCTTTGCATCAGTTTTTACAACAGAAGACCTCAGTGATATCCCTACACCATCGCCGATTCAGATTGATAATTCAGATGTTCTAAGCAATATCACCGTTACAGAGAGAGAAGTATTGAATTGTTTAGATAAAACTCAAGGTAAATAAAACGCCTGGACCTGATACAATCTCGCCTAGAGTTCTAAAGGAAGCTACGGATGAGCTCTCCAAACCACTGACATTACTATTCAATAAATCCTTGCAGTCTGGAACTATGCCTGATCAGTGGAAGATAGCCAACGTAACACCGATATTCAAAAAAGGCAGCAAATCCCTACCCCGTAACTATCGTCCAATTAGCTTAACCTCAGTTGTATGTAAAATGCTAGAAACGGTCATAAGAGACAGACTCGTAAATCACTTAGAGGAAAATAACATACTTAAAGATACTCAACACGGCTTTCGTAAAAACGTTCCTGTTTAACAAACCTCTTAGACTTCTTCCACGATATCCTCAACCTCTACGATGAGAGTAAAGCTGTAGATATTATATACCTTGATTTTCAAAAGGCCTTTGACAAAGTTCCCCACAAACGTTTACTGCTAAAACTAAAAGCGCATGGAATACAAGACGGTGTGTTGAAATGGATAGAAAATTGGCTCAGCGACAGAAAGCAAAGAGTAGTCATAAACGGTAAGGCATCTAAATTGACCAATGTAAGTAGCGGGGTACCCCAGGGATCGGTACTAGGACCAATTCTCTTTCTAATTTACATCAACGACATAGATGAGGGTCTCACCTGTACAATCTCAAAATTTGCTGACGATACAAAAATTGCAAATAGCGTACTCTCAAAAGATCAAGTTGACGATATGCAACACAATCTAGATAAATTGTCACATTGGGCCCAAATTTGGCAAATGAGTTTCAATGCGGATAAATGTAAAGTACTACATATCGGATACCTAAATGAGAAAGCAAACTATTCGATGAATGGCACTCAGCTTAAGAATGTAAACAGAGAAACCGATCTGGGAGTAACAATATTGAGTAACCTAAAACCGAGTCAACAATGTTCAGAAGTTGTTAAGAAGGCAAACAAAATAATTGGCTTTATAGGCAGATCATTTGAGCATAAATCCAAAGACGTAATCCTAACCCTTTACAATTCCTTAGTCCGCCCTCTTCTGGAATACTGCGTTCAATGCTGGTGCACTTATTACCAAAGACAAACAAGCTAGAACGAGTTCAACGTAGAGTTACCAAAATGATACCTAGCCTAAAGAACAAACCATACGAAGAGCGTCTTAGAGAATTAAATCTATTTCCTTTAACCCAGCGCAGATTAAGAGGTGACTTAATTCAAGTGTTCAAAATCATCAAAGGCATCGACAATATGAACTGTAGTAAGTACTTCACTATCGACCAATCTAATTACACGCGGGGAAACGGTTGCAAAATTATTGGTAAATCTTTTAACTCTCACGAATCTAAGAATTTCTTCTTCAATCGAGTTGTCAACTTGTGGAATGGGCTTCCCCGAGACGTTATAGACTGCAGCACCGTTGATTCATTTAAATTCCGCCTAGACAAATATCTCGCATCAAACCCGCGACTGACTGCGTTTGTAAATGAATAACTTTATTTTATCCTCCCCTCAGTTACTAACACATATGTCCCCTACTAACTTCCTAGTCCTGCCACGTTAGTGGCAGGGCAGTAGTTCCCTTTCCAATGTTCCCTTACCCACTCTAAACCACTGTTTGGACACTTGATCCTCAGTGTTTTGGAGGACAAGCAGCCTAGAAGGGTCACTAGATCTGTTGTTGCTTGATTTTCTTTGTACTCCTTTGTACTCCTTTGTACCTCCGCCCCCCCCCCCCATACATACATACATACACAAACACACACATACTGTACATACTCAATAAACAAAAAAAGCACACACACACACTGTATATATCCGCGACGATGATTTGTTGATACACACAAAACTAAATTAAAACCATGACCACATTGTTGTCGTAACCATAGCAACGGTAATAATGATTCATAGACAATATAACATTACCTACCTAAAGGGGGGGGGGGGGGTTTCTGGTTCCCCTTCTTTTTCATATTTATCCCCATTAGTTTCCAGATTTTAAAGAGTTAGGCAAATTAGTTGGGCGATTTTAAGACCTTTAACCACATTTTGTTTTCAATATTATGACCTTTCGTGCAATTTAGGTGTCATTTTCTTTCCTGGCAAGCGATTGCGAGCCTAAAATATCACCGGTCGGGACATTTTTCTATCGAAAAATTTACAATTTGTATCTTGAAAGGGGTCTTTGGGGGGGTGTTTATAAACTTGATGGAAGTCTAAGTAGGAAACTAAAAACATATTATAAACATAAATTAATAAGCAAATAAATACGGCCATCCCCCTATAACCCTCACATTTAGCACCCTAACCACCCAACCTACACTAATCTAAGCATCTCTCCTAATCTAGTTTTAAGAATTACAGGTCGTCTCAAAATAGATACAACCCATTAACATTATATTAAGTTATTACTCAGACAAGAAACTCCAAAAAAAGATTAAATTTTCTAGAAGCTGATATTATACCAATTAAAAAAATACAGATTTGAGGTCTCTAGCTCAAAGGATACAGCCATTTGAGCACATGATCCAAATGACTACTGTTGCGCTGCAGACACACTTGAAGCCGACGAGCAGATGATATAAAGAAAATTACATTAAGGGGAGATAGGTAATTTTTCTGGACCCTTTCCTCCTTCGTGCTTCGCCCAATTAGTTTTGAGATTATAAGCCGTTTGGCCCATTAGTTTGGCGATTTTAACTCCTTTCGCCACATTTCGTTGTCAATTTTAAAACCTTCCGTGCCATTTAGGTGTCGATTTTTTCCTGGTAATAGATAGCGAGCCTGTATTTTTAAGAAGATCCGGCCTTCGGCCGGGAAATTTTTCTACCGAAAAATGTACAAATTAAACTTGGAGGGGGGTCTAGGTTTTTTTTTCTTCTAAGCTTGATGGAGGTCTAGCGAGAAAACTCATAAATAATTGAATACATTAATCGACCAACAAAACAGCCACTAGTCTATTAAAATTAGTGTTTTATAGGTATACTTCCAAACTAAAAAATTGGTGAGGTCCACGATTTGTTATGAGTGACTGTACATATCTCCGCCATTTGAACAATATTGATTTGCGAGTCAATACAACCAAACACTAAAGGTTCTGTCAGAGTTAAGGGGAGCTGGGCCGTTTTATTGGTTTATTAATTCATGTATTCCTTTGTTTCTTAGTTTCCTCGCTAGACCTCCATCAAACTTAGAAAACAACCCCCTAGACCCCCCTTCAAGATAAATTTGTATATTTTGTTGGTAGAAAATTTTCCCGGACGAAGGTCGGTTCCCATTAAATTTCCAGGCTCGCCAGGAAAAAAATCGACACCTACATGGCACGAAAGGTCTTCAAATTGACAACGAAATAGGGAAAAAGGTGTTAAAATCGCCAAACTAATGGGCAGAACGTCTTATAATCTCACACCAAATGCGGCTTAACATGAGGGAGAAAGGGGACCAGAATAACGCTCCATCTCCCCTTAATCGCTATTACAACAGTGAGTATCAAGCTATTCAAAGTTTATTACAGAAGGGGAGGGCCGTTGTTGCGTTATTACTTACAAATTACAATATAAGGTAGCGACAAAGCAGAATTTCAATCCGTTCAAAGTTTTGTTGTGGAAATCCTGCTTTAAAAAACAAACAATAATAATACAACAAATAAATTAATATATAAGGAAATAAATAAATATATATATATATACATATTGTTACGACTGACAGAGGCTTCTAGTCCATGGACTAACACAGACAAGTAAAACTCAGCACCTACGTAGCCTCAACTCGTAACATAGGCTCTCGCAACAGAACAGAGCTCATTCGCAACTTCCAGGCTCTCTGGGGACCAAAGGTGCAAACAATCCCCCAACTGGTTCCGTTATACAAACAATGCAGAACTGGAACCCCTAGTTGTGGTGAAAAGATACCTTGAGCCACAACTATCAACAAAACTCAGTACCGAATGGCAATACTGAGGAGGATCCTTCCTAAGCTGCACAAAGAAGAGAAAGCTCTGATTTAATTTACGTTAATGCAATTACGTTAAATACATGCCAATAATGAATGCAAACTTAATGAATCAAACACTGGTCAAATAAAACTCCAATCAACCACCACCCACTTAAGCTGTTCGAGCCATTGGTTGGCCTGGGCCGAAGTAATCCTCCCTGTAACAGAAGACTAATGAAGACCTCCACCCTCTACTTCGAACCAGGCGCCCCAATAGTCTGGACCCACAACTGAATATATGCACATAAAGGAAATCAATAAATATCGGCTGGTAATCAAAACACGCCACTGCAGGAAATAAATAAACACTGTTATGCCAGCGAGGAATATTTTCGGATCCCTCCACCAATACCGAAGTATACTGGCTACCTTAATAAAGCCAAGGTTGCGGCTCAACAAACACAGAAACGAAGAAAAAATAAATAGGAAAGCACATATAAAACTGCAGTTACAATAGGAGGGACAAACACAAGCCACACACACGCCCTTAGAATCCGTCTGAGTTACATTAAAATACAAAATGAATAAACAAAGAAGTAAATGCCAATAAATAAATAAATATAAACAAATGCCAATATGAGAGAATTGCGAGAGGAAGGTCTTGTTCCCTCGAATGTTAAATGCGGGCTGACTGGTGTTCAGCGGGTATTCACTGACACCACCAGATGGCTCTACCTGAACCAGCTTGGAAGATGGTTCCTTTTTGTACAATGTAATCAATGTAACGTAATGTACAATGTAAGGAGGACCACATAGGATTAAGTAACTAAATACAAAATGTATGCAATGCATAACATGTATATATGCATTGTGTTAATGTATTATTAATAGTCCCCAATAAACTAATAAACAATTAAAACATCTGCAGACGACAGCCACTGAGAATGGAAACGCAAAGTGACCACGTCATTGAACAAAATAATAAGATGAAGCAGGCGATAATATACTGGGACAGACGATAATATACGGATAATATGAAGCAGGGTTGATCACTGCTTCACGCACTATTGAAATTACCGCGAGACGGTATGATATTATTCACCCTGTGAATATTATATTATGACCAATGCAACATAGTAATTTATAGGCTATATACTGTAGACTATTTATAAACTATATAAAGCTTACGATGATGGAACATCGTCACACCCTCACCGGGGGGGGGGGATTTTCAAGGCAATGACAATTTCGCAACATAACCCAACCTCACTATAGCCAATAACACATAATAAGCATTTAGTTTTAGTTTTTTTGAGTTTTCATACTAAATATATTTTTTTTGTAAAGTTTACTAATGTGCTTACAACTAACTTAAAATTATACCATTCATCTCATCACCACCCCAACACATCCCAGTCGGCCGCACAAGAAATCAATGCATCCAATGGTAGACTACACTGCTCGGCCCTTGACTTGCGCAATGGCTGGCGCACACGGCCGTCACGATGACACCCCATGACCCCGTGACAGGCAATCCGCTAGGACATTATCCACTCCCTTGATATGCTTAATTGTAAGGGAATATTCCTGTAGCATAAGGCTCCACCGAGTCAATCGCTGATTCTTGTTCCTAAACCGACTGAGAAATTGCAAAGGGTGATGATCAGAATAAATAACAATATTGGGACCGAAGGAAGGCAAATACAATGAAAAATGTTCCAGAGCCAAAATCAAAGACACCAACTCCTTCTCGATCACAGAATAATTGCGTTGCGCCATATTTAATTTCTTAGAAAAATATGAGACCGGATGTTCAACACCATCCTTGGAGTCTAGAAGCAATATAGCCCCAGCGCCAAAGTCGCTCACATCAACAGCTAACTTGAAAGGCTTGGAAAAGTCTGGTGCACGCAATATTCAATCTATCTATCTATCTATCTATATACTCAGGCCCAATCCCCATTTTGGGGGTAGCCGACTCAAGACAGAACAAGTACAGGGAAAACACAAAAACAACATAAAACAACAAATAAACACAGATAAAAACACAAACTGACACACATCCAGGTCACCCAGGAGAAGACCCAGAGACCAGGGTCACCAAGGTCGCTCCAGCACTCCCCCGGCCCCCGACCATCCGGAGAGGTTCCGATCTCGGCAGGCAGACATGCAGCGAAGCCAAAGACACAAGCCATCCCACCACACTTTCAGGCACACCCTTCATATTAACCGTCTCCCCGGGTCAGGCGCCTGATGGACTATTATCTAGTCCAACTTGCGCCCGACCACGTGTTCACTCAACTATTCACAAGCATTCTCCATTCACTCCTGTCCACCACCACTTCCCCTGCCTGATCTATAGTCATTCCTCTATCATCCAAAGCTTTTCTTCACAGTCTCTCCATCTCAATGGGGGTCTTCCTGCCCTTCTAATTCCCCTTGTACCTGACTCACATATTCTCTTTGTAAGCCTTTCATCTCCAATTCGTTCAACATGACCATACCAGCTCAGCACCCTTCTGTCCACTCTGGCTGACAAATGTTCCTGCTGCCCCACTCTCCTACGTATCTCTTCATTCCTCAATCTGTCTCCACACATACTCCTCAAGCAGCTCATCTCCATCACATCCACCCCTCTTTTCTCCTTTTTCTTCAGAGCCCGTGTCTTAGCCCCATACATCACTGTTGGCACTACAATTCCTTGATACAGTGCACTTTTTACTTTCACTCCGAGATTTCTCGTCTTCCACATACTTCCCATTGCTCCGAAAACCTTCCTTCCTTCACACACTCTCTGTTTTACCTCCACTTCCATACCTCCACTCCTGCTTATCGTTCCTCCTAGATACTTAAAACACTCTACTTGTTCCAATATTTCCCCATCCATTCTCACATCTAGATTCACCCTATGCTCTCCCCTATTACACACCATTACTTTACTTTTATTGACATTCACCTTCAGTTTCCTCCTTCCACAAACCACACCAAACTCTTTGACTACCCGGTGCAGTTTCTAATCAGAATCCGCCACCAATGCTGTGTCATCAGCGAACAGCAACTGATTCAACTTCCAATCTCTACCATTCTTTCCTACTAAACCCAATCCTCTTCCAATAGTTCTCCTTTTCACCTCCCTCACCACACCATCCATAAACATATTAAACAGCCATGGTGACATTACACAACCCTCTCGCAAACCTGCCTTTACCTCAAACCATTCACTCAACTCACCATTTCCTACTCTCACACATGCTCTGCTCCCTTCATAAAAACTCTTAACTGCTTCTAACAAATTTCCTCCTATTTCATAAATCCTTAACACCTTCCACATTGCTTCACGGTCCACACGATCATACGCTTTTTCCAAGTCCATAAAAGCCCAAAATATCTCCTTATGCTTCTCTAAATACTTCTCGCATAACTGTCTTTCTTCAAACATCTGATCCACGCACCCTCTTCCCCTCCTAATACCGCACTGTTCTTCTATTGCAACTTCCGTACACTTTATTATCCTCTCTATCAACACGCAATATTGGATGACAGCAAAGGAGTGCTTTCACATCCTTGAATGCTAGCTCACATTTATCAGTCCAACAAAATGTTACCTCCTTCTTGAGGAGATCAGTGAGGGGGGCCAGTACAGTTGAATAATTTTGTATGAAACGGCGATAGTACCCTATCATACCGAGAAAGCGTTACACTCCCCGCATATTCTTGGGCACCTCAAAAGCTCGTATCGCCTCAACTTTGGCATTCGGGGGAGAAACTCTACCCTGCCCCACGATGTAACCGAGGTACTGCACTTGTGCCTTGATAAATTCACACTTGTCCAAACTCACCACTAGACCCGCCTCACTGAGTCGTCGAAATAGAGTAGTGACATTATTCAGGTGGGCTTCCCATGATGTATCATATAGTACCACATCGTCTATATAGACTGTGCAATTTGGCACCCCATCAACAACCTGATCCATCAGATGCTGAAAAGTGGCTGGGGCGTTTTTCAGTCTATATGGCATTACCTTACACTGGTATACACCACCTGCCACAACAAAACTGGCAATTTGCTGTGCGCGAGGTGTCAAGGGGACCTGCCAATAGCCCTTCTGTAGGTCCACCTTAGTGATGTACTGGGCAGCCCCTATAGAGTCAACAGAATCATCTACCCGAGGGAGACGGTAAGAGTCAGTGCAGGAGAAGTCGTTCACGCGCCTGAAGTCAATACAAAAACGCACTTTGCCACCCGGCTTAGGCTGCAGGGTGACAGGAGACGCCCACTCACTCCACACACGCTCAATCAAACCATTCTCCAACATATAATCTAGTTCGGCCTGAAGGGTTTGAGCTCGGGCAGGATTCAGACGATAGGGAGCCAGCTTTACCGGTTTAATATCCCCCACATCAATGTCGTGGACCGCCCAAGTGGTCAGCCCAGGCGCATCATTAAACACCAAAGGATACTGTGACAACCGACTAAACAAAGCCTGGCTACGGGACTCGTTGAGATGCACCAGCTTAACCCACAAAGCCTCAGAATTGTTATTACAGCAGGCCCCAGTCGACACCGCATCTGGATAATTCCCATGAAACATATCTCCCTCCTCCTCCTCCTCCTTCGTGTCTAATACAGCCAGGACCTGCACTCCAACACCCTGAGCCTTGCTGACTGCAACTCCAATGTTCCCTTTCCCCATCCACTGCTCCTTTGAATGTGCCTGTCCAGCCCAAGAATCGGCAAGCTTGGGGGTCCTTTGCACATCGACAGAAGAGTCGCGCCCTCCTACATTGGCGATGCTCGACACGCACACTGCCTGCGCAGAGCCAGTGTCAGCTCCATCCCCAGAACCATGGTTTAATGACAATAAGCATGCATCAGAACCAAGGGAAGACACTGTCGGGGGATGATAATAGGGTTTTAACATGGTGACATGACATAACTGGTGTGCCTTCTTGCGGTCAGGGGTAGCTACAAGGTAATCCAGATCTCTCACTTTTTTTATTATCTTGTAGGGCCCACTAAACTTCGCTCTCAACGGCTGACCAACCAAAGGGAGGAGCACAACGACCTCCTCACCCGGAGCAAACTCCCTCAACTAAGCTTTCTGGTCATACCGTGCTTTCATCTTACGCTGCGCCCCAACAAGATTAACCTGTGCAAACTGGAGAGCCGTGACCAACCGTTCCCGAGTCTTCATAACAAAGTCCAACAAACCAACCTCTGGGACTAACACATCTCCTTCCCAGGCCTCCCTCACCACCGCCAGAGGACCTCGAACCCTATGTCCAAACACCAACTCATTAGGCGAAACCCTAGGGATTCCGAGGGATGACAAAAAGGACTAAAGGAATTGCCTGGTCCCAATCACGGTCATTGTCGAAGCAGAACTTGCACAGTGCCGATTTGAGAGTTTGATGGGCTCTCTCAAGTGCTCCCTGACTCAGCGGATGATAGGCAGACGATAGGATCTGCTCGACCCCAAGTTCCTGCAACAATTGTTTGAACATGTTAGAGGTGAAATTTGACCCACAGTCAAGCTAGATTTCTTTGGGGAGTCCAAAACGGGTGAAAAAATCTAGCAATTTACGACTGATTACTTTAGTCTGTGAGCTAGGCACTGGAATAGCCTCTGGATACCTAGTTGCAACATCCAGAATGGTCAACAAGTACTGGTTTCCGGCTGAGGTGCGGGGCAAGGGTTCCACCATATCAAGGATGACGCAGTGAAAAGGGATACCTACAGCGGGTATAGGCTGTAAAGGGGCAACAGGAATGCTCTGGTTAGGTTTCCCCACCAGCTGACACATATGACACGACTGTAGGAAGTCTGCTACCGCGGCAGACATTCGTGGCCACCAAAAATAATGAGACAGCCTGTCAAGCGTTTTCCTGACTCCAAGGTGGCCTGCTAGAGGAGCTGCGTGGGCCAGGTGTATCAGCTCTTGTCGAAACATCTGCGGCACCAGTGGAAAGACAGTGTGAAAGACCTTGGGGTATTAATGTCTGAAAATATGGGTTTCAAAGTACATAACCAGGTCAAAGTGGCGGCTGCGAAACGTCTAACGGGTTGGATTCTGCGTACTTTTAAAACACGCGGTGAATTGCCTATGATAACGCTCTTCAAATCTCTAGTGCTACCGTGGCTTGAATACTGTAGCGTATTAACATCCCCATACAAAGCAGGTGAAATAAATGACGTAGAGAGTGTACAAAGAAATTTCACTTCGCATATAAGTTCGATAAAACATCTACACTATTGGGAGCGTTTAAGAGCACTGAATCTGTACTCACTGGAACGTAGAAGAGAACGTTACCTAATAATATACACGTGGAAAATCGCAGAGGGTTTAGTACCAAACCTACATACTCCGATAGTCATGAAATTCAGTGATAGGAGAGGCTGGGAATGCAAAATCCCCCGGATGAATAACAGGGGTGCTATGGGCTCTCTGCGAGAGGACTGGTTATCACACAGAGGCCCACGTCTCTTCAACAAACTCCCACGGTGAGTAAGAGACATGAGGGACATCTCGTTAGACAACTTCAAGAGAGCCCTAGATGTCGAACTGCAAAAAGTGCCAGACGAGCCCATCCTCGCAAGGGAGCGAGCTGTCGCTTCAAACAGTCTACTGCACCAAATCACCACCCATAACGAGGGGCGTCGCGCTCCTTGGTGCCGCTAGAAGAGCGGCGAACACATCAAAAGGTATCAAAAGGTAAGGTACCACCAGCTGGTCAAACAACTCCTCTCCACCCCTACATCCAGAACCCCCACGTCTGAACAACAACCCTTCACGTACAAAAATTTCCCCTGCACCATCAGAACGGTTACACACCTTGCCCACCTGGCCAAAGAGAGGTACCAACTCCTCATCTGCCTGCTGGCACCACATTAATTCATCATGGGACATATAATGGGGCAAGGTTGGTGGCGAAACGATAACAGTGCCGCCCGTAGGGCCCCCATTATCGTTTTCCTCACCACCTCTGGCACCAGAGTCTGCTAAAGGATCTAAGTCAACAAGCATCCCAGTATCACACAAATGCCTCTGGGCACCACCACAGTTCGTGGGATATATTGGTAGTGCGCCCTCTTGGCTGTCCACTCCCTCCTCTGAACTATCTATCACGTCATCCACTCTGTCTTCCTCCTCAAAAAATTCATCCTGACTCGCGACCTTGGCCATTGACCGCGTTACAGCACATACAGGATAAATCTCAGAGTCGAGGTCCTCGGGAACATCAGGCAGAATAACACTGGAGACACACACTGGCGGTGGGAAAACCTGGTCACCCACCATATCAGCACCAAGCAAAAAATGCACTCCTTCCATGGGCAAAGTCTCCACGACTGCCACAGGTGCAGAGGAAGTCACTACAGGGCACTTCAATGACATCTGAACCAGGGGGTGACATGCTTCAGAGTTAACCCCACGCACCAGCACAAAGTCGTCCCCTTTAGTGTCCATCCCAGACAACCGAACACACAAAGACTGTCGGGCCCCTGAGTCCCTGAACACCTCAACAGGGAAGACTTGTCCATTCTCCAGCTCTACCTCCTCGTCATGCAAAGAGGCACACCCCCAAACCTGCGGGTCTTCAGAGCTATTACCAGCGATACCCGGGGAGTCCCCAACTGGGTTCACAGTCGTCTGGCCTGGGAAGGTCTCCTTCCCAGACAACGCCCTGCAACTCCCCCCGTAGCCCGAATCCCCCATCAGCTGGGACGCCCACCAACAATGATACGGGTTTGCTCACCGACTGCTTCCATTTTATGCAATTAGGCTTTATGTGCCCCTTCTGCCGACAAAAGTAGCAAACCACTTGACGTGAATCATAAGTACTAGACTTACTAGCATTTGTATTAACCGCACCCGTCCTCTCCCCACCTGCCTTGGGAGCGGACGGTGTACTGACGAGCACTACACCACCTGCATGCTGCCAATGCGCACCAGCTGATGTACCTGAACCCCTGCCCCCAGTACTGCGCAAGGCCAACATCCTATCATCCACCCATAATGCTGCCTCCCGAGTCCGCTTAATTCGCTTCTCTCAGATTTTTGCACAGATTTCTTTATCCACCCCATTGCAGAAGTGTTCAAGGAGGAGCCGTCCCGGAATTCAACATAGTTGGTAATGTTTTCACTCGGCAACCAGCGATCTAGGGCTTCTCTTAAATATTTCTCAAACTCGACGTGACTGTCATGAAGTCTTTTACGAGCATTTCTAAACAAAAGACGGTAGGCCTCTGGTCTTAACTCGTAGGCCTGTAGTACACATCTTTTGAAAAGCTCATAGTTGGCCAGTTCCTCTGCCGTGAGTCTGTCATATGCCTCTAGGCCCTTGCCTTTTAATATGCTGGCTGCTAGTGTGACCCACCGGCCCTGATCCCACCCAAGCTTGTGCGCCTTTTTTTCGAAGCGAAGGAACCACTCCGATACCTTCACTTCGTCAAAAGCGGGCACAAGCTTGAGGCTGCGGACCAGACATGTCTCCACCGACTCAACCCGATCATTTCCACCCCGTCCACCTCCCACCTCCCGCTGAAACTGCCAGCGCTCTCTCTCTAACTGTGCTTCTCTCTCCCTCTGTCTTTCCTCATGCTGCCAGCGCTCTCTTTCTAACTGTGCTTCTCTCTCCCTCTCTTCGGCCTGATGCCTCATTCTCTCTCTCTCCAATTCTATCTCCAGCATGCGCACAGAAATATCAAGTTTAACAACAGAAGGGGGGTTAGGAGGTACCGTCGGGCGAATCATCTGGGTGGGGTGAGCTGGGGTAAACCTAGGACGGTGGGCACTTCTGGGCAAAAAGCGAAGTGGGGAACGATAAGTCAATTCTGATGGTGTTGTTGTTGCTGGTGTTGGTACTGGTGTAGAGTGTGTGAGGACATGGGTCACTTGAGTGGGGAACCGTCCCGCGAGTGTGACAACGGCAGCAGGCACGCCCGGGGTCCCCAAACCAGGCGAGTCCTCTGACAACCGGCTGATGCTGCTTGGGGGACTTATGATGCCTGCTACATTGGACACACTCACGGGCGGCGATGACCTGTCGCACCCCCCTTGGGACATCACCCACTCAACCACCAAAGCCTCACACTCCTCCTTTTGGAGCTCAGTGCAACTCCGACCAGTCAACAGAACTGCCACCATCACTAGTTCCTCTCGTCCCCGGCGAGTAATCTCTGACCGATCAGGCTGGGCGAGGAGGAATGCCCTAGCGTCTGACTCGGTCAAAAGATGCAAGGGAACACTACTCGCCATGGTTGAGTAGTCGTATCAATGCAATAGAAACAAAAGGACTGAGTGGGCACCGTTCAAAAAAGAACAAAATTCAGAAAATGAAAACAAATTAAAATGGTGGTTGATCTATGTATACAAATAAAATATTCAGCTTAAAAAGGATCCTGGCGAGGTAGCCACTGTTACGACTGACAGTAGAGGCTTCTAGTCCAAGGACTAACACAGATAAGTAAAACTCAGCACCTCCGTAGCCTCAACTCGTAACACAGCCTATCGCAACAGAACAGAGCTCATTCGCAACTTCCAGGCTCTCTGGGGACCAAAGGTGCACACAATCCCCCAACTGGTTCCGTTATACAAACAATGCAGAAACTGGAACCCCTAGTTGTGGTGAAAAGATATCTTGAGCCTAAACTATTCTCAAAACTCAGTACCGAATGGCAATACTGAGGAGGATCCTTCCTAAGCTGCACACAGAGGAGAAAGCTCTGATTCAATTTACGTTAATGCAATTACGTTAAATACATGCCAATAATGAATGCAAACTTAATGAATGCAAACTTAATGAATCAAACACTGATCAAATACAACTCCAAATCAAACACCACCCACTTAAGCTGTCCAGACCATTGGTTGGCCTGGGCCGAAGTAATCCTCCCTGTAACAGAAAGACTAATGAAGTCCTCCACCCTCTACTTCGAACCAGGCGCCCCAATAGTCTAAACCCCTAACTGAATATATGCACATAAAAGAATGAATATATATCGGCTGGTAATCAACACAGAGAGACAGAAACGAGCGAGGTACGTGGAGAGTAAGAGGGTGGTGAAGAGAGTAGTGAAGGAAAGTAAGAGAAGAGTAGATGAGGAATTTGGAAGGAATCTGAGTGTAAAATGGAGGGAGAGTAAGAAACTGTTCTGGAAAGAAGTCAAGAAAATTAGGGAAGGTAGCAAGGGAAACAGTAAGGGTGTGAAAGATAAGAATGGGAGAATGCTAGCCGAGAAGCAAGAGAGAGTCGAAAGATGGAGGGAGTACTTCAATGAGTTGCTAAATGTAAGGAATGAAGAGCCAGCAAACATAGCTGGATATGGTATGGGAGGGAGAAGAAGAGAAGTAGTGGAGGAGGAGGTGGGGATCAGGAGGTCAGAAGTGTGGGAAGCCATGAAAAGAGTGAAGTTGGGGAAAGCACCAGGAACAGATGGAGTGTGTGGGGAAATGTTGAGGTATGGTGGTGAGATAGTGATGGAATGAGTATGGAAAATGTGCAAACTAGCATGGGAGAAGGGGAGTCACCCGATGACTGGAAGACTGGCATAATAGTCCCCCTATATAAGGGCAAAGGGGAAAGAGGAGTGTGTGGTAACCAAGAGGAATATGTCTTCTAAGCGTAGTAGGGAAGGTATACAGTAGGGTAGTGATTGAGAGAGTGAGAGTGAGAACGGAGATATGGATAGGCGACGAGCAGGGAGGTTTTAGGAAGGGAAGAGGATGTGTAGATCAGATTTTTACCCTGAATTGTGTTGTGGAGAAATATCTGGAGAAGGCCTATGACAGAGTGGATAGAGAAGGTTTGTGGAAAGTACTTAGAATATACAGAGTAGATGGCAAGTTGCTGAAAGCAGTGAAGAGCATGTATTAGGGTGCAAATGTGGCAGTACATGTGGAGAGTGAGCAGAGCGAGTTCTTTGACCTGAATGTTGGTTTGAAACAGGGGTGTGTGATGTCCCCGTGGTTGTTTACTGTATATATGGATGGAGTCATGAAAGAAATACTATCAAGAGCAGTGGATGTTGGTGTATCGCTGAAAAGGGAGAGAATTGAGTGGAAGCTACCTATACTGCTGTTTGCGGATGATACAGTTCTGATGAGTGATAATGAATGGGAGTTGCAGGGTCTGGTAAATGAGTTTGGAACAGTGTGCTAAAAACGGAATTTGAAGGTAAATGCGGGGAAGAGCAAGGTTATGGTCTTCGAAAGGGGTGAAGTCACAGAGTGTGAGGTGAAGCTGAACGGTCAGGATATGGAGATCGTCAACTCTTTTAAGTACCTGGGCAGTGTGTTGAGTAAGATGGGACTACGGATGAAGAAGTGCGGGAGAGGGTACAACAGGGGAAGAGGGTTGGAGGAACGCTGAAAGCAGTAACAAGAAGTAGGGTGGTCAGTATGGAAGGGAAGAAGTCTTTGCATGACAGTGTGGTAATCCCGAGACTGACTTACGGAAGCGAAGCATGGACGTTGGTTGAGAGACTCAGACCAAGAGTGAGAGCAGTGGACCACATAGGATTAAATAACTAAATACAAAATGTATGCAATGCATAACATGTATATATGCATTGTCTTAATGTATTATTAATAGTCCCCAATAAACAAATAAACAATTAAAACATCTGCAGACGACAGCCACCGAGAATGGAAACGCAAAGTGACCACATCATTGAACGAAATAATAATAAGATGAAGCAGGCGATAATATACTGGGACAGACGATAATATACGGATAATATGAAGCAGGGTTGATCACTGCTTCACGCACTATTGAAATTACCGCGAGACGGTATGATATATTCACCCTGTGAATATTATATTATGACCAATGCAACATAGTAATTTATAGGCTATATAGTGTAGACTATTTATAAACTATATAAAGCTTACGATGATGGAACATCGTCACAATATATATATATATTGTTACGACTGAGGTTTAAATATATCAGGGTTCTTATTCATTGGACTAGTAATGGCATAAATGCTACAACGGAAAGCGCTAGATCCAACCTCTGATGTATATTCCCAGTGAACAAAGAACACAAATACTCTCCAGAGTTCTATATGCAATAATAGGTTATTAAACTCTCAATAAATGTGCGTCTACTCTAGGCTTAATGTTATGTGAAAACAGCCTATTACTACCTATAACCGAAGGTGCTTGTTTATGGTATGCAAAGTAAGGTGGTAAGAGAAGTTACAGCTTACGTTACTTTAATCAATAAATGTCAGGCACTCTTGCATGAAAGAAAGTGCACTAAAGTCCTTCAACACCAACAAGGAATCTTCTTTAAATGTTAGATGCTATCAAGATGCTCGAATCGGAAATGGAACCCAAAAAGGCAGGCAGCGGAACAATGCTCGAGCAGGCTATGCTCACAAAAAGGCAGGATATATAATGCAGTCGGAGCCAAGAATATCCTAAACGCTACAACAATAATAATCGCCACGACAATGCAGTATTCCTATCAACAAAAAGAGCCTAAGTCGTTTGTGTCTCAATACATCAAACTAGGCTGCGAAATGCTTGTGTAATCATAAACGGGTATGCATAAAAAGAGTAATTGGTTTAATATACTTAATGTCTACTGTGACTGATAAAGTCTAGCTAGAGTCAATGATACGAGATACTGGTGCGCATGGCATGCCGCATAGCCTAGTGCAAATCTCAAGTCTGTGCGTCAAGTATTACGTTAGAGTGAAGGGTAGCTCTCTTGAGAAACCTTAATACCGAAGTATTAAGCGTTCTCCTGGCGTACCTCAAAGACAAACAACCGAGCCTAGAACAGTGCAGAATGGTATAGGCAAAAAGCCCTCATTCGTACATGCTCTATTCTCAATGGCACACAGACTAGAATTTACCCAATCAACTCCAGTTCTCAGGTATGTCGTGCAGCTTTTAACTAAAGCCAGCACCCATCGGAAACAATACCTTATAGTATCAGACTCCTAGTCTAGCATTATCTAATACAGCAGAACACTAATAATTACAGGAAGCAGTACTGAACAATATGAATGCCAACCAATGCTTCGTGATCAACTTATCTTAACAACTATCATACATGGGTTATATAAGACCTTAACGCACAATACAACTGGCCAGCATGAAGCTGATTATGCAGAGTTAACCAGAGGGGGTATAATATTAATAAAAGGTGGTGAAAGATATGGAAAATGAGAGAGATAGGCAGAGGAATAGGTTCTCAGGTGCAGGAAGGGAGACAGATATCAAAGGGATAAGAGGGATGCGTTCTAGAAACCAGATCTGAGGGAGAGAGTGGCAAGAGAGCTGTATATATACTAGCACTAGCTCGCACCGCGTAGTCAAAGCGGTAACAATTCCTTCAGCCAATGCCAAAGAAGCCAGCCAAACATGATGTCACCAAGCATGGTAAAAAACTCCTCCTACCAATCCCCAAGAGGCCAGCCAGCCGTGACGTCATCGAGCATGGCAAAAAACACTACGCGCCTCCTCTCACTCTGTTCTACTCTCTCTCTCTCTCTCTCAAATCATATCATTACTACTAAATGATAAAACATATACTTTGCAATTAAATATATAAAGCCTTGACATGGGCGAAAACAAAGAGCCTTTCTGGACTGCCCATGACACGAGCTTTCATATGAAATAAAGCACACAATAATACATCAACTGTAGCCACATCCACTGCCCTGGCGATCCTAGCGAGTCACTGTAGGACAAGCCATGCGGTTCTAACCGAGTGGTTAACGTCACCCCCCCCCCCCAAGATTTTTCTCAGAGGCCCAAAGCTCAAACAAATCTGATGGTTAGAACCCATGCTATATCTCTACTTCCCATCACCCAGTGGCAGTAAAATATCTGGCACAGTTCTTCAACAAAACATTTTACAAAATTATAACCCTCCCCAACACAATAGGTTAAATCATATGTAGTTATGCTCCTCAAGAGCGAGCTTCTCTAGCCCAGCATTCTGAGAGGAGTGCAACACAGAATTACTGCTATAACATACTGAAAAAATTCAACTATCAAAGAAAGAGTTTTTATTTGATTTTTTATGTTTTTAATTTGTTTATTTCGGCTGCGCTATAGGGGCAAGCCTAGTTTTTTCTTCTATACCAAACGCTCAACTCCTGCTTTACGACCCAATACGCTGGGCTACAACCGCGAGCCAACAAGCACCAAGCGCAAAATACTATTCAAACTAAAGCAGGAGGCTACCCGTTTGTCAATCTACCCAGGATCATCTACCCTCGAAAGACAATCTGCAATCACGTTGTCACAACCGACAATATGGCGTATGTCCAGGTTATATTCCTGTAACATTAGCGACCACCTGGTCAGCCTCATATTCCGATTGTGAAACTGGTTCAAGAACTTGAGAGGGTGATGATCTGTGTAAATTACAACGACTGGACCATAGGCTGGAACATAGACCTCGAAATGCCTCGGTGCAAGTACAATTGCCAGCAGCTCCTTCTCGACACAGAGTAGTTCTTTTGGGCTGAATTGAACTTCTTCGAGTAGAAACTAACAGGATGTTCCAGCCCATCATCGTCCCTTTGCATAAGGACGGCACCAGCCCCCACACAACTAGCAGCCGTAGCTAGTTGGAAAGGTAGGCTAATGTCAGGGGCCCTGAGGATCGGGTGAGTGCACAACAGGTGTTTTACTACTCTAAACGCCTTCTCACACTCAGGCGCCCATTTGAATTTCTTATCCTTCGCTAAAAGATCTGTCAGAGGTGCTAGCACGGTAGAGTACCCCTTAATAAAGCGTCTGTAGTATCCGATCATACCTAAGAACCTCATGATCTGCTTCTTGGTGGCCGGCCGGGGAAAGTGATCAATCGCAGCTATCTTGTTCTGTAGGGGGCACACCTGACCCAACCCCACCATGAACCCAAGATACTGCACGGATGCCCGCACGAAATCACACTTTGCCAGGTTGACCACCAAGCCAGCCTCACTAAGCCTCTTGAACAGGAGTTCTACGTGCTCACAATGACTCTTAAAGCTGTTGTCATAGATAATAACATCGTCGAGGTATACTGTGCAATTAGGAATGTCTGCCGTTATATCATTCATCAAACTCTGAAAGGTAGCGGGTGCGTTCTTTAGGCCATAAGGCATCACGTTACAGCGGTAGGTAGCACCATCCACCACAAAGCCACATACCTCTTTCGCTCGTTCGGACAAGGGCACCTGCCAGTATCCCTTAACCAAGTCCACCTTGGTTAGGTACTTTGCATTGCCTATCTTATCCACACAGTCGTCGACCCGAGGAAGAGGGTATGGGTTGGTGGGCGTCAAACCATTTAACCGTCTGTAGTCTACGCAGAATCGCACCTTACCATCCGGTTTTGATTGAAGCGTGACGGGAGATGTCCACTTCACCACCCCTTTCTCAATCAGCCCCCTTGTTAACATATACTCCAACTCCGCCCGGAGGGCCGGCAGTTTAATAGGGGGCACCCTATAGGGAACTGACTTGAAAGGGGGGTGGTCTCCTACATCCACCTCTAGGGTAGTGAGGCCTGGGTGCTCCGCGAAAACAGAGGGGTATGAACCGAACAGGCGCTCCACAGCCACACGCTGATGCTCAGGTAAGTGTTGCAACGCTTCCTGAGCCGCCTGGTTCGTATTCCCCGCCCACTGGTTCGCAGAGACATGATGATCCCAGTTATCCTCCACCTGAGCTTGACTGTCCCGTTCTCCTTCTCCCCCTTGACTGCTAAACGTCATCACAGGCACAGTGAGAGGCTCAGGGGGGTGCCTCACATACTCCTTCATGAGATTAACGTGACATAACTGATTGCGCTTACGTCTGTCTGGAGTGGCTACCAAGTAATCCAGGTCCAATAGCTTCTCCACCACCCTATAAGGACCAGTGTACTTCGCGGATAAGGGGTGACCTACAAGGGGCAGTAGAATCAACACCTCCTGACCCACGTGAAACTCCCTGAGTTTAACCTTGAGGTCGTACCTGTCCTTCATGAGGGCCTGAGAGCTAGTCAAATTACGGCCAGCCAACTCCAGACTGCGCAACATCCGTTCTCGACTGTCGAGGACATACTTGAGCATAGAACAAGGTTTTTCTGCACCCTCCCATATTTCTTTAACCGTATAGAGAGGCCCTCTGACACGGTGTCCAAAGACGAGCTCATTAGGGCTGAATCCCAAACTTTCCCCAGGTACCTCCCGTGCAGCAAATAAAACATATGGCAGGCCAAGATCCCAATCTTTCCCATTCTCAAAGCAATAACAACGAAGCATAGATTTTAAGGTTGAGTGCCATCGCTCCAACACACCCTGGCTCTCCGGATGATATGCAGATGACACAACTCTAACAATCCCATGCTGCTGCATTGTTTGAACAAAGAGGTTAGAAGTGAAGTTGGATCCTTGGTCTGACTGAATCTCCTGCGGGTAACCATACCGGGAAAAATACACTAGCAAGTTTTGGACCACCGTCTTCGCTGACCCATTTCTCATAGGGTACGCGTCAGGGTACCTTGTTGCTACATCCATGATGGTCAGGAGAAACTTGTTTCCGGCACTTGTAGGGGGAAGGGGGCCAACCATATCAACTATAACCTTACTAAAGGGAGGCCCACTGACAGGAATGGGGTGTAACGGCGCCTTAGGAATGCTCTGATTTGGTTTGCCAACCTTCTGACACACATCACACATTGCCACCCATGACACAACTTGTGCTCTCAGACCAGGCCACCAAAATAATTTTCCTAAGGCTGCAACCGTCTTACGGACACCCAGATGTCCCGCCAGTGGTACATCATGAGCCAACCTAAGTAAGCTTTCCCTGCAAACCCTCGGCACGACCAGCTGGTCTACCTCTCCTGACCCCCCCTCCCAATTCCTCTGCGGATCTTGGAATCGCCGGTACAATATGCCATCTATGAAGAAAAAAATCTCCCGACTGTGCATCACTGTCCTCCTCCAACTCGACAGCACCGGTACCACATTCAAGAACCTCCGGGTCTTCTAATTGCAATTTACGAATGTCCGAAGGAGCAAGCTTATCTAAGTGTTTGCGAAACAACTCATGCCCCCCTCCTACATTGAATTTAGCCTCCCGTTGCTCTCTCTCTGTGTATCGTTGCTGTCTCTTCGTCTTTTTAAGCCCATCCTCTGCCTTCTTAGTAACAGTTAATAGGTCTTCTCCAGACTCGAAAATCGGTCCTAATAATGAGTCCCCGAGAATGTCCGTTGATACTAAACTCTCAACCGCATCAACTTTCAACCCCTTCTCGGTACCTTTCCTCCGCTTGTCTAAAGACTGTTGACCAGAATGCGACTCCCTGGATGCAAGAGATCTGGTGACAACACACGCCATAGGTTGCACCTGACACTTCTCAACCCACTCCTGCTCCTCCCTACTCACGTCGGCCGGCTTCTCGGCAACAACTAAGGGTGGAGCCTCAGAAGTAGGCCCCGCAAAGTCGTTGCCGAGAAGGAGGTCGACGCCCCCAACAGGTAACTTCTCCACAATTCCTACATCCAGGTCACGAGTCACACCATCAACTTCCATCTTCATTCTTACAAGCGGGTATGACCTTGTTGCATTAACTCCCTGAACCACAACCACCCGCGCCGTATTTCCAGGTTTACCAGTGAAATTTCTCAACAATGTTTGCGATGCCCCAGTGTCACGCAAAATTCTCACCTCATGTCTTCTACCCCCCCACTCCACACAACCGAGTCCCCTGTGGTCACTAAAGGCATCACGGACAGGGAATAAGCCATCCGGATCCTTCTGCACTGGCAGTGTATTTACCTCGGAAGAATTGCCTCAAACAAACTCCGATGTCCTCTTGAACACTCCAATGCCGTGAGCAAAAGACACGGCTGCCGGAGGAGGTCGACTAGGGCACTCATTTGCTTTATGACCCTCCTTGTGGCACTTAAAACACATAAATTTCGGTCTCAGCTTATACTGTGATGTAAAAGGCCCCTGACTTTTCTCATACGGCGTGGTGTTAGGTTTGGATTCAGTTTTAGTTTCATTGCTCTTTTGTTTAAATGTGTCATTGCTACGGGGAGGGGGAGGATAACGGTCCCTAGCACTTGCATCGTACTTCTGTGAGGACCCGCAACCCCGAATCAACGACAGCCGTCGATCAGCCATTTCTGCTGCTTCTACTAGAGTTCTTGGGTTTTTCTCCTTTAAGTTCAAAGTTAGATCACCGCCAGTGCTCTTAAAGAACTGCTCCAACATCATTAACTGCTTAATTCCATCAAATGTTGTTACCTTCTCAGATCGGAGCCAGTTCCCCATAGCATCGGACAAGTCCCGGGCATGTTCCAAAAAGGTGCTATCTCTTCCCTTGGTTACACCCCGGAACTTCAAACGGTACGTTTCTGGTTGCAGTTCGTAAGCCCTCAGGACAGCCTCCTTGAGATCCTCATACACAATACATGACTTCAAAGGTAACGCATCGTAGGCTTTAACCCTTAAAAAGCGGCTCACCACATAAGTCGTTTTTAATAAAGCTGGACTATGTGGCGGCGCTCGACATAGGTCGAGTGGCAATTTCAGCACGTAATGTTGCTGAGAGAGAGAGACAAGTGGTGGCAGGAGACTAGCGAGCGTATGACTGCTCCAGACCACCGCGGCGAACCTACTGACACGAATCTCAGCTCCCTCCTCCCTCTCTCACTCGCTACATACTGAATTATATGGGGAAAGTACCGAATTACATGCTTTTTGCACTCGCGTTGCACGGTTATTGCAAGAAAACTATCCATCATACAAGGATCGTTATGGTGTCATTCGAAAGCTCTGTTTATGCCCTTTCAGGGATAGATACTTGTTTTACGTTCTGGGTCTTATTTAGGCATGAAAATGATCACGTAAACAGCCCTATTTTGGCTAAAAACACCCCGCTGGGCGGTACATATAAATAAACCGCATAGGCCGCTAAAGAATGGTTAAGACCCTTGCCTATTAATTTAGAGGATACAAGTGCTGCCCATTTATTCTCTGGCCACTGGTGTTCCTGGCACTTCTTCTCAAAGCGTGCGAAAAATTCTGTTACACCACTCTCATCAAACACCGGAACCAGTTTCAATAAGTGCGAGAGAGATTGATCATGAACATGGTTACCAGCCCCAAGTCGCTGTCCCGTTGTCTCTACTCGCGACTTCTCTACGTCCATGTCGGCACAGTACCTAGTCGACTCTAAATCAGCTTGGATTTTTGCTAGCTTGGCTCTCTCTTCTATCTTGGCTAATTCTAATTGAAGCTCACCTGCTCCTTGTTGCTGTTGAATCTTAGCTAATTCGAGCTGAAACAATAATTCTGGAGTTAACCCTTGAGGAGGTGAAGGTGCTACAATGTTTGAAATTACCGGTGGTCCCCCCAGGGGCAACCCACCCTGCCAGTCACCACCCAACTGTGGACGTGTACTCGGGGTCGGCAAACTACTGGGATGGCTGGGAGTCGAGTGTAGGGGAAGCATGGCCGAAGGGCTCTGAGCACTCAACCCATCTCGCTCACCAGTCACCCTGCCCAGTACACACGTTATCAAGTTATCCCTGGTCATGCTGCTAGTACCCGCATGACTGCATGACCGAAAGCTGTGGCCAGGCATGTAAGACCGTACCGATCCATACCCTCCAACCGCTCGGCAGTAACAGGCCATTGCAAAAATATCCTAGCATCCTCCTCACAGTTCACCTGATTAACCCTTTCATCATGCTGCTGTTCCTCAGTTTCGACATTACGTACTGTGTCTCCATTCTCCTCTGATCCGGTATAAGACATGATGCTCACAAAAGTTTCCCACCTCAATATTCAGAAAAGAAGCACCCCAAACTCTTATACCTCAATATACACACACAAATTCTCGGAAATACTCAAGGGCTATACTATGTTGCAAAAAACAATTATTCTTGCAGATCCCCGCAAAATATTCCCCAAAACAACAAATGTTCCCTGCTAATAAATGTAGGTTCACCAAATCCTAGGTAAGGTCGCCATTTGTTACGACTGAGGTTTAAATATATCAGGGTTCTTATTCATTGGACTAGTAATGGCATACATGCTACAACGGAAAGCGCTAGATCCAACCTCTGATGTATATTCCCAGTGAACAAAGAACACAAATACTCTCCAGAGTTCTATATGCAATAATAGGTTATTAAACTCTCAATAAATGTGCGTCTACTCTAGGTTTAATGTTATGTGAAAACAGCCTATTACTACCTATAACCGAAGGTGCTTGGTTATGGTATGCAAAGTAAGGTGGTAAGAGAAGTTACAGCTTACGTTACTTTAATCAATAAATGTCAGGCACTCCTGCATGAAAGAAAGTGCACTAAAGTCCTTCAACACCAACAAGGAATCTTCTTTAAATGTTAGATGCTATCAAAATGCTCGAATCGGAAATGGAACCCAAAAAGGCAGGCAGCGGAACAATGCTCGAGCAGGCTATGCTCACAAGAAGGCAGGATATATAATGCAGTCGGAGCCAAGAATATCCTAAACGCTACAACAATAATAATCGCCACGACAATGCAGTATTCCTATCAACAAAAAGAGCCTAAGTCGTTTGTGTCTCAATACATCAAACTAGGCTGCGAAATGCTTGTGTAATCATAAACGGGTATGCATAATAAGAGTAATTGGTTTAATATACTTAATGTCTACTGTGACTGATAAAGTCTAGCTAGAGTCAATGATACGAGATACTGGTGCGCATGGCATGCCGCATAGCCTAGTGCAAATCTCAAGTCTGTGCGTCAAGTATTACGTTAGAGTGAAGGGTAGCTCTCTTGAGAAACCTTAATACCGAAGTATTAAGCGTTCTCCTGGCGTACCTCAAAGACAAACAACCGAGCCTAGAACAGTGCAGAATGGTATAGGCAAAAAGCCCTCATTCGTGCATGCTCTATTCTCAATGGCACACAGACTAGAATTTACCCAATCAACTCCAGTTCTCAGGTATGTCGTGCAGCTTTTAACTAAAGCCAGCACCCATCGGAAACAATACCTTATAGTATCAGACTCCTAGTCTAGAATTATCTAATACAGCAGAACACTAATAATTAGATGAAGCAGTACTGAACAATATGAATGCCAACTAATGCTTCGTGATCAACTTATCTTAACAACAAACATACATGGGTTATATAAGACCTTAACGCACAATACAACTGGCCAGCATGAAACTGATTATGCAGAGTTAACCAGAGGGGGTATAATATTAATAAAAGGTGGTGAAAGATATGGAAAATGAGAGAGATAGGCAGAGGAAAAGGTTCTCAGGTGTAGGGAGGGGAACAGATATCAAAGGGATAAGAGGGATGCGTTCTAGAAACCAGATCTGAGGGAGAGAGTGGCAAGAGAGCTGTATATATACTAGCACTAGCTCGCACCGCGTAGTCAAAGCGGTAACAATTCCTTCAGCCAATGCCAAAGAAGCCAGCCAAACATGACGTCACCAAGCATGGTAAAAAACTCCTCCAACCAATCCCCAAGAGGCCAGCCAGCCGTGACGTCATCGAGCATGGCAAAAAACACTACGCGCCTCCTCTCACTCTGTTCTACTCTCTCTCTCTCTCTCTCAAATCCTATCATTACTACTTAATGATAAAACATATACTTTGCAATTAAATATATAAAGCCTTGACATGGGCGAAAACAAAGAGCCTTTCTGGACTGCCCATGACACGAGCTTTCATATGAAATAAAGCACAATAATACATCAATTCACTCTAACATCAATTCTGTACACCAATTTCTTCAAGCAGAATCCCCTACTCTCCTTTTTTTGACAGAGACTCAAGTAACATCCACATCTGACACGTCTAGATTTAATTTTCCAGGTTATCAACTGCTCCAAAATTTCAGACCTAAGGGAGGTGTATGTTGCTTCGCAAAATCTGAAATTGCCCTGGAGGAGGTTACTAGTTTCAATTGTCCCTATTTTGATTATTCTATATACAAATTAATTTCTGCTGGTAAATTTAAATACATATGTTGCATCTACCGTTCCCCAAATACTCCTCCAGAGCAAAGTCTTTTTGATTCTCTGTCCTCACAACTCAGTGTCCTCAACTTAAATGCTTCTTCTGAAATCACTGTGTTTGGTGATTTTAATGTCCATAATGTTGAATGGCTCACTCATTCAGCCAGGACTGATGATGCTGGTCTTGAATGTGAGCTATTTGCAGACTCATTTAATCTCACTCAACTAGTCAACCAACCCACCCGTGTACCAGATAATCCTAATCATAATTCCCACCTACTGGACTTATTTTTAACAACCAATTCAGAAAATTATGATGTTACAGTGAGGTCCCCGCTTGGATCTTCTGATCACTGTCTGATACAGGCCACCTGTCTATCACCTACCACACCTTCCCACTCTGAACCTGTTTTGGTGACTAAATGGCATTATGATAGGGCAGACTGGGAGGGTCTTCAAGGTTTCTTTATTGATATTTCCCTGGACCTCTTTCTTTTCTAATGATGCACACTCCACCTTGAGCCACATACAAGATTTTGTAAAAATTGGAATGGAAACTTTTATTCCTCATCAAAAGTACAGTAAAAGATCTAATTCACCTAAATGGTTTGACCATAATTGTGCTAGAGTAACTGAACAAAAAGCAATAGCCTACAATGCATACACAAGATCAAAAACACATGAAGCCTTTAATTACTTTAGAAACATCAGAAATCATGCCAAAACTGTATTAAACCTAACTAAATCAAACTTTCTCCACAAGCAGGCAAATAAACTTCTAAATAATCCAAATGATAACAAAATATTTTGGTCTACTCTTAACTCATTTAAATCCAACTTCACTACTGCTTCATCCATTCCACCATTAAAATCTCCGACTGGCAATCTTGTAAGTGACCCACGAGGTAAAGCTAACCTTCTTGCGGATATTTTCTCCACCAACTCAACCTTAGATGAAATAAATCAAGATGTCCCTGTACTTAATTTTAATTCGCCTGAAATTCCCTCACTTAAGATCCACACCAGACATGTCAAAACTATTTTGCAGAATCTCTCAGTAGATAAGGCTCCTGGTCCAGATGAAATTCCTCCAATAGTACTTAAGAATTGCTCCTTGGTGCTCGCTCCTGTATTGGCAACATTTTTCCGTCTGTGTACTCATACCTCATGTTTCCCAGTACCCTGGAAAGAAGCAAACATCCATCCAGTTCCTAAAAAAGGTGCCTCTTCAGATCCATCAAACTACAGACCAATAGCTATAACTTCCACTCTTGGTAAAGTCTTTGAAATTATATTAAATAATCACATTATTAAGCATCTTGAGAATAATAAATTAATCAGTGATAGGCAATATGGTTTTAGACGATGTCGATCAACTGCAGACATGATTTGCCTTCTTACGCATCAAATCAACCAAGCTACAGACCAACGTGGTGAAACACATACAATAGCACTGGATATATCAAAGGCATTTGATAGAGTCTGGCATCAATCCTTATTGTCGAAGATGTCACACTACGGCCTTGCATCATTAGTTCCACTAATTTCTTCTTATCTTCATAACAGAAAAATATGTGTAATGGTAGATGGCCTTTATTCTCAATTTCACTCAATAAATGCTGGTGTTCCCCAGGGATCAGTTTTGGCCCCAATTCTGTTCCTCATTCATATCAATGATCTCATATCTACCACTCATAATCCAATACATTCCTACGCAGATGACTGAACACTCCACAGTTCCTTCACATTTACCAATTCTTTCACCCAACCCGATCTTATAAATTCAAAAATAAACACTGCAATTTCTCTGAACCAGGACCTTTCTAGAATTAATGGATGAGGACAAAAGAATCTAGTTTCCTTTAATGCACAGAAAACCAAGTACATTCAATTTTCTAACCGACAGAATCTCACTGACTCCCTTATATTTTTTAATGATGTAAATATTCCCACTTCCCCTAGTATTGACATTCTCGGTGTAACATTAACTACTAACTTGAGCTGGACACATTATGTTAGAAGCATTGCTAAGAATGCCTCTAAAAAACTGGGACTCCTGTACAGAGTTCGAGAATTCTTCACTGACGAGCAGTTGGCCGTAATATATAAAAGTCATGTGCGTTCTCAGATGGATTACTGTTCACCTCTGTGGGGTGGAAGTGGAGTGGTTGCATTGAGGCAGTTGGACAAAATTCAAAATAAAGCTATTAGATTAATCAATAACCCTGCAATCACACAGGACCTTCCTACATTATCCATACGAAGAAACGTTGCATCCCTTGCATTATTCTACAGATATTTTCACAGCAATTGTTCCGAGGAACTTGCTTCAATTGTGCCGCCTCTCCACATCTTTCCCCGTAGAACTAGGGCAGCTGAGAGCGCCCATGAATTTACACTTTCTCCTCCACAATGCAGAACTTCTGCATATCAGAATTCATTTATCCCCAGAGCTACTACTCTTTGGAATTCACTTCCCTCGAATTGCTTTCCACAAACTTACAATCTACAAATGTTTAAATCCAGTTGTTACAAACATTTTATGAATGGAGGATGCCTTTAGGCACATGGACCTTTTTGTTTTATCTGTGTTTTTCCTTCCTCCGTTCATTGTCTCTTTAAAAAAAAAAAAAAAAAAAATCAATGGAGCCACATCCACTGCCCTGGCGATCCTAGCGAGTCACTGTAGGACAAGCCATGCGGTTCTAACGGAGTGGTTAACGTCACAATATATATATATATATATATATATATATATATATATATATATATATATATATATATATATATATATACTGTATATCATAAACAAATACAAATAAAAAGAGACACACAAAAAGATCACCTTACCACGTGTACGCGCAGATAATATAAGGTAAGGAATAACTACATTATAGTATATATGCCAGCCTTCAAACCAGCCACTCTCACTCTATCTCTCTCTCTCTCCAACCATCGAGGTGAACGACTAAGTAAATTGGTTACTGTTGTCAGATACCTTCACTAAACCCAAGAACATTTATTTTACGGGTGTCACTATTAGTGTCTTCACCTCTTATAGAGTATATATACTGTATATATATATATATATATATATATATATATATATATATATATATATATATATATACAGGGTGATTCAGTAACCCTCTTCATAAATTTAATGGCAAATTCGGGAGACAAAAATAAGACTAATTTACCCTATGACCCTTAGGGTGAGTCTTTGATATAATGGAGATATTACACCTTTAAAGTTATCGATAGATAGAAAGAAAAAATCTAAGGAGTGAGAATGAAAATGTCGTTGCTAACTGGCAGGGTAGCGTAACCAAGACTTGGTATCAAAATGGCTGCATACGGTACCTGGACGCAGTTCGTTTCGCAATTTACAAAGGTACATTACTACTGTATTTGTATTATCATCATCATTATTATTAATAATAATAATTGAATTAGTAGTAGTAGTAGCAAGGGGAGAAGCAGGCGGCGGAGGATAAGTAAGAGGAAGAGGAGGAGGAGTAAGTGGTGGAAGAGGGGTAAGTGGAGGAGGAGGGATCTTCCTGCCGACTTTGAGCTTTGATACTCCGCTCGTCTTAATGAATCTTGAATCAATCTGTACATGAATCTAAAGATACCACGTGTAACCAAAGAAACAATCTTTAGATTCATGTACAGATTGATTCAAGATTCATTAAGACGAGCGGAGTATCAAAGCTCAAAGTCGGCAGGAAGATCCCTCCTCCTCCACTTACCCCTCTTCCACCACTTACTCCTCCTCCTCTTCCTCTTACTTATCCTCCGCCGCCTGCTTCTCCCCTTGCTACTACTACTACTAATTCAATTATTATTATTAATAATAATGATGATGATAATACAAATACAGTAGTAATGTACCTTTGTAAATTGCGAAACGAACTGCGTCCAGGTACCGTATGCAGCCATTTTGATACCAAGTCTTGGTTACGCTACCCTGCCAGTTAGCAACGACATTTTCATTCTCACTCCTTAGATTTTTTTCTTTTCTATCTATCGATAACTTTAAAGGTGTAATATCTCCATCATATCAAAGACTCACCCTAAGGGTCATAGAGTAAATTAGTCTTATTTTTGTCTCCCGAATTTGCCATTAAATTTATGAAAAGGGTTACTGAATCACCCTGTATATATATATAACGACATACCCAAGGACACACACACACACACACACACACTTGCGAAAAGTGATATGAGAGATCAATAGAACACACATCTCTAGCATGTGAGCAATCCTTAGGAACAGTGTTACATGAAGCTATAACCAATACTCATCACGAAGATTGAGCTAACATTATATGCAATCAATTTTGGGATGGTTTATTGAAGAAGTTAAGCCAAATACAGTGTTTGTATTGTTATATCAAATACAGTGTTTGTATTGTTATATCAAATACAGTGTTTGTATTGTTATATCAAATACAGTGTTTGTATTGTTATATCAAATACAGTGTTTGTATTGTTATATCAAACACAGTGTTTGTATTGTTATATCAAATACAGTGTTTGTATTGTTATATCAAATACAGTGTTTGTATTGTTATATCAAATACAGTGTTTGTATTGTTATATCAAATGAAATGTACGACGAAATTTACTACAGCTTTGTTGTAGAGTATTTGATAAGTCATTGTTACTATAGTATTTAATTATTCGTGTTTACAGGCAGAGTTAGTTACACACATTGAAAGAGACACAAATAAACAACTGCGATTTATTAAGTGAGCCCACCTCACTTTTTTTTTCTCTCTCTCCCTCTCTCTTTGGCTTGTATCCATTCGGCCCCATTCAGCCTACTGTTTTAAGACGTTTACCCCCATCTAGGTGTCAATATTTTACTGGCGAGCGGTAGCGAGCCAGCATATATACCACCTTGAGTGGATCTGAAGGTCTTAAAGATGCCAATTCTTCCAAATATTTTCTTGTCACTCACTCTCACTCTCTCCCACTCGCTAGCTCACTCACATACTCTCTCTCTCTCTCACACATACACAAACATGTCTGTCTGTCTGTGTAATAATTATATTAATAAAATTACTAATCGGTTTATTTCTAACGCGCGCGCGCGTGCGCGCATGTGTGTGTGTGTGTGGATGCATATACGGTATATCTGTATTTTGCCTTCCTTCACACACACACACACACACACACACCTTCAAACTTTCTCATTCGCTCTTCCTCCTCTCCGCCCCCCATAATAAAAGGTTCCGTCCTTCGCTCATAAACATTGCATCAACTTCTCTCGCTTATCACCGCGTCTTCTCGCTTCCCATTTAGACATTATCGCTTTGTCCATCGGCGGTGAGGAAAGACTGAGTGAGTGAGTGAGTGAGTGAGTGAGAGAGTGAGATGTACATACATTTATATAGATACACTGGCCACACAGACCTTACTATCCAAACGAGATGGTCAGGACTTAATTCTAGTAGAGATGGCATATCCGATAGCAAAGGAAAGTTGAAGGAAATGTTTTGTATTGAATTGAATTGAAATTGAATTGAAGGAAAGGATAGAAAAGCTATCAACTATAGCTATCAATCTAGCAAATCAACTATAGCTATCAATCAAGCAAATCAACTATAGCTATCAATCAAGCAAATCAACTATAGCTATCAATCAAGCAAATCAACTATAGCTATCAATCAAGCAAATCAACTATAGCTATCAATCAAGCAAATCAACTATAGCTATCAATAAAACAAATCAACTATAGCTATCAATCTAGCAAATCAACTATAGCTATCAATCAAGCAAATCAACTATAGCTATCAATCAAGCAAATCAACTATAGCTATCAATCAAGCAAATCAACTATAGCTATCAATCAAGCAAATCAACTATAGCTATCAATCAAGCAAATCAACTATAGCTATCAATCAAGCAAATCAACTATAGTTATCAATCAAGCAAATCAACTATAGCTATCAATCAAGCAAATCAACTATAGCTATCAATCTAGCAAATCAACTATAGCTATCAATCAAGCAAATCAACTATAGCTATCAATCAAGCAAATCAACTATAGCTATCAATCAAGCAAATCGGATACAAATTGTTGGACAAATGGATTCTGTGAGCTTGCCTATTGTTGGTCGTCCGGAGGATCCACGATGCCTTCCGTATGCCAATAAAAGGAAGATGATGAATAGCAAGGTACAGTCGGCCACATAAGTTCAGCTCCTCTCCGTGATCTTATACAGGGAAATATAGGCTAATGCGCATGATTGAATTACGTGTGTAGTAGATAGGTGGAACAGGCTACCAAGTACTTCAGTGGGATCAAGAACGATAGGGAGCTTTAAGATAAAATTAGATAGGCATATGGACGAGATGGGTTGGGTGTGAGGGGGATCTGGCAGGTGTGGGCCAATCAGCGCTCTGCAGACCCACGTTTTCTGACCTGACCGTTTCGGTGAGGTCAGTCCTAATGGTGTTAGTGAGCTAGGCTTATAATTAGAGTTAGGTGTGAGAGGGATCTGCCTTGTGTGGGCCAATCGGCTTTCTGCAGACTCCCATTTTCTTATGTTATGTTCTTATACAGTGGTTAACCCATCTGACTAGTCAACTGGTAATTACAAGAAACCACACTCACAATTCATTCATACTAATTTGACTTTCATACCTAAGATCACAACAAGGAACAGAACTTAGGTGGACAACTATATCACTAGCAATATACCTAATTATTGATAAACCTTTATAATACCGTTACCTCTATTGTTTATAGTTTATCTTGGACTGAAGCGAATCTTCTCTGTGTATATTTAGCAGTCTACGCTCAGCAGTGTTTCCCAACCAGGGTTCCTCGGAACTGCCCTCTGCTTCGTATTAAGGGGAGATCTCCAATTGAGGGATTTTTTTCTTGACCCCTTTCTCCCTCATGTTTAGCCCCATTGCTTTTGATATTATAAAACGTTTGCCCCATTAGTTTAGCGATTTTAAGAACTTTCACCCCATATTAAGACCTTTCGTGCAATTCAGGTGGCGATTTTATCCTGGCGAGCGATAGCGAGCCTGTAATTTAAGAGGAACCGGCTTTCAGCCGGGACTTTTTTTCTACCGAAAAATGTAAAAATTTATCTTGAAAGGGGGTGAAATTTTAAGATTGATGGAATTCTAGGGAACGAACTAAAAACCTCCCCTTAAGTCGGTATCACACGAGAGCTTTTATAGTCAACATTCGCTAATCAACAAAATTCTGGAGTATTTTGTACTGGTATCGGAAACTAGACTGATGATATATGAATTTAGGTAGCAGAAATATTATAAATGGTAACTTCATAAGCTGCCAGACCAGTGTTAAGGATAAATGATGAGGGGAAAAGTGCTCGTGTGATACCGGTTTTAGTGATTTACTCTATGCCTAGCTATTCGCTGTAAATAGGCGAGGAATCATGACCTCTAACCTCTGTAACTCAAAAACGACTAGAGTAATCGAGCTAATATGTCTACCATTTGGGAAGAGTCAGTCAAGGAATATATGTAGAAATATACAGCCAATTTGCTCTAGCCCTTTTTGAGTTACAGAGGATAGAGGTCATGATGTGTCGCCTACTTACAGCGAATAGACTATATATATATATATAGACACTGTTAGCCATTATAGGTAGGACAGAAAGCGTGGTGACCCCTAACCTCTGTAGCTCAATGGAAGGCTAGGGTACCGGTGACGTCTATTTTAATTTGATTTCAGCTATATTTAGAAGATTTTATGAAGCTTAGGAAGGATATATGGCAGCTAAAAGGATTCATTGAGATAATCTGTATCCTTTTAAGGGGAGGTATTTAGTTTGTTCCCTACGTCTTCATCAAGCTTAAAATTACACCCCGTAGACCCCCTTTCAAGATAAATTTGTACATTTTTCGGTAGAAATATTTCTCGGCCGGAGGCCGGTTGCTCTTAAATTACAGGCTCGCTATCGCTCGCCAGGAATTTTTTTACACCTTAATGGCACGAAAGGTCTTAAAATTGACAGAAATGGGGCGAAAGTTATTACAATCGCCAAACTAATGGGTCAAACGTCTTAAAATGTCAAAAGCAATGGGGCTAAACATGAGGGAGAAGGAAGTTCGACAAAAATCCCTCAAGTGGAAACCTCCCCTTAATGGGTATATTATACGTCCTTCGTAAACTGAATATTGTATCCTATTAATGGATAAACGTCCTTCGTAAGCTGAATTTAATCGTCTAATAGTTGCCAGAATATAATGAAAAGGACGTGACCGGTATTGAAAGGGTTAAGTGTCAGGTACACTCGGATACCATAGTCTCTAGTCCACTCATAAATATTCCTGGACTTCACCTATTATGTGCTAAAGTTCAGTGATAGCGAAAGAACTCGTACAAATGGTTTCAAATTAGATAAATTTCGTTTCAGAAAAGATATAGGCAAATATTGGTTTGGTAACAGAGTTGTAGATGGGTGGAATAGGCTACCAAGTGATATAGTGGGATCAAGAACGATAGGGAGCTTTAAGATAAAATTAGATAGGCATATGGACGAGATGGGTTGGGTGTGAGGGGGCTCTACCAGGTGTGGGCAAATCGGCGCTCAGCAGACCCCCGTAATCTTGTGTTAATCCCTGACCATTTTGGTGGGGGCAGTACTCAAGGTATTAGTGAGTTGGGCCTATAATTGGGCCTTGTAATTGGGGTTGGGTGTGACAGGGATCTGTCTTGTATGGGCCGATCGGCATTTTGCAGACTCCCATTTTCTTATGTTCTTATGTAAAAGAAGAAGTATCTCTCCCCACCCTCCGTTTCCTCCGGCAATTGACGTACATGACAAAGTTGGAAGTAATTAACCTTGCTGCGCTTCGAAATCCCCAAAAAGGAATTTTCAGGAAAGATTGGAAAATAAGTAAATGAGAGAGAGAGAGAGAGAGAGAGAGAGAGAGAGAGAGAGAGAGAGAGAGAGAGAGAGAGAGAGAGAATAGGTTTATAGATTGATAGGTATATATATAATGATATACTATATATTATTATGTTCTCTCCACCAACCAACTCTACTCCTAAAATCGATATATGCAAAATGAGGGTGCAGTAGGAAAACCGCAAATACCAATGGAAGAACAAAATATGACTAACAATATTAGTAGCAAAGAAAAATAAAACTTTATCATAAAATACTGTTAGAATGTTTGAAACATTCTAAATATGCGTGCTTATTAAAATACAGACCCTCCACACGGTTGGTGTCTGCAAGCAGGAGCCAGGAACATTAATACAAAGATTGAAACTGCTTGCGAAGATTTCAATGCTTACAATAAAAATATATGTATACAAAATAACTTAAAAATGTCTGCCAGGAACATAAATTAAAACACAAACTTCTTGCGAAGATTTCAGTGCTTAAAAACAGGAATAAAAAGAAAACTATAAAATGTGCTTTTAGAATTAAGTCCCTTAATGAGAACTCCAATCTGTGGTCATAATTATTAAAAGAATGCTGCCACTATTTAAAATGTTGCCAAATGCATATATATATATATATATATATATATATATATATATATATATATATATATATATATATATATATATATATATATATATATATATATAAACATCAAGTATATCTCACAAATACACGTGAACTACTAAATATATACAGTATATACTCCCATCTGGAATCGAACCTCCGACAGTCAGGACGAATGTCCCAGCATTAATCCGCTACACCACGGCGTGATAATATATACAGGATTTGTTGTTATTTGTTTGTCCTATGTGAGTGAGGGAGACCAAAGGCAGAACTGCCTGTATCGAGTGCCTCCCCCAGAGTTGAAGGAGTGACAGGGCCAAATCAAGGGACGTTCAAGCAAAAATGCCTGGACACACGGAGTTTGAAGCAGTTTGAGTCATAGGAAGAGGGGAAGACTGATTCTGGGAGAGAGTTCCAGAACTCAGTAGTTGAATAAAAGAAAGTCTGAGAATAATGTTTCAATCTTGGGTTGGAGAGTTGCACAGAGTAGGGAGTACAAAGGAGCACAAAGGAAATCAAGCAACAACAGATCTAGTGACCCTTCTAGGCTACTTGTCCTCCAAAAACACTGAGGATCAAGTGTCCAAACAGTGGTTTAGTGTGGATAAGGGAACATTGGAAAGGGAACTACTGCCCTGGAACTAATGTCCGTGGCAGGATTAGGAAGTTAGTAGGGGACAGATGGGTTAGTAACTGAGGGGAGGATAAAATAAAGTTATTCATTTACAAACGCAGTCAGTCGTGGGTTTGATGCAAGATATATGTCTAGGCGAAGTTTAAATGAATCAACGGTGCTGCAGTCTATAACATCTCGGGGAAGCCCATTCCATAAGTTGACAACTCGATTGAAGAAGAAATTTTGAGCTTCGTGTGAGTTAAAAGATTTACCAATAATTTTGCACCCGTTTCCCCGCGTGTAATTAGATTGGTCGATAGTGAAGTACTTATTACAGTTCATATTGTCAATGCCTTTGATGATTTTGAACACTTGAATTAAGTTGCCTCTTAATCTGCACTGGGTTAAAGGAAATAGATTTAATTCTCTAAGACGCTCCTCGTATGGTTTGTTCTTTAGGCTAGGTATCATTTTGGTAACTCTAGTTGAACTTGTTCTAGCTTGTCTATATCTTTTTTGGTAATAAGGGCACCAGGATTGAACGCAGTATTCCAGAAGAGGGCGGACTAAGGAATTGTAAAAGGTTAGGATAACGTCTTTGGATTTATGCTCAAATGACCTGCCTATAAAGCCAATTATTTTGTTTGCCTTCTTAACAACTTCTGAACATTGTTGACTCGGTTTTTGGTTACTCGATATTGTTACTCCCAGATCGGTTTCTCTGTTTACATTCTTAAGCTGAGTGCCATTCATCAAATAGTTTGCTTTTTCATTTTGGTATCCGATATGTAGTACTTTACATTTATCGCATTGAAACTCATTTGCCAAATTTGGGCCCAACATGACAACTTATCTAGATTGTGTTGCATATCATCAAGTTGTTCTTTTGAGAGTACGCTATTTGCAATTTTTGTATCGTCAGCAAATTTTGAGATTATACAGGTGAGACCCCCATCGATGTCGTTGATGTAAATTAGAATGAGAATTAATGCTAGTACCGATCCCTGGGGTACCCCGCTACTTACATTGGTCCATTTAGATGCCTTATCGTTTATGACTACTCGTTGCTTTCTGTCGCTAAGCCAATTTTCTATCCATTTCAACACACCGTCTTGTATTCCATGCGCTTTTAGTTTTAGCAGTAAACGTTTGTGGGGAACTTTGTCAAAAGCCTTTTGAATATCAAGGTATATAATATCTACAGCTTTACTCTACTCGTAGAGGTTGAGAGGTGGGATTGTGTTGCAAGACGGGTACTACATACCCTACATAGAGGAGGTGGTATACACTTGGAAAGCTCTGAGGAACATTGATTATTATAGTAGCGATAGAATAGTGAGAGAGATGCAACATTGCGGCGAAGAGAGAGAGATTGCAGATAGTTGGTGAGTGGGCGGGAGTTAATGATACGAAAGGCTTTCCTTTCTATTTTGTCTAGGAGTGCGGTGTGAGAGGATCCTCCCCACACATGTGAACAATACTCAATATAAGGACGCACTGTGCCCCTGTACAGCTGTACAGAGCAAGAAGCTGTGCAAGGGTAAAGAACCCCTTGAGACGGTTGAGCACACCCAGCTTCTGGGAGGCTACCTTAGCAAGACTGGTAATATGGTCCTTCCAAGTGAGAGCAGAAGAAAAAGAGACACCGAGAATATTGAGAGAAGATGAAGGATTGATTTTTGTATTGTTGAAGTGTAAATGATAGTCCTCTGGGAGTTCTGAACGGGTAGTAAGATGAAGATAATGGGTTTTGGAAGCATTAAAGGAAACAAGGTTTTCTCTGCCCCAATTGGAAATAGTAGTTAGATCAGAATATAAGTGTTATATGGCTTAAATATGATTGTCTTTGAGGGATTGCTGGCTGGGGCATTCAGGAAAACTAATTGAGTAGTGTAGGGTAGAGTCGTCTGCGTATTAATGGATGGAACTGAAGGTACAGTTGAGAAGATCATTTATGAAAATTAGAAAGAGAATGGGAGATAGGTCAGAGCCCTGAGGAACACCGGAGTTGATAGGATGAGGAAGTGAGCGATGGCCGTTCACAGCCGCAGGTATGGAACGGCCGAAAAGGAAATTAGAGACAAAGGCACATATGAAGGGATAGAAACCGAAGGAGGGTAGTTTAGAAATTTCAGATTTGTGCCAGACTCTATCGAAGGCCTTCAATATGTCAAGTGCAATATAAAAGGTCTCACCGAAGTCCCGTAAGGAGGATTAGTAAGATATGAAAGAAGATCACCAGTAGAGCGACCTTCAAGGAACTCATACTGGCGATCTGAGAGTAGATTATGAAAAGAGAAATGCTTAACAAAACTTTAGAGATACAAGAGATGAAAGCAATTGGACGATAGTTGGAGGGTTGAGAGCGGTCACCCTTCTTTGGGACAGGTTGAATGAGACCAAACTTCCAGCAAGAAGGGAAGACGTTAGAGGAGAGACAGAGACGAATGAGTTTGCATAGACAGGGAGTCAGCACGGAAGCACAGTTTTTAAGTACAACAGGAGGAACACCGTCCGGACCATACACCTTCTTAGTATTAAACCCAGAGAGGGTAGAAAATACATCTTTAGACGAGATTTGGATATTAGGCATAAGTAGGAGAGTGGGGGTGGGGAGGGAGGAATAGCACCGGAATCATCCAAGATTGAGTTTCTAGCAAAAAGAGTTCAGCTTTGTCAGAGGAAGAAGTGATGGTTGTACCATCAGAGTGAAAAGGGGAGGGAAAGACAAGGAAGAAAAATTGTTGGAGAGGTTTTTGGCTAGATGCTAGAAAGCTTGGGAAGAGCTAGAGTTGGATAGTTCAGTGCATTTATTATTGATGAAAGAGTGCTTGGCAAGTCGAAGAACAGATTTACTTGATTCCGGGCAGAAACATAGGAAGAATGAGATTCTTGAGTTTTAAGGCGTCAGTACCGTTTGAATGCTTCCTCTTTGTTGCGGACAGCAGTAGAACAAGCGTGAGTAAACCACTATTTTTTTGCATTAGACTGAGAGAAAGAAATTGGAATGTATTCTTCCATGCCCGAGAGGATTTTCTCGGTAATGAGTTCAGCACTCTCCATGGGTCCCCGGCCACGGAAGCAAAAGTAATTCCCGGGAAATCAAAGAAGTAATGCCGAAGAGCCTCCCAGTCGGCAGTGCCAAACTGCCACAAGCGCCGCCGGTTGGGAGGA
>CM064573.1:35110185-35118537 GCA_032716605.1 Paralithodes platypus | reverse complement strand
CCCCCTTACAAGCACCAATACATCCGCTCATCCCCCCCTTACAACACCCAATACATTCGCTCATCCCCCCCCTTACCAGCACCAATACATCCGCTCGACCCCCCATTTACAAGCACCCAATACAGGTCCGCATCCCCCCTCCCTTTACAAGCACCAAATACATTCCGCTCATCCCCCCCCTTACAAGGCACCAATACTTCCTCGTCCTCCCCACGCCCTTACAAGCTACCAATACATCCGCTCATCCCCCACTTATCTGGTTAACAGCGCCAATCCATCTGGCGCTCACTCTCCCCCTTACAAAGCGACCAATCACATCCCATCATCCCCCCCCCTTACAAGCACCAATACCTACGCTCATCCCCCCCTTACAAGCACCAATACATCCGCTCATCCCCCCCTTACAAGCACCAATACATCCGCTCATCCCCCCCTTACAAGCACCAATACATCCGCTCATCCCCCCCTTCCAAGCACCAATACATCCGCTCATCCCCCCCTTACAAGCACCAATACATCCGCTCATCCCTCCCTTACAATCACCAATACATCCGCTCATCCCCCCCTTACAAGCACCAATACATAACGCTCATCCCCCCCTTACAGCACCAATACATCCGCTCCATCCCCCCCTTACAAGCACCAATCCCTCCGCTCATCCCCCCCCTTACAAGCACAATTACATACGCTCATCCCCCCCTTACAATTCACCAATACATACCCTCATCCCCCCCTTACAAGCACCAATACATCCACTCCTTCCCCCCCCTTACAAGCCACCAATACATCCGCTCATCTCCCCCCCTTACAAGCACCAATACATCCGCATCATCCACACCCCCCTTACAAGCACCAATACATCCGGCTCATCCCCCCCTTACAAGCACCAATACATTCCGCTCATCCTTTCCCCCCTTTACGCACCATAATCGCTCATCCCCCCCTTACCAGCCCCAATACATCCGCTCATCCCCCCCCCCCCTTACAAGCACCAATTCATCCGCTCATCCCCCCCTTACAAGCACCAATACCTCCACTCATCCCCCCCTTTCTTTACAGCACCCTACATCCGCTCATCCACCCCCTTACAAGCACCAATACATCCGCGTCATCCCCCCCTTACAAGCACGAAATACATCCGCTCATCATCCCCCCCTTACACAAGCACCAAGACATCCGCTCATCCCCCCCTTACAAGCACCCAATACAGCCCGCGCTCATCCCCCCCCGTTACAAGCACCAATACATCCGCAACCATCCCCCCTTACAAATCACCAAACATCCGCTCATTCCCCCTTACCAGCACCAATACATCCCCGCTCATGCCCCCCCCTTACAAGCACCAATACATCCGCTCCTCCCCCCTTTACAATCACCAATACATCCGCTCATTCCCCCCCTTACAAGCACCAATACATCCGCTCAGGCCCCCCCTTACAATCACCAATAACATCCGCTCATACCCCCCCATACAGGCACCAATACATCCGCTCATCCCCCCGTTACAGGCACCAATTCATCCGCTCATCCCCCCCTTACAAGCAAAAATACATCCGCTCATCCCCCCCTTACAAGCACCAATACCTCCGCTCCCCCTCACCCCCCCCCTACAAGCACCACTACAATCCGCTCATCCCCCCCTTACAACAGCACCAATACATCCGCTCATCCCCCCCTTAACAAGCAACAATACATTCCGCTCATCCCCCCCTTACAAGCACCAATACATACATCCGCTCATACACCCCCCTTACCATCACCAATACATCTGCTCATCCCCCCCTTACAAGCACCAATACATCCGCTCATCCCCCCCTTACAAGCACCAATACATCCGCTCATCCCCCCCTTACAAGCAACCAATACATCCGCGCATCCCCCCCCTTACAAGCACCAAATACATCCGCTCATCCCCCCCTTACAAGCACCAATCCATCCGCTCATACCCCCCTTACAAGCACCAATACATCCCGCTCATCCCCCCCCTTACAAGCACCAATACATCCGCTCACCCCTCCCCCCCCTTTACAAGCACGAATACATCCGCTCATCCCCCCCTTCAAGGCACCAATACATCCGCTCATTCCCCCCCTTACAAGCACCCATACATCCGCTCATCCCCCCCTTACAAGCACCAATAACATACGCTCATCACCCCCCTTACAAGAACCCAATACATCCGCTCATCCCCCCCCCTTACAAGCACCAATACATACGCTCATCCCCCCCTTACAAGCACCAATACATACGCTCATCCCCCACTTACAAGCACCAATACATCCGCTCATCCCCACCCCCTTACACGCACCAATACATCCCGCTCATCCCCCCCTTACAAGCACCAATTACATACATCGCTCATCCCCCCCTTACAAGCCACAATACATCCGCATCATCCTCCCCCTACGAGCACCAATACATTCCGCTCATCCCCCGCCTTACAAGCACCAATACATCCGCTCATTTCCCCACCCTTACAAGGCACCAATACATTTCCGCTCATCCCCCCCTTACAAGCACCAATACATACGCTCATCCCCCCCTTACAAGCACCAATACATCCGCTCATCCCCCCCTTACAAGCACCAATACATCCGCTCATCCCCCCCTTACAAGCACCAATACATCGCTCATCCCCCCCTGTACAAGCACCAATCACATAGCTCATCCCCCCCCTTACAAGCACGCATACAACCGCTCATCCCCCACTTACCAAGCACCAATACATCAGCTCATCCCCCCTTAACAAGCAACCAATACATCCATCTCATCCCCCCCTTACAAGCACCAATACATCCGCTCATATCCCCCCCTTACACGCACCATACATCCGCTCATCTCCCCCCCTTACAAGCACCAATACATCCTCTCATCCCCCCCTTACAAGCACCAATAATACATACGCTCCTCCCCCCTTATTACACAAGCACCAATACAAGTCCGATCTCCCCCCGCTTACAAGCACCAATACATCCGCCTCATCCCCCCCTTACAAGCACCAACCAATACATCCGCTCATCCCCACCTTACAAGCACCAATACATAACGCTCAATCCCCCCTTCCCCCCCCTTAACACAAAGCACCAATACAACGCTCATTCCCCCAACTTACAAGCAACCAATACATCCGCTCATCCCCCCACTTTCTTACAAGAACCAATACATCCGAGCATCCCTCCCCCCCTACAAGCCACCAATAACATCAGCTCATTCCCCCCCGTACAAGCACCAATACATACGCTCATCCCCCCCTTACAAGCACCAATACATACGCTCATCCCCCCCTTACAAGCACCAATTCATGTTATTCCCACAGTGTTTACGTGTTCAATCAGAGCACTGAACCCTCCGCTGTGTCGGAAGGGTAAAGGCAAGCTATCCTAACCCTTTCAGTACCGGTAACGTCTTATTTTAGCTATATTGGGACGCTTTTATGCAGCCTGAAAACGATCTGTGGGAGTGAAAATGGATCGATGAGAGAGTTGGAGGTATCTTTTATGGCTAGAGGTCCTTCCTACAGTAAAGAAAATCGTCTTATAGTTGCCAGAATACGATGAAAAGGACGCATCACCGGTACAGAAAGGGATAACTGGTGGAAAACACGTATATATCCCCTCTCTCTCTATATATATATATATATATCACCAACATAACCCACTTGATTATCACGCTGGGAGATGTAAACACGAGTGGGAGGCAGAGAGAACAATATTATTATACAGCGTTCCCGGATATTGAATACCGTATGGCGTTATTGTTACTATATCCTGTATATTTTAAGATGGTTTGTGTCATCAATATGTCGATTTACGCGAGCCACCCTTATTGGGAAATTCCCGCCGTGGGCGGGGAAAAAATGTTTATAGAAAAATGTACACATTAAGACAGTTGCGGTCTTAGGACCGTGTTCCTTTTTACAAATGTCTCTAGATAACTATGGCTCGCCAACAATGAAAACTCCACATGAATAAGGCAAAATTAATACATTCAACTCTCTCTCTCTCTCTCTCTCGTCGTCTCTCCCGCTCTCACATCACTCTTCTCTCTCTCTCTCCTCCTCCTCTCTCCTCTCTCGTCTCTCTCCTCTCTCCTCCTTTCTCTCCTCTCTCCTCACCCCTCAATTCTCTCTCTCTCGCTATCTCTCTCGTCACAGACTCTCTCTTCCTCCACTCTCTCTCTTCTCTCTCTCTCTCACGCCCTCATCTCTCCTCTCTCCAAAACCTAATCTCCTCTCTCCTCTCTCTTCGGCACTCTCTCTCCTCCTCTCTCTCTCTCTTCCCCTTCGCCAGTCGCTCTCCCTCCTGTCTCCTCTCTACCCTATACTCAAAAAATCTCTCTCTCTCTCTCTCTCTCTCAAATCACGCCTGAAGATATAAACACTAGTTGGAGGGCACGGAAAAAGTCATAAAAAGCATTCCAAACATGTGGTTGTGTTTCATAATAAACACCACTTCGAATACCAAAAACGATAAAATTGTTTACATTTTGTGCTGGGTATACAGTGGTGCATAGCTTACTAATAGAAGACTGTAAAGCTATTGGTATTGATGGTAATGCGCGCGCTGGAATTTACCTTCAAAAGTAACCGTTACCGGTTCCTATACAGAAAATTATTCGTTGTTGCAAATAAGTAATATAAATTCTCAGAGATGAAAACATCTAAGAGAAGGGGGCGTCCCCCTACAAGGGAGTGGTTCTTGGACCAATTCCCTATTCTGTATATATACAATTGCACTATCTAGCATATTAATGAAACATGGAGTGAAAATTCAAGCTGTTTGCGGATGACACCCAATTTCTATCTGGCACTAAGTGCCGTGGTGAATGTTGAGGAGAAGATTAGTGGTTTACTAAACGACATTGGGGAGTGGATGGAGTCAATGCAACTGAAATTAAATGAAAAAAAAACTGAATGCCTATTAGTAGGCAGCGGGTGAACCTTGAGAGACTGGGCGTGCAAAGCCTCAATATCAATGATAGTGTGATGACTGTGAGTAGTGTGGTGAAGGATTTGGGAGTCTTGGTTGATAGTTGACAACTGTCATTTAAAAACCATATTAATCAAACAGTGCGAATCTCTGCCTATCATCTGAGGAATATTGCTTTTGTGAGAAAATATCTGGATATTAATACAACCAAAATGTTGATCCACAATCATGTAATTAGTAAATTAGACTATTGTAATTCTCTATATTATCGACTACCAAATTACTTGCTACGAAAACTACAAATTATAATGAATAGAGCAGCAAGATTAATAAAGAGTTTACCATTCCGTGCGAGTATAACGCCGGCATTAATTGACCTGCATTGGCTGCCGGTGAAAGCGAGGATCATATTCAAACTGTGTGTTATAGTGTATCAAGCTTTGAACTTTGGAAAGCCGGAATATGTGCGAGACTTATTGGAAGACTTCAATGTTGGCACTGATATGATGCTGAGACATGGCAACGTGCTGCATCAATTGAATGAGCCACGGTGCAATCATGAATTTGGATTTAGGACCTTCGAAAAGAGTGCACCGAGACTTTATAATAATCTACCAGTCAATGTGAAAAGGTGTGCGAACATAAAGGCCTTTAAAAAGTCACTAAAAACACATTTGTTCAGGGAGTGTTATGACTTAGAAGATGGCACTGTGAGACAAGACTACAAGTGCTAGATGGTTTAAAGGGCAGCTGCGACGAGCGTCACATCTAGTGACGGAGCGCGGCTGAGAAACTCCACACCAAGTAACAAGTAAGTAAGTAAGTAACAAGGTGTGCGGAGGCCTCTGCCGTACACTGAGATAGAGTGCCAGAAGATTAAATGTCATCAATAGTCCAATTGCGTGTCATAGGAGGCGACTACAATTGGCTACGTGGACGGGACTCACAGCTAAGGTAGCCAACCTTTCTAAAGGCGGTGTCACACGGGCAATTTTTCCGGCAATTTTTGCAGGCAATTGTCGTCTGGTAGCTTCAATATAATAGTTCCATAAAAATTTAACTGACTAGCATAATCTACCTTCGATCTAATTTTCCATTCCAATGTCAAAGAGCCTCAACATATTAGGAACAAAAACATGCTCAACTATAATTGCCGCAAAAAGCGCTCGTGTGACATCGGCTTAAGGAAAGGAGTACTCTGAACACAATATTAGCTTGTTGGAATCAGAAACGGAAATACTCAACTAAGTCTCAGAGGAAGATAAATATAGATAGATAAATATATACCGGTATAATATAGATAGATAAATAGATACCGGTATAATATTACGGCATCGTAGTAACACAGGAGACACAATTAATATTAAAGGCAATTATCGAGAAAAAAAAACAATATCCCATAAATATCGAACTTATCAGCTTCGGTAGGAACGTTTGGCTAAGAAGCACAAGTAAAACAACACCTTCGGCATTATTGAACAATTCCATAATGTATCGTATGAACATTTCTGCAGGAGAATGTATATATGCTGTGAATTGAAAAGGTCGTGCTTGGTTTTTGGTCTATATATTTATTTGTTATTATATTTTGGAGTTTCCTCGCTAGACCTCCATCAGGCTATACAAATAACACCCCCTAGATGAATTTGTTCATTTTTCGGTAAAAATATGTCCCTACCGCCGGTTCCTTCTAAAATTACAGGCTCGCTATTGCTCACCAGGAAATAATCGACACCTAAATGACACCAAAAGTTTAAATATTGACAAATAAATGGGGCGAAGGGCCTCAAAATCGCCAAACAAACGAAAATAACGTCTTAAAATCTCAAGCTATGATGCTAAACATGAGAAAGAAAGGGGTCCATAAACAGCACCTACCTCCCCCTTCATACCCCATCAAATTGAGTTACAAACCTGCACACGAAAACAGGAGTGGATTAACATGATCGAGGTTACTGAGTTATGTTAACAAATGTTGTTATGATATCTCTAGTGAACGGTTGAAGCTGGCACGGTGGTACGATGTTTAATGTATTACACATTGATGATAAGATTGCTAAATGTATACCGTATACAGTATATGGGTAATGGAAATATGAAATATCTAAACGAATACATTTCCTTAAGAATTTGTGCGACATAGTAGACTTTATTATTATTATAATTAATAATTTTGTATTTATTTATTTAGTTTATTTTGTATGTTTTTTCCTCCTAGCTATGGTATATTATGTTAAGTCTGTTTACTTGGATAATGTTGATCATGGTCGGTCCTGCTAATAAATTTTAAATAGTGGTACTAAATATTAACCCCTTCTGTACCGGCGCCGTCTTTTTAATTATATTTGAGCTATATTTGGACAATTCTGTGCCGTTTAGGAAGGATCTGTGGTAGTAAAAATGGTTAAGTGAGATAGTTCGAAACCTGTTAATTGCTGGAGGACATTTTTAAACTGAATACAATCGTCTAATAGTAGCCAGAATCTAGTTAAAAATATGTGCCGGTACAGAAGGGGTTAAGAAGGATCTGTGGTAGTAAAAAGGGTTAAGTGAGATAGTTCGAAGCCTGTTAATTGCTGGAGGCCCTTTATAAGCTGAATAAAATCGTGTTATAGAAGCCAGAATAAAGCAAAAAGGACGGCACCAGTACTGAAATGGTTAAGTAATTGAGTTCATAACCAGACTTTACTTTATTGATGTTCTTTACTGTTATTGATGTTCTACAGTTGCAGGTTTTGAAGTGTATTAGCATATTTTAAACTAAGATCTCTCTCTCTCTCTACATATATATATATATATATATATATATATTATCGTTATCGTTCTGATGGTCGATGGTTCGATCCCCACTGAGAGACTAGAAACATTTAGTGGCTCACGTGTATTTGTGATATATTCTCAATATTTGTAACTCTCATGCTTTGTGGGTTAGAATTAAATGAAATCAATTTCAACCCGAGTTGCGTCGGGACACTCAAAAATCCGTGTATGGTATTCTGGAAATATGGATCCTACAACTAGGTTTGAATTGAAATATATTCGCCTAGTGGGTTTTCCCTTCTCCCTAACATAAATAGGATAGAAGGCTGAGTGTCTTTTAGACTGCCGTGGTGTAATTGATTAAGCGTCGGCTATCGTTCTGATGGTCCATGGTTCGATCCCCACTGAGAGACTAGAAACATTTAGTGGCTCACGTGTATTTGTGATATATTCTCAATATATATATATATATATATATATATATATATATATATATAGCATTATAGTTACACAAGCAATCCCGAACTCAACCTCTCCTAAATCAAAACGGACTTGAGTAATTGAGCTAATAAAAACTACCATATGAGAAGAGTCAACCAGGGAATTGGTGGAATTTACAGCCCATTTGCTCTAGCCCTTTATGAGTGACATAGGTTAGGGTTCA
>CM064573.1:35025185-35105185 GCA_032716605.1 Paralithodes platypus | reverse complement strand
GAAACTACAATTTATATCAGATTATATATTAAACTAAATTTGCATTTTGACAAGATATCAACAATAGTATAAAAAACATACATCACTCACTAACGGTAGTGCTATCTGTAAGCATAGCATGCCTCAAGTGACCCTACCAATTACTATTCTACAAGTAACCAACATTTATCATACAAATAAATTAAGGATATAGCAAAAGCCAGCAATTGATACTAGTACCTCACAATCTCACAATCTTACAAAGACATATTATGTTCTAAGAATCTAAAGGCACAAAAAGGTCTTGAAATCATCAAACTAATGGGACGAACGTGATAAAATCTCCAAACTAATGGGGCTAAAAATGAGGGTGAAGAAGCAGCCAGAAAAAACAATCATCCCCCTTGAGACTGAAACCGATACGTGTCATGGATCACCCAGTCTATACTATTAAGGAAAAAAAAATATATATATATATATATATATACTATATATATATATATAGTAATATATATTATATATATATATATATATATATATAATATATATATATATATATATATATATATATATATATATTATATATATATATATATATATTGATATTTATATATATATATATATACCGTATATATATATATATATATATATATATATATATATATATATATACCGTATATATATATATATAAATAAATATCTAAAAAATACTATAAACATTTCTATTGAGTACAAGAATAACATCTAAGAATCAAAATGATGCAAGTAATCTCTCTCATCGCCCCTTACTAATCTTAATAAAATTATTAAATATTGGCTACATGTGTTGAGGCCAGGTGGTGTCGAAACTGTCTTTAGTAGTACTTCCGCCATTAGCAGTTAGACCACACTTAAGGGGAGATGGGTTGTTTTTCTGGTCCCCCTTCTTCCTCATATTTAGCCCCATTTGTTTTCAGATTATAGGACGTTCGGCGCATTAGTTTGACGATTTTAACACCTTTAGCCCCCATTTCGTTGTCAATTTTAAGACCTTTCGTGCTATTTGGGGGTTGATTTTACCCTGGCGAGCGATAGCGAGCTTGTAATTTTAAGAGGAATCGGCCTTCGGCCGGGACATTTTTCTACTGAAACATTTACACATTTATCTTGAAGAGGAGTCTAGGGGGTTTTTTGTTATGCTTGGTGGAGGTCTAGCGGGGAAACTAAAAAAACAAATGAATATATAAATTAATAGACCAAAAAAGTAGCCACTAACCCCAATATGAATAATTCGTTTCATGATTTCAAGACCTTTCACCGCATTTCTTTGTCAATATTTAGATCTTTCGTGCCATTTAGGAGTCGATGCTTTTCCTGGCGAGCGATAGCGAGCCTGTAATTTACAAAATACCGGGCGGGACATTATTCTATTGAAAAATGTACAAATTTATCTAGGAGGGGAATATTGGGGATGTATTTTTAAGCCTGATGGAGGTCTAAAGTGGAAACTAAAACAATATTTAATAGATAAAGATATCGACCAATAAATATACTCTTCCCCCTTAAGACAAGTGACGTCACAACATCTCTCTCTCTCTCTCTCTCTCTCTCTCTCTCTCTCTCTCTCTCTCTCTCTCTCTCTCTCTCTCTCTCTCTCTCTCTCTCTCTGCCGTAAGATATTCCCCAACCTCCTTCTTCTTCCAAAACATTCAATCATTTCTCTCGTCAGCATAATATTCGCATCTGCCTTTCACCGCACACACATATATTAACCCACCTTTGGCCTGCCTTCGTTCGTTCGTTTGACATTTTATTTTCAAATGCTAAAATCTTCAGTTTATGCAGTTAGTTCCTTCAGCAACGGGGTGTGTGCCTGAATATATATATATATATATATATAATACAGTTCCTTCAGCACAATCACGTAATTTTCATCATATTCTGGATAACATTGGACGGTTTCTTTAGCTTATAATCCACCTTTACTATTACTCATAACGGGAAATACGATCTCAATAAACCCTCTGAATAACATAGGCCCTTCTTGAGCTGCACAAAATCAGCTAACTATAGCCAGAATCAAAGGTAAACTGGCTTCATTGTGCTGAAGGGGTTGATTCTACATAATTTTATGCTTTCACTCTGCAATTAATTTTTACATCTTAACCCCTTCTGTACGGCTTTGTTTATAGGTACATTCAGACGATTTTATGAAGCTTACGAAAAATATATGGTAGCTTAAAGGATTAATTTAGATAGTCTGCAACCTTTTAATGGGTAAAAGTCCTTCCTAAGCTGAACAAAATCGTCTAAATAGTTGCCAGAATAATATATATAGGATGTCACCGGTACTGAAGGGGTTAAGGGGAGATGGGTTTATCTATCTGCGTATTGACGTATTTGTTTTTAATATTATATTAGTTTCGTCCTTAGACCTCCATCAAGCTTAAGAAACACCCACATAAGACCCTCCTTCAAGATAAGTTTGTAAATATTTCGATAGAAAACTGTCCCGGACAAAGGCAGCTTTATCTTAAATTACAGGCTAGCTATCGCTCGCCAGGAAAATATTGACATCTAAATGACACGAAAAGTCTTAATATCGACAAAGAAATAGGGCGAAATGTCTTAAAATCGCCAAACTATATGAGTGTAGTTTATTACTTCATAGTCTCACTCAAAGGATATACAGCATATTATTCTAGTAAGTCAGTCACACTAACACTCTGAGGATCGATGACGCACTTCTTTTCTATTTGCAGGCTAGTATTAGACGATATTATTCAGATAAAGAAGGGTATAATTATGGAAGTCAGAGGATTGATTAAGATAGTCGTTATCCTATTAATTCCCACAGATCTTTCGTAAGCTGTATAATATCGTCTGCGACACCGTCTGGGATCCACACACTCACAACAACATTAATAAACTAGAAGCCATATAGACATGATTACAGACACACTACATAGGGCACTTTGCCTAAACAAGACATTAAATTTGACACACTTGCAACAAAAAGACAAATACACAGAAAACAAATGCTATACAAAATCACAATCTAGTAAACATAAACAAAGACACATATTTACATTCTACAAACGTACGATCCACAAGAGGCAGCCACAACTGAAAATACGACACATACCAGGCAAGCACCGACATAATACCACACATACCAGGCAAGCACCGACATAATACCACACATACCAGGCAAGCACCGACATAATACCACACATACCAGGCAAGCACCGACATAATACCACACATACCAGCCAAGCACCGACATAATACCACACATACCAGGCAAGCACCGACATAATACCACACATACCAGGCAAGCACCGACATAATACCACACATACCAGGCAAGCACCGACATATTTTGGTACTCATTTTTTCCCGGCAGCATCCAAGAGTGGAATCACCTTCCATCTCATATAGTTAACAGTCCCACTCTTGATAGTTTTAAAGCTAGGATTACCAAACATTGTTCTCCTTATCCTCATCTTTCCCATTAGTCCCATAACTCCCCGCACAACCCCCGCATCTAATGCTGCCCATATGCAGCCCTCTGAGGGTCCCCAAGCTAAAGCTAAGCCTAATTCCCCAAATAAAACATCCACAATATCCCCTGTCAGTACCTTTGTTCTCTCTCTCTCTCTCTCTCACACACACAAACACACACACACACACCGACAAACACACACACACACAAACACACATTCAAGCACAAACCCATCTAAATCAATGTAGTAAACACCATTAACACTGTTATTATATTGTTATATATTAATTACAAACAGCTTGGTAAGTGTCTCTAGATCTTTGGGTGATTGTACTATTTGGTTATCCTTTATTCTATTTTGTTCTCCTTTGTAGCATCACCCCCTCAGCCTGTGTCTTTGTAGCATCACCCCCTCAGCCTGTGTCTTTGTAGCATCACCCCCTCAGCCTGTGTCTTTGTAGCACCATCCCCTCAGCCTGTGTCTTTGTAGCACCACCCCCTCAGCCTGTGTCTTTGTAGCATCACCCCCTCAGCCTGTGTCTTTGTAGCACCATCCCCTCAGCCTGTGTCTTTGTAGCACCATCCCATCAGCCTGTGTCTTTGTAGCATCACCCCCTCAGCCTGTGTCTTTGTAGCACCATCCCCTCAGCCTGTGTCTTTGTAGCACCACCCCCTCAGCCTGTGTCTTTGTAGCATCACCCCCTCAGCCTGTGTCTTTGTAGCACCATCCCCTCAGCCTGTGTCTTTGTAGCACCATCCCCTCAGCCTGTGTCTTTGTAGCACCATCCCCTCAGCCTGTGTCTTTGTAGCACCATCCCCTCAGCCTGTGTCTTTGTAGCACCACCCCCTCAGCCTGTGTCTTTGTAGCACCCCCCCCTCAGCCTGTGTCTTTGTAGCACCACCCCCTCAGCCTGTGTCTTTGTAGCATCACCCCCTCAGCCTGTGTCTTTGTAGCATCACCCCCTCAGCCTGTGTCTTTCCCTGTGTCTAGCTTGTCTCTGTCGTGTTGTCTATGTTTCTCCATTTACGTCGTCCTCCACACACACACACACACACACGCACGCACACACACACACACACACACACACACACACACACACACACACACACACACACACACACACACACACGCACGCACGCACGCACGCACACACACACACTCACTCTCTCTCTCTTCTTTATTTTTCTTTGCTATACTTTCCTTCCACTTTTCCTCGCCTTCGGGTTTGCTTTATCTACTAGTATTATGTTGTAACCACCTTGCTGGCATCGTAAGATCCGTGTGACCAATGTATCTATATAAATCTATATAATTAGCTCGATCTCTCTCACACTCGCTGTCACTTACACTATTACTCTCACTCACTCACTCTCTCTCTCTCACAGACACACACCCTTTCTCTCTCACTCTCTCACAACAAGACCGCCCCCCCCCCCTTCTTCCCACTATAAAACACCACCTCCACCACCACCACCAAATGCCGTGTTTACGAGAACTGGCATCCTCAGCGATTGGGCTTAACATATACTGTGGATTAAAATGCATCTTAAGGGGAGGTTTCTAGTTTGTTTCCTAGATATCCTTCAAGCTTAAGATTACACCCCCTTGAGCCCCTTTCAAGATAAATTTGTACATTTTTCGGTAGAAAAATGTCCCGGCTGAAAGCCGGTTCCTCTTAAATTACAGGCTCGCTATCGCTCGCCAGGATAAAATCGACACCTAAATTGCACGAAAGGTCTTAAAATTGACAGAAATGGATTGAAAGTTCTTAAAATCATCAAAATAATGGGGAGAACGTCTTAAAATTAGAAAAGCAATGGGGCTAAACATGAGGGAGAAATGAGTCAAGAAAAAACTCCCTCAAGTGGAATTCTCCCCTTAAAGAGTTGATTTATGCCACAGAGAATGTGTTCCTTCTCCGCGTTCCGTGACTGGTAAGGGTGTCGGGTTTTATCATACAGGCATTTCGCTATAGTTTCACTCTAAGGATGATGTCGGTCAGGTTGAAAGAGCGATATCCTGAGCAGGATTCGAACCCACTCACTCCAGATATTTTGGGAAGAGTCGGGCACCGTATCCACTCGACCATGAGCCACAGCGGTCGAGTATCACGTGTGAATCTGCTTGACCCAGGTTCGATTCCAGCCAAGGCGGACATTTAGTGGGTGTGGTAGTACGTCCTAGCATGTTTCACATGCTCGCATCCAGTCGGGGGACACCTCAATGACGTATACAGACTCCATCAAGCTGAAAATGTTGGCATCGTATTGAATAGATAGATAGATAAATACACACACTCATTATATATATATATATATATATATATATATATATATATATATATATACCCGGTATATATATATATATATATATATATATATATATATATATATATATATATATATATATATATATTCAAACCAAGACCGTATCCTAGCCAAACAATAACACTCGTACATGTACGCAAGTGTATTTGAGGAAGAGACAGCAACAGAGGCTGACGTATTGCATGTGAGCCTGCAAGATGCATAGGATATCGACAGGGGGTGGAATTCACAGAGCAAAAAAAAAAAAAAAAAAAAAACATATACCTGCATTTTTTTTTCCTATGTGAGTGAGGAAGGCAAAACTGCCTATAGCGAGTGCCTCCCCCAAAGTTGAAAGAGTGACAAGGCCAAAATCAAGGGACATTCGAACCAAAATGCCTGGACACACGGAGTTTGGAGCAATTTAAGTCATAGGAAGAGGGAAAGACTGATTCTGGGAGAGAGTTCCAGAGCTCAGCTGTTGAATAGAAGAAAGACTGAGAGTAACGTTTCACTCTTGGTTGGAGAGTTGCACAGAGTACGGGTGGGATTGTGTTGCAAGACGGGTACCATGTGCCCTACGTAAAGGAGGTGGTATACACTGGGAAAGCTCTGAGGAACACTGATTATTATAGTAGCGATAGAATAGAGAGAGAGATGCAACATTGCGGCGAAGAGAGAGAGATTGCAGAGAGTTGGTAAGTGGACGCGAGTTAATGATACGAAAGGCCTTCCTTTCAATTTTGTCTAGGAGAGCGTTGTGAGAGGAACCTCCCCACATATGTGAACCATACTCAATACAAGGACGCACTATGCCCCTGTACAGAGCAAGAAGCTGTGCAGGGGTAAAGAACCCCCTAAGGCAGTTGAGCACACCCAGCTTCTGGGAGGCTGCCTTAGCAAGACTGGTAATATGGTCCTTCCAACTGAGAGCAGAAGAAAAAGAGACACCAAGAATATTGAGAGAAGATGAAGGTTTGATTTTTGTATTGATAAAGAATAAAGGATAGTCCGCAGGGAGTTCCTGAGGGGTAGATAAGGTAACAAGATTTTCTCTGCCCTAATTGGAGATAGTAGTTAGATCAGAATTTAAGTGTTCTATGGCTTCATTCCGTTTTTCGTTGAGGAATTGCTGGCTTGGGCGTTCTGAAAAACTAATGGAGTAGTGTAAGGTTGAGTCGTCTGTGTATGAATGGATGGGAGTTGAGAAGGTCATTTATAAAAATTAGAAAGAGAATAGGAGATAGGACCGAGCCCTGACGAACACCGGAGTTTATAGGGGAGGAAGTGAGCGATGGCCGTCCACAACCGCAGCTATGGAACGGCCGGAGAAGAAATTAGAGACACAGGCACAGATGGAGGGATAGAAACCGAAGGAGGGTAGTTTAAAAATTAAAGATTTATGCCAGACTCTATCGAAGGCTTTCGATATGTCTAGTGCAATAGAAAAAGTCTCACCGAAGTTCCGAAAGGAGGATGACCAAGAGTTAGTAAGATATGAAAGAAGATCACCAGTAGAGCGACCCTTAAGGAAGCCATACTGACGATCTGAGAGCAGATTATGAAAAGAGAAATGCTTAAGAAATTTGGAAGCAAGAATAGTTTCAAAAACTTTAGAAATACAAGAGATGAGAGCAATTTGACGATAGTTGGAGGGTTGAGAGCGGTCACCCTTCTTTGGGACAGGTTGAATGAGAGCAAACTTCCAGCATGAAGGGAAGACGTTAGAGGATAGACAGAGACGAAAAAGTTTGCCTACGCAGGGAGTTAGCACGGAAGCACAGTTTTTTAGTACAACAGGAGGAACACCTACACATATATATACAGTATATGTGTATATATATACCGGTATATATATATATATATATATATATATATATATATATATATATATATATATAAAAACAAAAAGAGTAATAATAATCTATAAATATCAGATTTAAGCAAAAAATATGCCCATGCGATAAAAATGCTACGAAAATGCGATAAAGGGGGAGAGGTGTATTTTTTGGTCGATTTATTTCAAATATGCATTATTTTGTTTAGCTTCCTCCCTAGACCTCCGACAAACTTAAAAAATACATTCCCAAGATCCCCCTTCTAGAAAGGTGTGTACATTTTTTCGGTAGAAAAATAGTTCGTCCTTAATTACAGGTTCGTTATCGCTCGATTGCTCGCCAGGAAAAAATTGACACCTAAATGGCGCGAACAGTTTTAATATTGATATTGATTTAATACTGTTACTCTTTCAACTTTTGGGGAGACACTTGTTACAGGTAGCTTTGCCTTTTGTCTCCTTCATTCACAAAAACAACAAAAATAAATACTAACACCATACGATTTTCTTTCTTCGCCAGAGCCCCAAGCGCGGATCATAGGAGCGCCGGAATTTCACGTGGATAAAGGTTCAGCCATCAACCTGACCTGCATCATCAGTTACAGTCCGGAGCCGCCCACCTACATCTTCTGGTACCACAATGGCAAGGTTAGTCCGGGAGATATGTGTATTGGCTATGGGAAGAGGGACTATTTTGGTTTCGGTCGGCGCCATTTTGAAGATCTTGTGTGGCATTAATGACCTGTATAACTTGCCACAATCCTGAGCCGCCCACCTACATCTTCTGGTACCACAATGGTAAGGTTGGTCCGGGGGATATGTGTATCAGCTATGGGGAGGGGGACTATTTGGGTTTCGTTCGGCGCCATTCTCAAGATCTTGTGTGGCATTAATTAGCCGCATCATCAGCTACACCAAGGTACTGACCACGCGGTGGCTTGTAAACTATATAGAGATTTGTATTTATACTAACTTCCATATTCACAAGTATGTTGTTGTTGTTGTTGTTCTCTAAACTGCCTGGCCGAACCACCCCGAGTCCCTAAGGAAGGCCATGGCCATGGTCGGGCTTTCCCAGAGGGCTCTCAAGGAGTGTAGAGTGTAGATTGCATAAGTGATTGTGTGAAATGCAGTCTTCTTTGATATGTCCAATGGTATGGGGTGCTGGGTTACATCCTGGGTAGGTGTCGTCGACGGAGACTTCCAGTCTCTTCTGATAGCTCAGAAGAGCTGGATGGTGCCCGCATCTCAGCCTGGCCAGGTGGACTCTGTCCTCCCGAGGAAGGGAGGATTCAGAAGGATGGATTTCGAGAGATCGTGCCTGCAGCTGCGTGTTGTCTATGAGTGATTGGATGGAACGGCGAGAGATATGAGAATGGATGTGCTTCTGGAAGCTGGTTTGGGGTGGGCAGGGAGGGAAAGAAGACAATATTTGTGTGTGATATCGTGTGCTGGGTGTTGTTTTGACATTTCTTGGTGTATGTGGGTGTGTTGCAATGTAGTGTAGTGGGTGGTGCTGGTTTGTGGAGGCTGCTGCCAGGACTTGAGTGACTCTCATGTCCAGATGGTTTTTGAATTTGAGGACGTTGGTTTCTTGATGTAGGTGATCTGTAGGTGTAGTAGCTGCGCAGCCTGTGATTACTTTTAGGGCTTTACTTTGAATAATCTGTCAGTTCCTGTGATGTGTTTCAGCTAGGTTAGAAGCCCAGGCAAGGCTTGCATATTCCATCACTGATCTTATGTATTGCTTGTAAACTGTGGTGGTGGTTTCTTTTTTGTGTCCAAATTTTGTGTGGGCAAGTGACCTGAGGGCTGTCTGGGTGTTAGTTTATGTTTCATGTTTGTGGTATGTTGTTTGAATGTCATTAGAGTATCATATGTTTCTAATAGGATTTTGGGTGAGTGTGTGTGTGTTAGGGGTGTGTTGTTTATTGTTTATGTAATACCAACATACCCTAATTGTAAGACTGTGATATCTCTGCATGAATGTATTCTGTTATCCCTGTATGGAAAAATACAAAAGACAAATTGCATTAATCTACATGACCATTAACGTATTCATTATTATTTATTATCTATTAGACCAAACCTGTCTCTCTTCCCCGTAGGTGTTGAGCTTCGACTCCCCGAGGGGCGGCATCACCGTGGCCACCGACCGGGGCAACACCACCACCGGGTACCTGCTGCTACACTTATTTACACTTATTTATGTGTGTGTGTGTGTGTGTGTGTGTGTGTGTGTGTGTGTGTGTGTGTGTGTGTGTGTGTGTGTGTGTGTGTGTGGTGTGTGTGTGTCTGTGTGTGTGGGGGGGTGTTGAGCGCATGCGCGGATACGAACATAACACTCTTTACCGCTCTAATATTTGTGCTAATTCCTCTGAAAATATATATGCTACGCTATTGCAAGTTAAACTCGTTGTGTATAAGTGTTCCCAGCACAGTGTGAGGCCTACAGGAAGATAATGGAAAGAGTTGTTATGGAAAAACAAGTGATAATAATACTCACAACATTCTGCCCTCTCGCCCGGACAGTGCCCTCTATTGGACGAATCTATCATAATCCATAACAGTAATTACCAACACTTGTTTAACCGTCATATTATAGTGAATACAGCGTGTTTAATTGTGACAGCTATTGAAATACAAGTGACAAATATGGAGGTAAACTATCTTGAAACAACACTAGATAACAATTTTGATATCAATTAATAACACTAACACCTTTACCAGTGACCTCATTATTTAAGTGCATAAGTGTAAATAGTACTTAGGTGTGTGACGTTAGTAGCAACAATTTAGAAACATGAATAACAGAACAGCTCTACCCCCACCTGGTGTTAAGTGTAAAACCTGCACCAAAGAACTGTGTCATAGAGTGCATAAAGTGTGAACAGTGTAGCAGCTATGTCCACACAGCCTGCTCACATCTTCCAGTATACTGCTTGGTCCACTACTTTAACTCAAGAAGTCAGTATATTTGTGAGGGCTGTGTTAAAGATAAATTAGATAATACAAATGATGAGCAACATGCATGGGTCACTGGACTTCTGGAACGAGACAATGCTCCGCCTCCAAAGAGTTCTGACCCGGAAAGCAAATCTCCTCAGGAGGAATCTCCATCTACAAGCAAATCTCCCCAGAAGGAACCACCACAGTACCAAAATTATCTATTCTTAGATGACAGTAGTAAAGAGGCAGTAGAGGAGATATTGGAAGAAAGACTAGCACCAATATGCCGCTTCTACCAGCGCAACGTTTTCCGAGGATGCCGTACTGGTCGTCATGGAAAAGAATGCAATTATGAACATCCAAAAATATGTTGGCGCTACCTGAACCACGGACCAAATAAAGCTAAGGAATGCAGTTTGGGCAAAACGTGTTCCAGGTTCCATCCATTGCTTTGCAGAAAGGCTGTCTCTACTGGTGAGTGTCACAATAATGATTGTAAATTCAACAACCTAAAAGGTACCAATCATTCACAAACTCTTTACTCCATTCAATCGACCCGTGCATCTGGCTCCTAACTAGTGTTTGCATCGAGGCTCTTGAGTGGCTATCATATCAGTACCCGAGCTCACTGGCCAAAATGAGCGGCAGAGCTAATAATTTCTTCTTATTATCTTTATTATTCCTTATTTATTCATTAAACTATACACGTTTAAGTAATTTTAATTATCAATTAATAAATTATAGTCTTATCCGAATCTAAAGAGCTACTAAACATCACATGAAACCCAATAATAACTTATATATCATAAAGTAAACACAAGCGAAACAATACAATGATAAACTGGAGAAGGAAGCGAGAGAGGAGACTGACTGACGGGCTCACGCAGATTAGCCAATCACAGGCCATGATTTACTTACCGGTATCACACATTAATTTTAAAATAGGCAGGGACGGAATATCTTCCCTTGCTTGTGTTTACTTTATTATATCTACAATTGTATGTGTTCCATGTGGTATTTTATAGCTCTTAAGGTTATAATATCATCTATCACATTATCATTATCATTACTAAAATGTGTCTAGTTTAATTATTATATATGGAATAATAAAGAACAGCATATTTTATTCATACGATAATGTGATAATCTACAGTGCTATTCGAACCTTAATAGCTATACAATACCACATGGAACACATACAATGTAGATATAATACAGTAAACACAAGCAAGGGAAGATATTCCGTCCCTGCCTATTTTAAAATTAATGTGTGATACCGGTAAGTAAATCATGGCCTGTGATTGGCTAATCTGCGTGAGCCCGTCAGTCAGTCTCCTCTCTCGCTTCCTTCTCCAGTTTATCATTGTATTGTTTCGCTTGTGTTTACTTTATGATATATAAGTTATTATTGGGTTTCATGTGATATTTAATAGCTCTTTAGATTCGGATAAGACTATAATTTAGTAATTAATCATTAAATTACTTAAACGTATATAGTTTAATGAATACATAAGGAATAATACAAATAAGAAGAAGACACTATCAGCTATGCCGCTCATTTTGGCCAGTGAGCTCGGGTACTGATATAATAGCCAATCAAGAGCCTCGATGCAAACAGTAGTTAGGAGCCAGATGCACGGGTCGATTGAATGGAGTATAGTAAGGACACTTATCCTGCAACCAGTGAAATAAATGGTACAGAAGCCATTGTTCCACCTCAGCCTCCAGACACCTCATTCTGAAGGACCCAACCTACTACTGGCCACAATAATGGTGGCCCACTCTCTCAGGGGCGTACAACTATATAGGCCAACTATGAAGGCCACAACTATAACAACAACAATAACAATGTCTGTTTTAGGCATACAGAAAGATATCCAGCAACTACAAACTCAGATGCTCCAATTTGCCAAAATGATGCAAATCCACATGGCTTGGTCACCACTGCAAGGGTCACCGACAGTGCCTTACCACAACATAGCACATCAAGCCCAGCCTTGCATGATGAAGTAGGGTCACTTGGGGAGCAATTAACCCTCATTGTGGGAAACAGAGGGATTGCTCCCAAGAAAGTTCAGCCAGAAAGTGCAGATGCTGTTTGAACTTGCGACTAAAGATAATGCACTAGCAGTTTGTCTCACTGAGTCTCACCAAAACGACACAATTAGAGACTTAGAAGTCCAAATGGGAAAATCTTCTACCATTCAGAGTTGACCGACTAGATAGGAAAAAAAGGAGGTGTTATAACTTATGTGTTGGAGGAGTTTGCCTCCCTTACTAAAGTGCTCCTATACTAGGAGAGTCAAACTCCTTTGTGGAGGTACTAGCCCTTCACATTATATCCTTAAACCTGGTCCTTGTAAACCTCTACCGGCCACCTGCTTGTTAGACACAACACTTCAGGCCCATCAAAACAAAATTAAATTATATACTTGAAAACCTCCAAAACCTAATGCCAGAAGTAGTTGTGTGTATGTGTGTGTTCGCGTGTGTGTGTATATTTGCGAGTATGGGTGCGTGTATATGTGTGTGTCTATGTGTGCATGTGTGTATGTGTATGACTGGCTGTCTGTGTATGTGTGGTGTGTCTGTCTATCTGTGCATTTGTATGTGTGTATGTCTGTCTGTGTATGTGTGGGTGTGTGTGTGCGAGTCTGTGTGAGAGAGAGAGAGAGTGTGCTTGCCCGTGTGTGTGTTGTGTGTCTGTCTGTCTGTGTGTGTGTGTGTGTTATTAGTCTGCGTGTGTATGTCTGTGTGCGTGTGTGTGTAAGAGAGAGTATGTTGTACCGATCATGGCCTGTGTCGGTGCCGTCATCAATCCCACGCCACATTCGGTCGGCCCTCTCGCTGCCGGGAAACACAATTTATCCAGTGAGAGAGAGAGACGAAATTGTGTGTGTGTGTGTGGGCGGGGGGGGGGGGGGGGGGGGGGGAAGGCAGGAAAAAGAGGGGAGTGGTGGGGAGAGGTTTGGAGGTGAAGGGGGATAGACAAAGTTATAATGGATGACTAGGAATACAGTGGGGGGAAGGTTTGGGGGGGGGAGAAAGGGGAGATAAAAGCAATAGTAGGGATGACTAAGAATGGAGTGGGGGAAAATGGGGTGAAGGGGGGATAGGAGGAATGACTAGGAATACAGTCGGGGGGAGGTTTGGGGGGGGGGAGAAAGGGGAGATAAAAGCAATAGAAGGGGTGACTAAGAAGAAATTGGGGGAGGAAATGGGGGAGGGGGAGGAGGGGGGGAGATTGGGGGGAGGGGGCGGGAGATGGGGGAGGGGGGAGGTGAAAGGGGAGGAAAGTGCTATAGAGGTGTGGGGGGAGGGATGGGAGAAAAGCGGCATGTATGAGAATGAAGTACTAAGTGATAGTGGCGAGATATGAGAGGTTTATGGGGAGGGGGGGGGGGGGGGGAGAGGGAAGACAAGTAACAAGGCCGGTATGGTGGGGGGATTGCTTTTTCTGGACTCACTTCTCACTCGTGTTTAGCCCAATTATTTTTAAGATTTCAGACATTCGTTTCATGACAGTTTGGCGATTTTAAGCCCTTTCACCCCATTTATTTTTCAATATTAGGACCTTTCGTGCCATTTAGGTATTGATTTTTTCCTGGCGAGCGATCGCGAGTCTGTAATTAGAGGAAGAACCAGCCTTTGGCCGGGACATTTGCCTACCGAAAAATTTAACATTTATTTGTTTGTTTTAAGCTTTGTAGGTCTAGCCAGGCACTATATATATATACATACCTGTATATATATATATATATATACATACCTGTATATATATATATATATATATATAAACTTTACCCCCCTTAAAAGAGTAGAACAAAGGGGGAGGGTAGAAGAGTAGACGCAGGGAAGAAAGGTTTGAAGGAGAGAGAGAGAGAGAGAGAGAGAGAGAGAGAGAGAGAGAGAGAGAGAGAGAGAGTGTGAGGAGGAAGATATTGCAAAGGAAGGGAGGATCTTACACGGCCGCGAATCAAGTATGGAAAATGCTTATCGGTGATGCGATGGGAACATTTGAAAAGATAAGTACTTGTGGGAATATTCCAGCAGAAATATCCCAACAGGAAAGTTTAAGGGGGGATGGTTCACTTTTTGGTCGATTTTTGCATGTATTCATTATTTTTCTAGTTTCCCCCCTAGACCTCCATCAAATTTAAAAAAAAAAAACATCCATTAGATCCCCTTTCTAGATTAATTTGTATATTTTTCGGTAGCAAAATTTCCCGGCCGAAGGCCAGTTCTTCCAACATTACAGGCTCACTGTTGTTCGCCAGGGAAAAAATCGACACCTAAATAACACGATAGCTCTCAATATTGACGAAGAAATGGGGCAAAAGGTCTTAAAATCGACTAACTAATGGGGCAAACATCTTAACATCTGAAAACTAATGGGCTAAACACGAGGTAGAAAGGGGACCAGAAAACCGAGCCATGCCCCGTTTAATCGGTTACTATATCCGTGGGACAAGGGTTTTAAGGGGACGTTAGTTTATCTATTTCCTTGTTAGTATTACCGCCACATACTGTATATTGGTTATAGTTTGCCGCTAGAAAAAGGATTGATTTAAACAGTTCGAAGCCTTAGAATTGCTAGAGATCCTTCCTAAACTGCATACAATTGATTAGTAGTCGTCAGAATAAAATATAAAGACGTCGTCGGTACAGAAGAGGTTAAGGGCCGGGTAGTGCTTGCTTTTCTGGACCCCTTTCTCCCTCGTGTTTAGCCCCATTAGTTTTGAGATTTTAAGACGGTCGGCCCATTATATTGGCGATTTTAACACCCTTTGCCCCATTTCGTTGTCAATTATAAGATCTTTCGTGCAAGTTAGGTGTCAATTTTTTCCTGGCGAGCGATAGCGAGCCTGTAATTCTAAGAGGAACCGGCCTTCGGCCGGGAAATTTTTCTACCGAAGAATGTACAAATATATTTTGAAAGGGGGTCTAGGTTTTTTTTCTAAACTTGATGGATTTCTAGCGAGGGCACTAAAATATATATGAATATATGAATACAGCCACTAGCCCCTTAACAAGTAAAACAATACCAAAACATGAGTTATTTCGCGCGTAATATCCATAAATTGATTTTTTTTATCCCAAACAGTCCAATAATAGAAACAGATTTACAAACGTAATCTTCTGCACATAAATTAATTCAAACCCCAAAGGCACAACAAATTACGTTCGTAAATATACCCCGATGCTAAATTGCTAACGCTTAGAAGAAAATACCGGAAATCTGTCAGAATTTGCATTTGCTTTTTGCGTTAGTATGAGGAGAGATGATTGGATTGTGTGCCCCCCACCCCTTCTCCCTCATGCTTAGCCCATTAGTTTTCAGATTTTAGGACGTTCGCCCCATTAGTTTGGCGATTGTAAGACCTTTCGTGCCATTTCTTTGTCAAAATTAAGACCTTTTGAGTAATTTAGGCATCGATATATATACTGGTGAGCGATACCGAGCCTGTATTATAGTGGTAACCAGCCTCCGGCCGAGACATATTACTATCGACAAATTTACCTATTGAACTTGAAGGGGTGTCTTAGGGGTGTTTGATGGAGGTCTAGGGAAGAAACTAAGAAAATAATACAAACATACATTAATAAGCAAATAAATATGCCCATTCCCCCTTAATAAATATGCCCATTCCCCCTTAATAAATATGCCCATTCCCCCTTAATAAATATGCCCATTCCCCCTTAATGGATATTTTATTAATTATTATTCGCAAAGGTCGACATGATGTAACCAAACATGTCGTATACAATACAATACAAATAATATCACACATAATAATACATTTTGTTATACATGAATTAATCACAAGAAGTGACTGAAGATAATGAACCTAAGTTCATGTACACTCGCGGTCAAAAATTTGTGAACAATATATTTGATGGAAAAGTTGACCCAATCCGATTTTCAGACGTCGCCGGTACAGAAGGGGTTAACGTTCTTTTTTCTTCATTATTCACAAATTGAACATCAGCAACTGCAGCGAACTATCCCTAAAACATGCATTGAAAGTTCTCAAAGGAATGGCATTGGCCTTGCACCTTTATACCGTGATAGAGTTTGTGGGATGATGGGGCCATATTCCTTTTGGCAGTTTTGATAGATGGGTTGTTGCAGAAGCGATCTCGAACAAAGGCTATTTTGCGAACACACATAGAATATACAGTATGATGGTGGGATGAACAAAAATAAAAATAGATGTATATACCGGTATAATTATATATATATATATATATATATATATAATGTTCCGAAATAAATAGATAAATAAATAAAGTAGACGTGCCGTTTTGCCCAAAATCAAAACGGCATACCCAACTCTGCGATGGGTCACCATCATCACTACTAGTCACTATCACTATTACTATCATCAACACTACTACTATTATAGTCATCACTACTCTTACCATCATCACTACTACTCTCATCATCACTACTACAGTCATCACTACAACTATCACCATCATCACTACTACTCACCATCATCACTACTACTGTCACCATCGTCACTACCACCATCACTAATGTCATCATTATCACTACAACTATCATCATTACTTGTCACCATCATCACTACTATTATGACCATCATCACTACTACTAGTACTGTCACCATCATATCTATTACTGTCATCATCATCTCAACCATCAACCATCATCACTACTATTATCACCATTATCACTACAATTACCATCATCACCAATATTGTCACCATTATCACTACAATTACCATCATCCCCACTATTACTACCATCACTTCTAATGTCAACTAAACTAACTTAACCTAACACATTCGGGGCGAGATGTTTTCGCCCCATAATAAATATATAAATATATAAATACAATAAAATAAGTTAATACAACATAAAATATATATCATTATTGTTCTTGTAGAAAACCCTTTACGATCAAAAAATATATAATGAATTTTCTAAACATATTAGTTTGTATAACTTACGGTTGGGCTAACGAGATTAAAGTATTAAGTATAACACTGAATAAATAAAAAAGTTAATAAATAGCAGTGCATATACAGTACATCATACATAAAATATCAAAACACTATAAAATTAATATATATATATACATACATATATAATTATATACATATATATATATATATATATATATATATATGTATATATATATATATATATTATATATATATATATATATATAATATATACTGTCTATATTTATATATATATATATATATATATATATATATTATATATATATATATATATAATATATATAAATATATATATACATACAGTATATATATACATACAGTATATATATACAGTATATATATACAGTATATATACTTTATATATATATAAAACTAATCCAAGTATGCCAAGGAAAATATTATGCCATTGTGAAAAAGTTATATTGTATTCCTAATTACATAGTCGACCTCGTTCCCAACATCAAGAGAAGAGTAATAACAGCGCTAATAGAATATCTCTCTCTCTCTCTCTCTCTCTCTCTCTCTCTCTCTCTCTCTCTCTCTCTCTCTCTCTCTCTCTCTCGTACAAATGGCACACACACAGATATACACAAACAAATGAACACACCCATATATAATTGTAATGATTAACAAAGTATTAATGGGGGATGGGCCGGTTTTTCTGGCCACCCTTCTTCCTCATGTTTAGTCCCATTGCTTTTCAAATTATAAGAAGTTCGGCCCATTAGCTTGGCGATTTTAAGACATTTTGCCCCATTTTTTTGTAATATTAATACTTCTTGTGTCATTTAAGTGTTGATGTTTTCCTGGCGAGCGACAGCGAGCCTGCAATTATTATGTTCCTTCCAACAACCAACTATACTCCTAAAATCGATTAATGAAATTTACAAACACATGTGGCATTTAAGATAAACTGGCCTTCGGCCGGGACATTTTTCTATCGAAAAAAGTACAAATATATCTTGAATTAGGGTCTTGGGCGGATGTATTTTAAGCTTGATGGATGTCTAGGGAGGAAACTAGAAAAATAATATAGAGATACATAAATAAGCAAATAAATACGCCCATCCGCCCTTCAACTCACAAGCTCACAAATGCACATATGTTTTCAGTAGTAGGAAGAGGTGACACCTGACGACATTGCAGCATCTTAAGTGGGGTAACCTGCTTTTTTCTCTATCTCTTCTTTCTCTCTTTTTTCTGGTTTGTATCCATTCGGCCCCATTCAGCCAACTGTTATAGACGTTTATCCCAAACCAATGTGTCGATTTCTTCCTGGCGAGCGATAGCGAGCCAGCATTGTATGGAGAAATCCAGGTTCGCCGGAGAATTTTTTCTATCGAAAAATGTACAAATTGAGCTAGCTGTCAAAAACAATATTTATATGCTGGCTCGCTACCGCTCGCCAGGAAAATATTGACACTTGGATGGGGGGTAAACGTCCTAAAACAGTAGGCTGAATGGGGCCGAATGGATACAAGCCAGAAAAAGAGAGAAAAGGGGAGGAAACAAATCAGGTCACCCCCCTTAAACAGGCACTGACGCCGCCAAACAGCCCCCCCCCCCCCCACCCCCCAGCCCGCCCGCCTGCCTGCCATCGTATGTGTGTATCGTATTTCTGCGTACCAGTATTTCATAATTTTTTTTTCTCGGTTATTTTTGTTTTCGGTTAGTCTTCCCTGGTGGCCTATTTCTGCGTACTTCAATTTTTAAATTTTCAGTTAGGCTATCACCGCTGGTGGCCTATTTCTGCGTACCGGTATTTCATAATTTTTGTTTTCGGTTAGGATAGGCTATAACCCCTGGTGGCCTATTTCTGTTTAAATAAAAATAAAATTGTTTTCGGTTCGGCTATCACTGCATATTCAAATTTAATTTTGTTTTGTTTTAATTTTCGGTTAGGCTATCACCGCTGATAACCTATTTGTGCGTATTTCACCATTTTTGTTTTCGGTTAGGCCTATTTAAGTAAGTGAAGCGACCTGAAGTGAGTGAAGTGTTTTTTAAATGAGATAAGTGTTTTAAAGTGAGTTTAGTGTTTTTAAAGTGAGTTAAGTGTTTTTAAGTGAGTGAAGTGATCTGAAGAAAGTGATGTCACCATGCCTCGTGCCTGTACGAACTGCGCCGGTAGGTTTGGTGCTTCCATATTTGCTCCTGCCGATCCACAAGTCTGCCGACTCTGCCAGCAACGAGAGGATTTGACAGCAAAATTGGATGAAGCCCACAACAAGATCAACGCCCTCACCAGGAAGCTGGAATCACTCCAAGAGTTTGTAACACTCAACGTTGGAGTATCACTAACTCCAATTGTTTCAACTCGAACATCCACCACCGCCCCAACGTCATCTGCCAACAATCCAACACCTGCAGTAGCCACTGCAGCATCTTCTGACGAACCTGAGCCGACATCAAACCAGGACAGCCGCCCTGTTCGCCTTAGTCTCTTCCCCACTCCTCGTGCAAGAAGCACTCTAGCACGAACAGTACCAACCCCTCGCCCCCGTTCTAACCACTCCTCTCCCTGACCTGTACGCAGAGCCCCGCCACCACAGGTTTCCGGATTTACACCAGTGAGGAACGGTGCACGGCCAACGCAGAAAAGGTCTCATCTACCAGTCACAATGCCAAACAGATTTGAGATATTGGTAGAGATGGAAGACGAACCAGAAGAGACCAGGCTCGTTGGGGATTCCATCCTACGAGGACAGGTCAAAGAGTTCTGCGACAGAGTCCCAAATAGACGAAAAAGATTTTGCATCCCAGGAGCTGGACTGGACGACATTGTGGAAGCCTTTGAAGATACCACAAAGGATGCAAATGAAAATACCCTTTTTGTCATCCATGCTGGTTCAAATGACGTCATGCGCACCAGATCCGAAGAGTTGATGGAGAAATATAGCAAGATGATCCAGCACTACAAAAACAATTCAAGGAATATCATCATCTAAGGCATTCTCCCCAAGATCGACGCACCTGCCAAATTCTACGACAAGGCCTTCAGCACAAACAGCCGACTAAATTATTTGTGTCTGAGGGAAGAATTTGAATTCATCAACATCTGGGACAACTTCTACAACCAGCCTACTCTGTTCCGCAAGGATGGCACTCATCTAAACCCTGTGGGTTCAGCACGCATGGGTCGTCTCCTACACGAAGCAGTCCGCAGCCATGGATAAAAAAACGCCATCCGAGAAGAAGCAGCAGTGACATAAATCATCCAACGCCAAGCAAAAAACAGAGGCAACCGAGGACCACCAGCAATAAGGACCGAAGACAGCGAGGACCGAGGACAGCCATGAACATAAATGTAGATCCGACAAGAACCAAAAATATTAATAAAAGAGCGTTCCGGGAGTTCTAAAATAACAAATTTAAAGGTTTTCTATGCAAACGCTCGTAGCATACGCAATAAATTTTCAGATTTAGAGGAGCTAGTGTTTACAGAAAATTATGATGTGATTGGCATAACAGAATCTTGGCTCAATACAGAAGATAGAGACTTTTTAGCAGAGTATTCACTTCCCGGTTATGTAATGTTTGAAAAAAGCCGAATAAATCGAAATGGAGGTGGCGTTTTACTTTATATCAAAATAAGTCTTAACCCTACCCTCTTGTCAAAACCTCAAATTGTGAACGTCGACACATCTTTTGTGCTAATAAAGAATAATAAAGGTACAAAAATAATACTTGCGTTAATATACAGACCTCCAGCTCAATCAGTGCAAACTGACCGAGAAATTTACGAACAAATTGCAGATGTAAGTAACTCACAAGATACCGTAATTTTTGGCAACTTTAATATACCTGTGACCAAGTGGGGCGATACTCTTACTTCACACTCCGGACATGACTTGTATACGAACTTGCAAGAGAGTTCGCTTTATCAATTTGTTCGAACTCCGACCCGTGGTAATAACGTTCTTGACATTGTACTTGCAACAAAAGAAGAATTGATAGAGAATTTGAATGTTGGTGATGAATTCAGTACAACGACCATCGTACGATAACTTTCACTTTAAAGTCTACTAGTAACGAACCAAATAGTAGCATCGAAAAAGTCCCTAATTTCAAGAAAGCAAACTTCCATAAACTTAGAGCTATGTTTAAAGAAACTGACTGGAGCTTTTTAATTAACAATAACGACATAAATACATCTTGGAAGTTATTCGAAACCACTTACCTAAAAGCAGTGCAAGACTGCATACCATCGAAAATACGGTGTCCAGGCCATAATAATAAGCCCAAATGGTGGAATAAAGATATTTCAAACTGCCTGCTTGCTAAAAAATTTGCTAATGATAGATTAAAATCCTCACAAAATGACGAAGAACGGGTGCAATATGTAGAGCTAAGACGCAAAGCCAAAATGTTAATTTAGCAAAGTAAAAAGACCTTAGAGTTACATATTGCGAATCAAAGTAAAACAAACCCGAAAGAATTCTATAGTTATATCAGAAAGAAAAAAGTAGTTACTTCAACTGTTGGACCGTTAGTCGATGAAAATGGAGAATACACCAAAGACGAAGTACAAATGAGTAATGCCCTCAATACCTTCTTTGCATCAGTTTTTACAACAGAAGACCTCAGTGATATCCCTACACCATCGCCGATTCAGATTGATAATTCAGATGTTCTAAGCAATATCACCGTTACATAGAGAGAAGTATTGAATTGTTTAGATAAACTCAAGGTAAATAAAATGCCTGGACCTGATACAATCTCGCTTAGAGTTCTAAAGGAAGCTAAGGATGAGCTCTCCAAACCACTGATATTACTATTCAATACATCCTTGCAGTCTGGAACTATGCCTGATCAGTGGAAGCTAGCCAACGTAACTCCGATATTAAAAAAAGGCAGCAAATCCCTACCCAGTAACTATCGTCCAATTAGCTTAACCTCAGTTGTATGTAAAATGCTAGAAACGGTCATACGAGACAGACTCGTAAATCACTTAGAGGAAAATACCATACTTAAAGATACTCAACACAGCTTTCGTAAAAAACGTTCCTGTTTAACAAACCTCTTAGACTTCTTCCACGATATCCTCAACCTCTACGATGAGAGTAAAGCTGTAGATATTATATACCTTGATTTTCAAAAGGTCTTTGACAAAGTTCCCCACAAACGTTTACTGCTAAACCTAAAAGCACATGGAATACAAGACGGTGTGTTGAAATGGATAGAAAATTGGCTCAGCAACAGAAAGCAAAGAGTAGTCATAAACGGTAAGGCATCTAAATGGACCAATGTAAGTAGCGGGGTACCCCAGGGATCGGTACTAGGACCAATTATCTTTCTAATTTACATCAACGACATAGATGAGGGTCTCACCTGTACAATCTCAAAATTTGCTGACGATACAAAAATTGCAAATAGCGTACTCTCAAAAGAACAACTTGACGATATGCAACACAATCTAGATAAATTGTCATGTTGGGCCCAAATTTGGCAAATGAGTTTCAATGCGGATAAATGTAAAGTACTACATATCGGATACCTACATGAGAAAGCAAACTATTCGATGAATGGCACTCAGCTTAAGAATGTAAACAGAGAAACCGATCTGGGAGTAACAATATCGAGTAACCTAAAACCGAGTCAACAATGTTCAGAAGTTGTTTAGAAGGCAAACAAAATAATTGGCTTTATAGGCAGGTCATTTGAGCATAAATCCAAAGAAGTTATCCTAACCCTTTACAATTCCTTAGTCCGCCCTCTTCTGGAATACTGCGTTCAATCCTGGTGCCCTTATTACCAAAAAGATATAAACAAGCTAGAACGAGTTCAACGTAGAGTTACCAAAATTATTCCTAGCCTAAAGAACAAACCATACGAAGAGCGTCTTAGAGAATTAAATCTATTTCCTTTAACCCAGCGCAGATTAAGAGGTGACTTATTTCAAGTGTTCAAAATCATCAAAGGCATCGACAATATGAACTGTAGTAAGTACTTCACTATCGACCAATCTAATTACACGCGGGGAAACGGTTGCAAAATTATTGGTAAATCTTTTAACTCGCACGAATCTAAGAATTTCTTCTTCAATCGAGTTGTCAACTTGTGGAATGGGCTTCCCCGAAACGAATAGACTGCATCACCGTTGATTCATTTAAACTCCGCCTGGACAAATATCTCGCATCAAACACGCGACTGACTGCGTTTGTAAATGAATAACTTTATTTTATCCCCCCCTCAGTTACTAACCCATCTGTCCTCTACTAACTTCCTAATCCTGCCACAGACATTAGTTCCAGGGCAGTAATTCCCTTTCCAATGTTCCCTTACCCACTCTAAACCACTGTTTGGACACTTGATCCTCAGTGTTTTGGAGGACAAGCAACATAGAATGGTCACTATATCTGTTGTTGCTTGATTTCCTTTGTACTCCTTTGTACCTGGGCGCCTCCTGGCGAGGCTGTTTGATCTTTAGACGCAACCCCCACCCCCACCCCACTCCACCCCACCCCCACCCCCACCCACCATAGTATCGGTGCGCCCCTGGTGTCCAGGCGACGTGTTTTGGCCTTTTAGATGTGCACACAGACGCACAAACACACACACACACACACAGCCCGTAGCCTAGTAGGTAGCGCTCTCGTCTCACACACGAGGGGTCGGGGGTTCAATCCCCCGGCCGGGCGGAGACAAATTGGGGTTGTCTCCTTTCATGTGTTAGCCTCAGTTCACCTAGCCGTAAATAGGTACCTGGAATAAGTGGACGACGTTGTGACGTCCCATCTGGGGTTGGCAAAAATGGTACAAGGCGAGATGGGTATCATATGGTTCACCCAAGCTGATGGCTACCTAAGCCTTCGGGCGAGACGGTACCGTCTATAGTGAGAATGGTACCATACAGATCCACCCTAAGCCTTCGTTTCCGATGTCGCCAATTGGCTAAAAAATACAGACTACACACACATCCACAGCCATTCCAACGATACATATAACACCTACACATATAGGAGGCGGGAAATAACGAGCATGCTCACTCCCGCAATACAACTAGAGTAAGTACAACTAGAGTAAGTACACACTCACACTAGCCTAGATTATTTTTAATGTTTTCGTATTTTCATTCAGTATTCTTTGTATTCTATATTTCATTAATTTCACCACAACACCAAACACCCCCAATGAAATTAATTAAAGTATATATGATCCACCGGGATTCGAACCCGGGTTATCACACACAGATTTTTGCCACCTTAACCATTACACCACCAGTATACATAAAGGATTATATCTCGTCTTCCATATGTAGTTGGGGCTTTGGGGTTTTTTTTAAGCGGGAATTGTGACGCTCGTGCACACGCACACACACACACACGCATACACGCACACACACACACGCGACATTCTTATTCCCGCCCGACCGAATCCACATTCAGTCACCGGTGGGGAGTTTAGCGAAGTACCCACTCGGTTTTAACGGTGATTTTGGCTGCCAATTTACCCCTTAGTAAAACACCCCCAACCTAAGTCCACATTTCTCACCTTAATAATAATAATAATACTAATGATGATAATAATTGCTCCCAATCCCCACACACGAGTGAAAGTGAATTAACACCTTACGAGCGGCCTATGCGGTTTATTTATGTGTACCGCACAGCGGGGTGTTTTTAGCCAAAATAGGGCTGTTTACGTGATCATTTTCATGCCTAAATAAGACCCAGAACGTAAAACAAGTACCTATCCCTGAAAGGGCATAAACAGAGCTTTCGAATGACACCATAACGATCCTTGTATGATGGATAGTTTTCTTGCAATAACCGTGCAACGCGAGTGCAAAAAGCAGGTAATTCGGTACTTTCAGTACATAATTGAGTATGTAGCGAGTGAGAGAGGGAGGAGGGAGCTGAGATTTGGGTCAGTAGGTTCGCCGCGGTGGTCTGGAGCAGTCATACGCTCGCTAGTCTCCTGCCACCACTTGTCTCTCTCTCTCAGCCACATTACGTGCTGAAATTGCCACTCGAGTTATGTCGAGCGCCGCCACATAGTCCAGCTTTATTTAACTCGACTTATGTTGCTCGCCGCTAATTAAGGGTTAAGTTATGAACGGGAACACGACACTAGTCATACTTTTACTCACGAAAGTGAATTAGGCCCAAATTCGGCTTCTTTTGGTGAAAATGGTGCGTTTTATGAAAGTGACAGCGATAATCTTACGAGCAAATCCCAGCAAACTCCCGAAAGTGAATGGGACACATATTCGGACACATATTCGAGCGTTTCTAGTAACACCCTAGATCATTCACTTAGTGTTGGTGAAAACGAAGGTACTCGCGAAAGTGACAATGTTAATTCTCTTTTAAATCCTAGGGGCGAATCCGAACCAACCTTCGAAAGTGAATGCGACACACATTCGAGCGTTTCTAGTAACACCCTAGATCATTCAGTTAATGTCGGTGAAGACGAAGGTACTCGCGAAAGTGACGGTGTTAATTCTCTTTTAAATCCTAGGAGCGAATCCGAACCAACCTTCGAAAGTGAAAGTGACACACACTCGAGCATCTCTAGTTATGCCCGAGATCATGAAAGTGAAAGTGAAGGCGAGGTCGATACTACACGCGGCTTACCGAGCGAAAGTTATGACTCAACCTTTTCCAACCATGACCGCGAAAGTGACGAATGGAGCGTATTAAATCAAACCCAATAAAGTGAATGGGAATCAAACACGGGCGGCTCGAGTACCTCCCTAGATCATTCAAATTCAACTCTCACCCTCGAAAGCGACCATGACGACTCAATGCGGGGATCATCGACTCATTATCTTGAAAGTGACATCATCGGTGAATGGGGCGAAGAATTAATCACCAGTACTCCCAGGGAACGTAACCACGATCCCCACTATCGAGTGGGTGAGAGAGAGAGGGGCGGTGGCGATGACGGTGGTGTAGGTGGTGGGGGTGGTGATGGCAAGGCGCGTGGCGGTGACAGAGAGGATGAACAGGTGCAATCCCACCCACCAGCCCGAGAATATACGCGGATCTTGAACAGAGAAGTCACGTTTGGGGGAACTTTAGTCATCTTGTTCTTTAGTATTCCCCGTGGTGATGCCTACGATCCAGAAGCATTCCCTCGTAACAATCGGGAAGTACTACAAAGAATTTTAATGGAGGAAGTAGATAACATGGGCAACCCGGCGCCCCAAGTGCGAGCAATGGCCGAGATGCGATTACAAATTATGCAACCGAATGAGCTTGAGGAAATTGTAGCCCACACCCCTTTTTTCATAATATTCCCATCTCAGCTAGTAACACGCGGAGAAATTCCCACCATCGTAGATGACCTGGTTAATTATGTCATAAAACGGTTGGAGCAACACTTGGGTGAAATTGAGGGTAGCGGTTGGATGGTACAAGAAATTGACCTTTTAAAAGTGGGGTTAGGAAAGACAGGCTACTCTTCCACCCTCGGATCCGAGAGGAAAACGAGACTACCATTCAGAGGAGGTTGGTCGATATTCAACCCCTCGGGTCGAGCTGGACAATGTCTCTTGCAGTGCCTCGTGGTGTTTTTCCTATTGGAGAAGATCCCCAATATACCACAACTCCATCGCAGGACAAACAATGCCAAGACAATCGCCGATCTCGTCGTCATACCGGACAATGTGGAATTTCCAGTGGCGTGGGAGAATATCGACGCTTTTGAAAAGAGCAACATGGTATCCATATACGTGTACGCGATATTTCCTAGCGATGGGGAGGATGAAACTGATGAGGAGAAAGGGAATAAGAAAAAATCTCATCACAGATCCCAACACAACATCTACCTCGCCCGTAAGGGTGCCGCCGGTAGAAAATTTGTACCCTTAGTATTATTGGATGGAGAACATATTGGACTCATAAAAGATTTTCATCAGTTCCTCCGACAATTTTTTTGGAGAAGGGTGAGTGCAGCCAAGGAGACTTTGAATCTTCTGCAAAAACTGCTTATTGAGATTCACTCTATCCAAAGATCTAGAGGGGCACCGAGACAAATGCCAATTGAAACAAAAGGTGGTGTTTCCCTAACCAGGCAGCTGCGTGAGATTTATTAACGCTGGGAAGACAGCCACCCCATCCCAAACCGCCTACTTTGATTTTGAGTCAACACTCGATAACTCCACATCTGAATCCACCCTCATCAGCACAAAGCCATGGCCTACGGGTTCTGCATTGTGGATAGGGAAGGACGTCTCATTTCTAAGCAGTTTTATTGCGGCGAGGATGCCACCTCTCACTTCCTTCGCTCTCTGACCGCCGAGTGGGGGCGTATTAAGAAAGAAAGAAAATCGTACAAAAGCTTCCAGACACCGCTCGACCGCATCCATTTTGACGCGCAAAACGTCTGCCAAATTTGCTATGAAAAATTTAGAGGTAGTAAAGACAAGCATTGGCACCATGACCACCTCATTAATGGACTCAACTATCTCGGAGCCCTCTGTCGCAACTGTAATACTAAAATCATTACCCACAGACGCCAACTACCCACCTTTGCTTTCAACATGAGCTACGACATGGGACTCGTGTTGAAAGACGCTCACGATGCGGCAATAAACTGGAACGACAAGTAAAATAGCATTCTCACCAAAGGGGGTGGACTCCAGTTCCCCCGAATTGACCTAGGTGACCTAAGATTTTTCGACGCCCGGGCATTTATCGGGGGAAGTTTGGCGAGTGTGGCGGAAGATCACATAGATTCGGAGGAGCCACTACCCCTTACTCGGGGGCTCATATCTCATTACCCACCAGCCGCGCGTGAACTTCTTCTTTCATGAAAACAGTGCTTTCCTACGAGTTTGTCACTGACTTTAACAAGTTAGACACCCCCCACTTACCAGCTAGGGATAAATTTTATAGCACGCTGAAGAAAACGGGGATTAGCGAGGAGGATTACCTCCACTTGCAAGTTCTGTGGGAATCCCTAAATTGCGAGAATCTCAAAGATTACATGATGGCGTATTTTACCATAGACTTGGGATTGCTAGGTGACATTTTCCAGAGGTGGCGAAACGTGCTGCACGAGACATTTGGGTTGGATTTAACCCACTACGTATCCCTACCCGGGTACGGCTACGATAGCTTTCTCAAGTCAACCAACGCCAAAATTGAGAACCCGAGCGACCCGGATCTTTACCACCTGATCAGATCTAACGTGAGAGGCGGGCTGACCACCCTCGTACAACCCCAGATCATCGCCAACAACCACCACATAAACCCGGATCTTATCCCCGAGAGCGACATTCCTAGACACATTATTTTATTTAGATAAGAACTCTCTGTATCCACACTGCTGTTTGGGACCTTTGCCAGTGGGAAGGTTTAAAAAAATTTCACCCGAAGAAAGGGAGGAATGGCTCGAGGGCGACAACTTGAGGCGCGCCAACGTCGACGGAGATGTGGGGCATTGGGTCGAGGTCGACTTGGCACCCATCGACCCCCACCTCGCCCGATTCACGGATGACTTTCCCCTGCACATACACCATATGGACATCGATACGGAGCAACATCTGTCCGACTTCAGCAAGACCCTGTTGGACAAGGTGGGGGGAAAGTTTCCCAAGCGCAGTAAAAAACTCGTAGCCTCTCATCTCCCCGTCCACAAAATCCTGCTCGCCCTTCCCACGATACAGTTCTACTTGAGCATGAGCGGTGAGATAACCAAAGTGCATAACATTTATCAATTTACCCAGTCCCCGTACCTCAAAGATTTTATCCTAGGGAACCTCAATGCCCGGCGTGAAAGTAATAGCAAGATCGTGCAAAAAGCTTTTAAGATGATGTCAAACTCCATCTTCGGGCGCACGCTCATGGAACTCATCAAGTACGGCACCATCACAGAGTTCGTCACCACCGACAAAATCCTTCGACGTAGACTACGAGATCCCCTGTTCCAAAGACTCATCCCACTCAACGACAACAGAGCCCTCGTTATTCGAGGATGAAGAACGATCCACGTCAACCACCCCAACTACATCGGCTTTGCCATCCTCGAAAAGTCCAAAGTAGAAATGTACGAATTCTTCTACGACACACTTTGCGGAGCCTGCGGAAGAGACAATGTGTCGTACATATACGGGGACACCGATTCGGTGGCGGTGTGTGTCTCTAACATCCGGGATATGGGTAATTTTTATTCTCTTCCCCGTATCAGAGACATATGGATTTTAGCAACTTCCCCTGAGACCACCCGTTCTACGACACCTCTGTGTCAAGGTATGTCAAATCCGAGGTGGGGGCGAAGCACATTAAAGAAATTATTTGTCTCAAACCAAAAATGTACTCCGTGCAAGTATAAAATCCAAACACTAGTTACACCGAGGACATTAAGAAAAAAGCCAAAGGCGTATCTCAATCGGCGGTAAAGACCTACACGCACGATAAGTACAGGCGGATATTGGGAGGATTGGAGACAGATAGGGTTGAAATGTCTACCATTCGCAATGTAAACGGACAAATGTGCACCACCGGTTTAATGAAGAGAGGCCTCCACCCTATCGACAACAAGAGAGTTCATTTTCTTTCAACTTAACCTCAATTGCACAACCCATCCGGCGTCATCACCAGAGCCTACGGCCACCCCGATCTACCTCTAAGACAGCGAAAACAAAGAGTCGACCGAGGACAACAACAACAACAACAACAGCAACAAAAGCACGGTGAGGCGAAAATCACCTGGGGTGGTGGTGCGTGTAATCTGTGGCGAAAACGCTTCCGGAAATACGGATTAGAAGAGGAAGAAGCCCTAGATCAAAGAGAGCGAAAGAAAATAAAGCGCGGGGCAACCTCGCCGTCACACACCCCCTCATTACCCACCCCTAGACAGCCACCGCCCCCGCCATCGTCGCTCGACCCTTCCTCCCCCCCACACGCGTGTAGGTGCGCCTTTACGAAAGATCCCCAGCTGTCCCCCTCACTCTTGCCCCCATCCCCTCCTCCTAGGTTGGCGTGGAGGTTTCCTCCCCCACCCGGATGGATTCCCGATGAGGGGGTCAGTAGTAGTAGGAATATTAGCCATTGTTGAAAGTAAGATAGTTTAACCCGTACAGCCCCAGCGACGCGCCTGACGCGTCGGCGATGTATGTAACGCACAGCCCCAGAGACACGCCTGGCGCGTCACCCTAATTGCGCCGACCGTAACCTCAGGTGTAGCCACTCAAGAGGGCTCAGATTTATATGGGAACTGTGTACGTATCCCACGCAACCGTGCCGATGGTTGAAAACTCTCAAAGTCCACGTGCGTGCGCGTGAGTGTGCAATAACCTGTTTTTTTGGGGTAATTGCCTTCAATTTTTTACTCTTGTAAAATACGTTTTCGGGGGCTCTGTAGGACCATTCTTTATGCTTTTTGAGCGGTTTTTCGTGGTTTTCCTTCATTCCTAACCCATTCGCTATTGTTTCTGGAATAAAACCATTTTTTGAAAACTGGCCGGGTTCTGGTGAATAAACATTACAAAACTAGCCGGGGCTGGACGGGTTAATAGAGCGAGTCTGTTAAACTAATTCCTCAGTCACCATGTCTAGGGTGGAGGAGGAGTTTATAGTGTATCTAAGTAGCCTAGACAGTGTGAATGTATACGGGGACAATGCCCCCGGCTAATTTCAAAATAATATCATACCTCTAAATTTGAACCGCGATAGAGATTACCAAGTTGCCTTGCACGGTATATATATTCCTCGCAATGTCTATACCCTTCATCTGCAAGACCGAGAAGCCGTCCTAGAAGTGTATATGGAAACAAAAAATGAAGCGATAAGGCGACTTTGATATTCATTCGCCCCACCTAGGAAAATTGCCACTAAAGATATAGGCGCTATTGTAGAGGAGCTGAATACATATTGGTTCTCCATTTTAAAAGCCGTGTTAGGTTTATCAAATTACCAATTGTATTTCGATGAAGAACGGGGTGTTGTGAGTTGGGACGATAAATACCTCTGCCTTCATAAACGCTCCCTTATTAACTGCGATAATCTCCAATATTGCAAAATAAGTTTATTATTCAAACCCCGATTAGCGGCTATTCTAGGCCTCCTTCCCAATACCCATTACGAAATTTTTGTTAGTGATGAGGAGGACCATTATCCCTCGCAGGTGGTGAGGGCGAGTTTCCCCCCCAACCCCCACGCTGATATCGATTACATGCACCTGTACTGCAACATAATACTGTTACGACCGGGGCTACGAATAAAACAAGGGCACTTAATGATTGGACTAGTAATAGGGCACTATGCAACAACGGTACGCTAGATCCAAACCCTCGAACTTATATGCCGGCGAACAAAAACACCTATACCCTCTAGAGTTAATCTGCGATAATGGGGTATCCTTAACTGGGCATAAATGTACTCTACTTCAGGCTAACTCACACTGGTATAGCCTGATAACAAACAAGATGCAAGTTACGTTAAAATGCATAAAAGGGAAGCTATGGAAAGATCAATTAAATCACTGCAAGATTTAATACAATAAAAAGATGCTTCAATACAGTTACTCTAAACAACAATAAACTCTTCACTCCTATCTGAAAGAAAGTGAAGTATAGTCCTACAGCATAGACCTGGAAACTTCTGAAGAAAGTCTGATGCTCATAAGATGCTCGTATCTTAAATCATATAAAGGCAGGAGGCAGGACACCACACGTGTAGACTGAATACACTAAAAGATAGGACATATAATGTTAACTGACACGAGAATACTATAAATGCGCAATGGTAGTAATGCTCGACACTAAAAGAAGTACTTCCTCATCAACGAAACAGTCTGCTATGGTTGTGCAACTCACCAACAACCTAGACTAATAAATGCTGTGAATAATAATGCGTACATATCAAAGAGCTTATATTAAATACTAACAAGTGTCTACTCAATTAATAATGTCTAGCTGGTATATTCTAGGTAAGGAACTGTGGTTGAGCAAGACAGGCTCGTAGCCTAGCGATGTCCTTAAGACTGCATTCTTTAAGTTACGTTAATTGACTGGGGTGCTTTCTTGATAGATCCGGATCACAAGTATCTGGTTCTATCCTGGCGACCCTCAAAAGATAAGCAAAGAGGCAGCAAAGTGTGGAACTGGAACAGGCTAAAACCCTCAGTCAACACAATGCTGCACTCGTACAGAACGCAAGCGAAAAGACAACACAGGCTACACCACAGGACCAGTCGAAGTCGTGTAGGTATAAGCAAACCATACACACATCGGGGACAACGATTACAGTTTCCTTATCCCAGTCTAGCATTAAATAAAAGAGCAGAACACTAAATCAATAATGGAGACACACACCGAGTTCTTAACCTCTACTAACTAAGAACCCTCAAACCTATTCTAAGTACATGTAAATATCTCAGAGGACGGCGCATGCAATACAATGGGCCGGCTATGGAAACCGTATGCAGAACCCAAAGGGATAAGTAATTGAATAAAGGTGAGGAGCAATGGAAAAGAAGAAGGTCAGAGAGAGAGATAGTGGTAAAGGGGGTGATCGGGAGAGAGTATGCAAAGGGATGTTAGAAGCATGCACGCCAAGCCTGTCCTGAGGAGGGCAGCTCTTCGGGACCCTCATGCAGGAGGTTAGTTACACAGGAGCTCGCAAGGGCGCGATGGTCGGCCAATCACGGGCCGAGACGTCACAAGGCAGCAGGCCCCTAGGACGTGACCGGAGCCACCAGCCAGTCAATGGCGAGGGAAAGCCCGCGCAGGCGGGAAAACTCCTCCGAGAGAGGTAGCACATACATACGCACGCACATATTACCACCTCGCTGCCTATATCTCTCTTTCTCCTTAACTCTACACAAAGCATCTTATATTCTATTAATGATATAAAATACTTCCCGTTGTCACAGACGAAAATAAAGACCACCACTTGACTGTCTGTAACAATGCAAGTACTATGAAAGAAAGAACAACATTCTCTGATAACTGTAACCCATTTCACTGCCCTGGCGAGCGCTAGTGGCTAACGAGATGCGATTCTGCCAACGCTGGTAGACGTCACAATACAACCCACTCGATTCGCCGAGCAGTCGGTCAACATACTGGCCACTTTGCCCTACGGTGGAACTAATAATTACTTTTCCGTACAGAGGCCCTTGTATAAAAAACTTTGCAAACAATCCATCGACTCCGTTTCCATATTGGTCACCGATCAGTACGGACGTAAAATGTACTTTGAAGAAACTCGTTCCGCCACTGTTGTGCTGCACATTCGCCCATCCCCGAGCGTGTTTTGAAAATACACAAGAAAAAAATACGAAGGGAGGGAGAAGGTGAGGGGGCGCGATGACCGAGTGTTACGGCGAAAACCTGAAAGATATATTTCCTAGCCATAGGGGTGGGCGGGTGTTCGCAGCGGGGGCCTCCGGCTCTGGTAAAACACAGCTCGTCACGCAACTCGTTCAAAAATGTAACCAACAGTTTTATAAAATTCTCATTTGCGGGTCGTCCCATCATCTGATTCAAGACGTGCCCGAACTACGACAAAAGGTTATAGTATCCAAGGACATTGTAGACCCAGACCCCGAAGTGGATCTTTTACAACAAAATAAAGGTTTACTCATAATATACGACGATAACTTTCTACAGGTGGGTAACGATTTAACGGCCGCCAATGTATTTATTAAGGGGCATCATAGCGGCATAAGCGCTATACTTATTTCTCAAAATTTATCCATGCAAGGAAAATACGCTCGAAGTATCTCTCTCAATTGTACGCATTTCCTTCTACTTAGACAAAGGGATTTAGGCCAGATAGAGACTCTGGGTCGCCAGCTATACGGTCGCGAAAAGGTCAAGATTTTCCTCGAGGGCTATAAACGAGCCGTTCTGAGTAAACCGTACGGTTATATTTTAGCGGATGTGTCCATCACTACGCCTGAAAATTTGACCCTGAGGTCTAATATCGCCAACGAGGGACCCTGCGAAATTGTGTATTCATGAATACATTAGCCCAAAAAGAGGAGCTCCTAAAGAGACTCTACGAGGATCCCCACCAATGGGGAAGCTTAGAGGGGGTTAGGGCCCTTTACCGAGCGGCGAAATCCATACGACCCGACATTAATCTAAAAGACGTCGAAAAAAAAAATCATATACCGTGGAATCGCAACGACGAGACAAATCTAAGTATACCCTTGAAAACACAAAATTCAACATAAAACAAAATCAAAATGAAAAATAGGCCTATTGGGCCAAAAATTGGTCTAAATAAATAAACAAAATATACCTTTGGAATCAAAACAACGAGACGAATCCATAGAACCCTTGAAAACACAAAATTCGAACATGACCTGCCAAGGTACTCGGCTTCGCCTGGACTAAAAAACGATTTTTGTTTTTAAATAATGTTTGATTCTGGGCGAATGGCTGGTCGAAAATGGAATCTACGACCATGTATGGTGTATGGAAGGTATTAGGCGAGATAAATCGAATGGCACCAGGTGACCAGGTAGAATTAATGTGGACTCTTAGTTTGGGCTAGAGAAGACTTTTAAAGTTGAGAAAGTGCTCAGAGAAGGGAGAGATGGATAAAATGTGTTCCACTTTAGAGTTTAGATAGTCAAAGAATTTGGGAAAGTCGATAGAGTTAGGGGAAAAATAGACAGCACAGAAATATTTCGTATGAGAATGACAGGAAAGTTTGAGCCATAAAGTTGAGAATTAAGAGGAGTCGAAATCGGGAACACGAGAGCAAGTGAGTTTGGTGTGCACGTATGCAAAACATCTGCCTTTGGCTTTGAACCTAGGATAGAGAAAGTAGGAGGATACAGAGAAGGGGATGCTGGCAGTTGTCTCATATACATGGGTTTCAGTCAGGAAAAGAAGATCAGGTTTGTAGGAGGAGAGATGGTGTTCGACTGAGTGAAAATTAGAGGAAAGGCCGCGAATATTGCAAAAGTTGATAGTAAGAGTGACAGGCCGTGGTCCAGAGCATTTAGAGGGGGAGGATCCTCTCACACCACACAGTCCGCACTCCTAGACAAAGTAGAAAGGAAAGCCTTTCGTATCATTAACTCCCGTCCACTCACCAACTCTCTGCAATCTGTCTCTCTTCGCTACAATGTTGCATCTCTCTCGCTATTCTATCGCTACTACAATAATCAGTTATCCTCATAGATTTCACAGTGTATACCACCTCCTCTACGTAGGGTATGTAGTAGCCGCCTTGCAACACAATCCCACCCCTACTCTGTGCAACTCTCCAACCCAAGAATGAAACGCTATTCTCAGTATATATTTCTTCTATTCAACTGATGAGCTCTGGAATTCACTCCCAGAATCAGTCTTTCCCTCCTCCTATGACTTAAATTGCTTCAAACTCCGTGTGTCTAGGCATATTGGCTCGAACGTCCCTTGATTTTGACCCTGTCACTCTTTCAACTCTGGGGGAGGCACCTGCTACAGGCAGTTCTGCCTTTTGTCTCCCTCACTCACATAAAAAACAAATTAGAATAGGGTGAGTCCTACGAATTTTTATGAAGGACTGTATTTTTATTACACTAATGCCCGTACTACAATGTATAAAATGAAAGAGCTTGTAAAGTAATGACCTACACTATAGTCCATTCATTATTGGTACGACAACAATCTTGACCACTATTATAAATGAAAGAGCTTGTAAAGTAATGACCTACACTATAGTCCATTCATTATTGGTACGCCAACAATGAAAGAGCTTGTAAAGTAATGACCTACACTATAGTCCATTCATTATTGGTACGCCAACAATGACAGAGCTTGTAAAGTAATGACCTACACTATAGTCCATTCATTATTGGTACGCCAACAATGAAAGAGCTTGTAAAGTAATGACCTACACTATAGTCCATTCATTATTGGTACGCCAACAATGAAAGAGCTTGTTAAGTAATGACCTACACTATAGTCCATTCATTATTGGTACGCCAACAATGAAAGAGCTTGTAAAGTAATGACCTACACTATAGTCCATTCATTATTGGTACGCCAACAATGAAAGAGCTTGTAAAGTAATGACCTACACTATAGTCCATTCATTATTGGTACGCCAACAATGAAAGAGCTTGTAAAGTAATGACCTACACTATAGTCCATTCATTATTGGTACGCCAACAATAAAAGAGCTTGTAAAGTAATGACCTACACTATAGTCCATTCATTATTGGTACACCAACAATGAAAGAGCTTGTAAAGTAATGACCTACACTATAGTCCATTCATTATTGGTACGCCAACAATGAAAGAGCTTGTAAAGTAATGACCTACACTATAGTCCATTCATTATTGGTACGCCAACAATGAAAGAGCTTGTAAAGTAATGACCTACACTATAGTCCATTCATTATTGGTACGCCAACAATGAAAGAGCTTGTAAAGTAATGACCTACACTATAGTCCATTCATTATTGGTACGCCAACAATCTTGACCACTAATCTATAAAACGTATCAACTACTGGAGTAATCAAGCTACTATTTCTACCACTTAAGATGAGTCAACCAAGGAATAGGTGTGGAGAGTTAGAAGCCCATTTGCTCTAGTCCTTTTTTATTTACAGAGATTAGGGGTTACGATTTCTGGCCTACCTATAGTGATAGGAGTATAGTACATTGTTGTATCCACCCCCCCCAGATAATGCAAGTAAAACAAATAAACCAACACACGCTCGCCACGGAAGAAAAACTACACGTAAACTATTGTTTTAAAAAGGCAATCATTGTTTTTCTATTTCCACAACGACTTGGAAAAAATCTAGGAATCCAAGTTTATGAGGGTAAGTATTGGAAAACCATGGTGGTCCGCGAGCCTCGAAGCTGCTGCTGGTGGTGGTGCTGGTGCCACGATATACCACCATGGTAAAAGTCATATGGGGGGAATTGTTGGGCTTTAGGGGGTAGTGCTTATCTGTTGCTCAATTTATTTATCTTTATTTATTTTACTGTAACATCGCTAGACCTCTAGGAAGCCTAAACAAAACAAAACATTTATATACAATAAATAAAATAAAATAAAAAATCCCAAAGACCCCCCTTCGAGATATATTTGTATATTTTTCGGCAAAAAAAAAAATCCTTTTACACCAGCTATACATTAATGCATACATAATATGTACTTATATACTGTATATATAGCTGATTTGATCTGAACATCAATCGCAATGGATATACTGTATGTGCATAAATACAATCGCAAGAGTTCACGAATATTTGTCAGTAACTGTACATAGACCACACAAATCACATCCAAGTTGTGCACTGGTTTTGATTATACAAAAATCAACACGTCACCGAAAAGCTTGATGCTAATTTGTCTGAAATATACGAATATACTAATTGGACAGTTAGTACTAAGTCACATTCACCTTCTCCCTCATGTTTAGCCCCATTAGTTTTCAGATTTTAAGAGGTTCGGCTCTTTGGTTTGGCGATTATAAAACTTGTCGTCCAATTTAATTGTCAATATTATGACCTTTCGTGCCATTTAGGTGTCGATTGTTCCCTGGCGAGCGATAGCGAGCCTGCAATTTAGGAGGAATATCTCTCTCTCTCTCTCTCTCTCTCTTTAGCACGCATACGAAACCTGCAAGACGACCGATGAACCTCAAGTAGAAAAAATGCGAAAAAATGCGCATCTCAAACATAAGCAAAAAATAACACTACAATGGTAAGGGCAGGTAATTGTTTGTATTTGGACCCTCTTCTCCCTCATGCTTAGCCCTATTCATTTTGAGATGTTAAGACGTTCGCCCCATTTCTCGGCGACTTTAAGATCTTTCGCCCTATTTCTTTGTCAATATTAAGACCTTTTGTGCCATTCAAAGGTATTTTTTTTTCAGGCGAGCGATAGCGAGAATGTAATTTAGTAAGAACCGGCCTTTGGCCTAGGTATTCATATACCGAAACCAAAAAGTTAAACAAATTATATCGTAGGGGGGTCTTGGGGATTATTATTATTATTAATATGTTTGTATATATTAATGTATTTATTTTTAGCTTGATAGAGGCTCGATAGATGCTTAGGGAATATATTTACTCCCCCCCCCCAAAAAAAAAAAAAATAGGAAAAGTGGGGATTGGGCCTGAATAAATAGCTTGGGGAATATACTAAGAGAACAACAACATAATAATAATAATTAATAAACATAAATAATAATAATACACTAAATATAACCTGCGATACAGGCCAAGTTCTCCCTCCCACCGTCAAATAATTGTCGGAACATTTCCTAAAATAAGAGTATTTGTCACTGGCGTAAAATTCGCGCCGGGGCCGAAATATCACATCATCATGTTGTTCCAATGTCACGTACATTAGCACATTAGCATCACAGAACATAATAAATTCACTTATATACTTCATGAAAGATAATTAGGGCTGCATTTGTAACACTTGAATATTGAATGAGAGAGTAATCTTAATTAAATGAAAACAAATCTTTGACGAAACAAAGTATGTTTTCGATGGAAAATTATATGCACACACACACACACACACACACACACACACACACACACACACACACACACACACACACACACACACACACACACACACACACACACACACACACCCCTGTGGTTCCTGTGGTGAGTAGTTTCAGGCAGTAGTTGCTGCCCGTGGCCACGCTGATGCGCCGCCACTAGTATAACCCGTCTGCTCGTCTCTTCGCCATTTGGTCTATGATGCTGTTGCTGGCAGCGCAGAGGTGGTAATGTGGCAGCTTGGGTTGATCGGGTATTATCCGTAGGAATTTATCTAGTTGGTTCTTGAAACGTTCAAGGTTATGTTCCGTTGAGTCACGCAGGTGTCTGGGCAGTGCATTGAAAAGGAGTGGCCCTCTTATAGCAAAAGCGTTTTCTTTGAGCGTCTTGATTCTTGTACTTGCTCTGGGGTATATACTTTCAATATGGCAGAGCCGACCCCGTCGTTGGTGGATGCTAAACCGTATATTCAAGTTATTTACAGATTTTTCGGTCAATATTTTGTAGATGTATAATATAGCGTACCTTTCTCTACGCCTTTCTAGTGAGTAAAGGTCGAGTTCACGTAACCTTGCCCAGTAGTCTAAATGTCGGACGTCAGATATTCTATCGGTGAAAGATCGTTGTACTGTTTCAAGTGACTGCTTCTCTCCTGCTCGCCACGGACTCCACAGCTGACAACAATACTCTAGCAATGGTATCACGAGTGACTTGTATAACGTCAGCATAGGAAGCCTTTCACGTGTCCGGAAAGTGCGAAGGATCCAGCCAGCCTGGCTTCGTGCCTTCTTTACCACATTTTGTATATGTTGGGTAAAGTTTCCGTCACAACTGAGGGTAATTCCTAGGTCTCTTATATACTCCTTGGTGTTTATATGTGAACCGTCCGGTGCTGCAAACGTGTGTGCATTGTAATTGATTCCCCCTGAACTGTAATGTATATGCTCAAATTTGTTGTCGTTGAAGGACATGTTATTATGCTCTGCCCACGAGTAAAGTGATGCCAGATCAGTTTGTAATTTTTCGGCATCCGATACTGAAGAAACTTCCTTCAGTACCCTGGTGTCATCGGCAAAAGAAGCTACAGACGAGTGTAAGACGTGTCTGTTTATGTCGGATATGTGGATCAGAAATAGCAGAGGTCCAAGGACTGATCCCTGTGGCACCCCACTGTTGACCACCGACGGCCGAGACACTGCACCGCTAGCCGCTACACACTGCTCCCTGTCAGTAAGAAACGAGTGCAGCCACATCACGAGCTTTCAAGTAATGCCCATTTGTCTTATCTTGTGTAACAAAATACCGTGGTCTACCTTGTCAAAGGCTTTTGCGAAATCAAGATAGACCACATCAACATTTTTGTTATATTCCAGCATTTCTAAAATTGTTTCATAGTGGGCAAGCAGTTGGGAGAGGCATGAACGCCCAGTGCGAAAACCATGTTGGTCTTGGTTCATTTTGTTGTTTTGTTCGAGATATTGAGCCATGTTCTTAACCATTATTCTCTCCAAGACTTTAATAATGTGGGAGGTTAAGGCAACTGGTCGATAATTTTTTGCCTCTGTCTTCGACCCTCCCTTGTGGATTGGTGTGATGTTGGCACTTTTTAATTTCTTTGGTATTATACCAGATTCTAATGAAGTTCTATAAAGAAAGAGCAAAGGAACGCTCAGCTCATTAGCACAACGTTTAAGGAGCACAGCAGGGAAGTGGTCGGGACCAGCTGCCGAGTTAGTAGCCATCTCTTTAATTGCTCCTTCTATGATGTCTCTGCTTAAAGTTATGTCCGTCAGTTTTGATGTGCAGTCAGCACCGTGACGAAAAAAGTCCATAGGTGAGTTGATTATTTTGTCTTTCACAGGGTTGCTGAAGACACTTTTGTACTGGAGCAGTAGTTCTTCAACAATCTCTTGAGGTTCGTTTATGGTTCGGCCGTCTGAGTCAGTCAGTGGGCCAATACTCGCTCTCACTACTGACTTGTTTGAGGCATACTTGTAAAAGTATTTAGGATTGGTTTTAATGCATGCCACGGCTTGTATTTCTTTCCGGTCATCTTCTAATTCAACTGACCTTTTAAGTTTTTCTTCTATGATGGTAATTTTGTTTTCGGTTTGTGACCGTATTTCAATGTTGTTGGTGTTTTTGAGTTTTTTTCTTAGTTTTGTTCTCTTTCGCATCAGAACTTTTCAGTCCCTTGGTATGTTACCCTTATAAGGAGAGGTCTTATTAGACGATCTCCTCAACGGTACATATTTCTCTGATATTTCCAAGCATTTAGTCGTCAGTATGTCGTATTGGGCCTCAGGATCGCAGTCTTTAATGAGTGAATCCCAGTTTACTTCACCGAGGTCTCTCTTTAAACTTTCCCAGCAGACTGACTCGCTGTGAAAGTTCATTCGGCTGAAATTTGGTGCTTGTTGTGCTGCACTGGGAATTCTAGTGTGCTTCATTGTAGGTAAGCTGGTCGTCAGGGTTATGATGTTATGATCTGAGAGATTAGTTTTGTTTACAGTAATATTATGTAAAAGGTCATCATTGTTTGTCATCACAATGTCCAGTATGTTGTCACCTCTTGTGGGAGTGTTGATGGCTTGATGTAAACAGAAATCCTCCGCAAAGTTCAGGACAGCTTCTGCCTGAGTCCGCATGTCCCCTGCTCCTCCATATACACTCTCCAACTCCCAGTCTATGAGCGGGAAGTTTAGATCACCAGTGAGCATAATGGTAGGCATGGGTGGTGGTAGTGAGTTAATTACTTCTCTAATCTTTGTTAGTTGGTCATTAAATTTATTTGTTGGGCACGCTGGTGGCCTGTATATATTTATATACCCAATCAAGGTCTTTAATGTATAGTACCAGGGATTTTGTGTACAAGTTTGATTCTGAGTGGAGAACTTGTGTCCTAGCTGCAAAGTGGCCATCCACGTAGGTGATGACACCGCCTTTTTTCTTTTGTTTTGGTCTGTCCGTTCTATATGATACAAAGTTTGGTATTTTTATTTCAGCTTCTCTGATTTCCTCTGTTAGGTGTGTTTCTGTTAGGGAGATTATAAAAGCATTTTCAGTTTGTGCCACTTCTGAGAGTAATTTTATTTTGCCTCTAAATTTGTATGGTAAGAGGCCAGCAATATTTAGAGTGATTATTTTATAAAAGGCTGTCGGCATTGCTGCCACCTGTTGTTGCTGGTATCCTTGTAGCGGGTGCGTTGGGCCCCACTGCCACGGCACTGCTTTCAGCACTTGCAGTATATGTTGCTGTACTTGTTGCATTTGTTGCATTTGCTGCAATAAAAAAGACTGTGTAGTACCATTTTGTTGTTTTTCAGTCTGGTGTGGGGGTCCACTTTCCCATGCATTGTGTGGTTTAGGGGCTGGTGGTGGTATGGTTGACCGAGCGGGTAGTTGTTTGGCGGGGGCTGCCTGTTGCCTTGTTTGTTGTTCGGTAGTTTGATGGTCAGAGGGGGGGTAGCGGCGAGTGCCCTTCAAATGTAGTCTTTTACATTCCATATTCAAACACTCCCGTTTTCTTTCTGACCCATAGCATATTGGTGGATGTAGATAGACGCAGTCCTTACCTTTTTTACACCCCCTTACTGGGTCACAGCCGTTTACCATATACCTAGTGCACAGTCTGGGGTGAGCATACGGAAAATCGCGGCCCCTTAGTCCATATTTACACTTGTTGTTTTTGTAATAGTAGCATACCTTCTCTTTCCGTTGGTCGCTAGTCTGGTTTCCATTTCCTGCAGTAGTTTGGGTGTTGCCTTGTTTGCCAGTAGAGTGTTTTGTATTTTTATTTTGTGAGGACGGTTCGTTTGGCCCAATACTTTCATCATTTTCCTCACTAAGTTTATTTTCTTTGTCAAGTTCGTTTATTTCATCAACGTCATTTACAGCACCTTCCTGCTCCAATCGTTGTTGTTGTCCCACCTCCCTCTCCTTCTCTAATATGGTGTACACCTGCGCAAACAACCGGTCACAATCGTCGCCCAGCTGTTTTCTTGCACATTCTTCACAAGTGTACTGACACCTTGTATTAAAGAAGTTCACTATGGCGTAAGCAGGGAGGTTTGAGCAGTCAGCATGGATAGAACTTTTACATTTCTGGCACTTCAAACACTCCAGTAAACATTGTTTGTTGCATATTGCACAGTAAGTATCCGAAGGTGGTAGGTTTTCCATTATGCACTTTAATATTCAAATACCACCTTCGATAATCACGGTAAAGCAATGATTCACGAGTTCAAAGTTATAAGTTCACTGTAAAAGTCACGGAGCTGGACAGGGCACGTCCGTTCACCACGGCTGCCAACGAGAGAGAGAGAGAGAGAGGGAGAGGGAGAGGGAGAGGGAGAGAGAGAGAGAGAGAGAGAGAGAGAGAGAGAGAGAGAGACACACACACACACACACACACACACACACACACACACACACACACACACACACACACACTATATATATATAAAGGGAAAATAAGTTGTTAAATTGGCCCCAAAATAAGGAAGGAGAAATAGGGATAGATGGAAAATATATATTTAAAGTAAAAAGCCCCTATTGGCACCATATCACCAGGGCGACGTTAACCCCTCTCTCTACTAGTCCATACCCATATCGAACTAAACATTCAAATACCTGGCTAGATACACATATAATAATAATAATAATAATAATAGGTCTTAAAGCTAGCGCATGCTAAGCCAGCTAAGGATGGCCCAATAAGGCCGATTAGGTGTATTTCCATTGGGGTCCTGTACTACTACCCCATCCCCTTGCTCATGGGGGACGGTAATGACTCAGTGCTTGTGAAAAATCTTTAATGCGCCGAGCGTGGGTGCGATCCTGGGTCTTCTGGGTGGAAGTCCAAGACGCTAGTCACTACACCACTTCCCAGCCCTCCTGACAATTTTTTTGGCCCACAAAAAAAGAAAAAAGAAAAAAGAATATCATACAGCCTAAAAGATCAACTTTTAACCCCCTCCGACTCATATGACGCTAGTGCGTCATATGGCGGTTTGGCCAAAATACTCAAATGATGCTAGTGCGTCATATGAACTTATCTTATGATCTCTCTAATAAGTTATATGACGCTCTAGCGTCATTTAGGCCTCAGTAAGTTAGGTAAGTTAGATCAGAATCTGTCGAATGGTGGCAACCCCAAGTTCCTCCGACTTCTAACGGTCCCTCAGTGAGATTTTGACAGTTGTGGGGATAATAACGTGCGGTCCGCCTCCTCGTCAGTAAGTTAACTATTTCAGTCTGAGGGGGTTAAACAGCCGTACGTTAAAATATTAATACCAATAAAATTGCCTCCCTACAACCCCTCCGCTGGTCGACCTGGGCGAGCCGGCAATACAACAACGCCGCCACCCCAGCTCCTCCTCAGGTCACCCACACAACACCAGGCGTCACACCCCTCCACCCTCCCCACCGCGATATATAAATCGGTAAAAAAAAAGGAAATAAAGGAAATTGACTAAACTACGATCAAAGATGGATACCAATACATGTACTAAATGTAAGCAAAAGTTCGAGGACCAAACTGCCAAATGTGAAGAATGTGAATTGCTATTTCATCAGCACTGCATGGGTAAACACTACAAAGGAAAAAAAGGACTTACATGTGTAAATTGCTTCAATGAATTAAATGAACTTAAACTAAAGAATATGCTGAAAGATGCCCCTGTTATGCTACAAGAAGAATGTACTGATGTAATGGAGAAAATTGGACAAAAATTCCAAATGGCCTTGCTAAATGAAAATATTTCACCCCATTCTGACAACAAAACACAGTACCCAACAAACTTAACATCATTCACGATTCATAGAAGATCTTAGTTACTGGCTGTCACACTACAGTGATACATTGTCACCTGTGTGCGCACACTTACCTCACGTACAAATACCCATAGCTCTCAGCCCCCTACACCCCACGTAACTCTTAGCCCCACACACCCCCATGTGACTCTCAGCCCCACACCCCCATGTGACTCTCAACCTCAATTGCCCCCACATTGCCCTTCACAACCAACCACACCGCCACAAGTTACCTCTCAGCCACCTCCGCCCACTCCACCCACTATCTGCCCAACGGAGACCCTTCTGTCACCCCCAACCACCGCCCCCGAGCAACAACAACGTAAGAGAAACGAAGGGGATAGCCCTTAAAATATATATCTGCCATCTACCACAACCAACCAAGAGACAGGTAGTGCCACTCAGGAAGTATCTGGACTGGTCCCAAGGCAACATATGCATACCAATACAAAGGACATTGCAACATCAGTCACCACAGCATCACACTCAGGCACACAAGGATCAGCTACACCTGTATGCAGATATCACCTGAAAAGAATGTGCCACTTTGGACCAAAAGGTGAACTTAATGGAGTAAAATGAAGATTTGAGCACCCCAAAATTTGCAACATTATGATCAGAGATGGCAAATGCAGATTTGGTGAACACTGCAAATACCACCACCAACCCCTCTGCCAGTCATCACTAGAGAGTAAGAAATGCTATGATAGCAAATGCTCAGATTTCCATAATAGGGGGACTTGAAGGATAGCCAGAAACAACTCAAATGCTAATAAAACAAACTCTCCAGTTTTGCGAGGACGAGACAGAGGAAAAAGATACTATGGGAAATGGCAGAACAAGATGAACAAAGTGCGAGAATTGGAAGAACAAATAGCCCAGCTAGAGTACCTCCTGTCCTCCCGAGCATGGCACAAGGATGTGCTCGACGAGGGATACCAAATACCTCCCGAGGACTACTAGGTACACATAGTAGATTAAATAGCCCTCCTTCGTCTTGTTTGCAAACATCCAAGGTCTAAAAAATAGAATCACAAACAAAGTACCATTTATTAGGGGCCTGCTAGAAGAAGGAAACTCTATATTTGCGGCTCTCACAGAAACCCACATTAAAGATCAGGCAGATTGTGAAGTATGAATTCCTGGTTATAACCTTCATAGGGCGGACAGAATGCATAGAACACGTGGAGGTGTAGCCTTGTACATCCATGACTCGCTGATATCTACTGAATTTCTAAATAACAGTAATGAAGTAGTGGAAATACTTGGAGTTAAAATAGAATCCCTAAACTTAGCAGTTATTGTCACATACAGACCTCCTGACTCATCCTTAGAAGAATTCAAAACCCAGCTCAACATGATAAAATCAGAAGTGGAAGCCCTGGGAAACCCGACACCAAACATTATGTGGTTAGGAGATTTTAACCTTCCAAACATCAAGTGGAGGCAACTAGAAGACCAAGTAATGACGATAAACTCCAGAGAAGCAAATGCAAGATAACTATTTAAACTTTGCGACTTGTTTAGTTTTAACCAGCATATTACCGAACCCACACGTGAAAACAATACCTTAGACCTTGTCTTCACTAATAATGACAACCTAGTACACAGTGTTAATATATCGGACACAACGTACTCGGATCATAAATTAATTGCGATCAAAACAACCCTAGCATGTGTACAGAACACCTCAGAAACTAGACCAAAAACTGGTCCATTCAGCAAATTTAACTTCAATAGCAAAAATATAAGGTGGGAAGAGGTAAACCAAGAAATGGAGGAAATAGACTGGGAAGATTTAATGAACAACCGGACACCATCAGAATGCCTAGTCCTATTAACGGAAACCATGACCCAAATCTGTAGCCACCACATACCAGAAAGACAAACAAGACGAAGAAGCAAACAAGAACGGGAAAGAAGGAAGTTGTACAGAAGAAGAAAATTACTAACACAAAGACGCACACAACATAATCTACAAGAACGACAAAAGGTCAAAATAGATAGAGAAATTGTGGAAATTGAACAACGACTAAGAATCTCCTTTGAGCTACAACAAATAGAAGAGGAGAGCAAAGCTATTGCAAGCATAAAGGAAAACTCCAAGTACTTCTTTTCATACGCTAAACATAAGACTAAAACCACATCAAACATCGGCCCACTAAGTAAAGATGATGGGTCATTCACAGGGGACAAAAAATAAATGAGTGAACTATTACGTCTACAGTATGAAACAGCCTTCAGTAAGCCTGACGAAACAAAAGCAATCAGAGACCAAAATAATTTTTTCATGAATAATTCTCCCCACGGAAACCCCCCAGATTATGGATATTAATTTCGGATCAAAAGACATAGCAGAAGCCATCGCCAACATGCCATCCCACTCGGCACCAGGCCCGGACTCTTGGAGTTTAATCCTAATAAAGAAATGTAAGGAATACCTCTCAAAACCCCTGGCTATAATGTGGAGAAGGAGTCTAGACACTGGAGAAATACCGGATAGTTTGAAAAACGCAATAATTGCCCATTTGCATAAAAGAGGGAGTAAAGCACTACCAAAATACTATCGCCCAGTAGCTCTGACTTCCCACATCATTAAAATGTTCGAGCGAATCCTGCGAGGCAAAATCTCAACATTACTGGAATAAAATGAACTACACAACACTGGTCAACATGGGTTCAGAGCAGGAAGATCATATCTCTCGCAACTATTGGAACATTACAACAGAATTCTTAAATCCTTAGAAGAAAAGAAAAACGTGGATGTCATTTATACCGATTTTGCTAAGGCATTTGATAAATGTGATCATGGTATTATTGCACACAAACTTAAAGCAAAAGGGATAACAGGTAAAATCGGAAGGTGGATATACAACTTCCTCGTGAACCAAAAACAATCGGTAGCAGTAAGCCAAGTAACATCTGAGCCTTCAGACGTCAAAAGCTCAGTTCCCCAAGGAACAGTACTAGCGCCCCTTCTTTTCCTCATTCTAATAAGTGACATAGGCTAGATGCCAACACAAGACACAGTACAGTATCCTCCTTTGCAGATGACACGAAACTGAGTATGATAGTAAAGACACAGGAAGACACGGGCCGGCTGCAAGAGGACATGAATAAGATGTTCCAGTGGACCAGGGAAAATAACATACAGTTTAATGAAGAAAAATTCCAATTAATACGATACGGAGATGAGGATTTCGTTAAAGAGAACACAAGTTACATAACAGAATCTAATCCCATAATAGAACGTAAAGACAATGTGAAAGACCTTGGGGTGATAATGTCTGAAAATATGGGATTCAAAGAACATAACCAGGTCAAAGTTGCAGCTGCGAAACGGCTAACAGAATGGATTCTACGTACATTAAAACTCGCGGTGAATTGCCTATGATAACACTCTTCAAATCCCTGGTGCTACCTCGGCTAGAATACTGTAACATTTTAACATCCCCATACAAAGCAGGTGAAATTAATGACTTAGAAAGTGTACAAAGGAACTTCACCTCACATATAAACACAGTAAAACAGTTACACTATTGGGAGCGTTTAAAATCACTAAAGCTGTATTCGTTGGAACGTAGAAGGGAACGATACTTAATAATATATACGTGGAAAATCGCAGAGGGTTTTGTACCAAATCTACATACCCCAATAGCAATGAAGTTCAGTGATAGGAGAGGCTGGGAATGCGATATCCCCAAGATGAAAAATCGGGGTGCTATGGGCTCTCTGCGAGAGGGCTGGTTATCACATAGAGGAGCACGTCTCTTCAACAAACTCCCGCGGCGAGTAAGAGACATGAGAGGCGTCTCATTAGACAGCTTCAAGAGAGCTCTCGATGTCGAACTACAAAAAGTGCCAGACGAGCCCATCTTCGCAAGGGAGCGCTCCGCCTCTTCGAATAGTCTGCTGCACCAATTCTCAAACAACAACGAAGGGCGGTGCGCTCCTCGGTGCCACTAGCAAGAGTGGCGAACTACACATAGGTGAACATAGGTAGGTAGGTATTCTAAAATTGAACTCAAATTCGATGCTAGAGAAATGCAGCAAAAACATAGTACTATTTATGACTATTGGATTGAATCAATCACACATAAGAACATAATAACATACGAAAATAGGACTCTGCAGAGAGCCGATTGGCCAATACAAGGCAGGTCCCTTTCACACCCAACCAATCTCGTCAATGTGCCTATCTAATGTTATCTTGAAGCTCTGCATCGTTCTTGATCCCACTATAGCAATCGGTAACCTATTCCACACATCTACAACTCTGTTACCAAACCAATATTTTCTTAAATCTCTTCTGAAACGAAACTTATCGAATTTCTAAACATTAAATTACGAAAAGTGAACAACATTTTGCAAAACAGATCAAAGTGACCTGATAGAGCGAAAACATCCAGAAACAGCATATTATTAAGGAATATATATTATTAGTAACATTGAACTTAAATACTATAAAATATACACCTATTATAACTAAATTTTAAATTGACATTATTATGAATACTATAATGAGGGGGGGGGGGGTACAAAACAGATAACAAATTCGATGCTAGAAACAGATAAATAAAGTAAACTAACTATTAACCTAACTCTCTTAACCCATTCAGTACCAGGGACGTCCTTTTCATCATATTCTAGCAACTATTAGACGATTGTATTCAGCTTAGGAAGGACCTCTAGCAATACTAAAGCTCCAAACTATCTCAACTAACCCATTTAACTACCGCAAATCCTTCCTAAGCTGCATAATATCATCTAAATATAGCTAGAATAAAATATAACACACGTCGCTGGTACTCAAAGGGGTAGAACACTCATGGGAACCGATCCTGGGTTATTCCAAGTGAGCATAGAGTTAAGGGGAGACGGGAACATACATTTGTTCATAATGTATCTTTCTATAGTTTGTTTAGTATCCTCCCTAAACCTCCATCAAGCTAAAATTGTATCCCCTATACCCACTTTCAAGATAAATTTGTACATTCTTCGGTAGAACAATGTCCCGCTTCGGCCGGTTCCTCCTAAATTACAGGCTTGATATCGCTCGCCAGGAAAACATCCACACCTAAATGGCACTAACAATCTTAATATTGACAAATAAATGGGGCGAAAGGTTTTAAAATCGCCAAACTAATGGTCCGAACGACATAAAATCTAAAAACTAATATGGTAAACATGAGGGGAAGGGGACCCATAAATGAACTACCCTTCCCTTATAGAAGAGCAATAGACCCACAGCAGTCAATCACCACCACAGAGTTTACCTGGGGTCCATAGCCAGGTGCACATTACTCAAAGGGCTAAAACACTACTAACCTTATTCTCTAAAAACACAATAGTTGGCTAGAGCACTCATGGGTACCGTGTTAACTCCTTCTGTACCGGTAACGTCTTTCCAACTTTATTCTGGTTATTATTAGACGATTTTATTCAGTTTAAAAAAGGGCTACAATAATTAACAGGCTTCGAACCATCTCAAATAACCCTTTTAACTGTAACAGGCCCTTTTAAAACTGCATAAAATCGCCCAAATATAGCTAGAATAACATTAAAAGGACGTAGCCGGTACAGAAGGGGTTAAGAGGGAAGTACTCGCTTTTTTGGACACTCTTCTCCCTCATGTTTAGCATATCATGTTTGAGATTTTAAGACGTTCGTTCCATTAGTTTGGCGATTTTAAGACCTTTCGTGCTATTTAGGTGTCGAGTTTTTCCTGGCGAGCGATAACGAGCCTTACATTTTATAAGTAATCGGCCTTCGGCCGGGACATTTTTCTACCGAAAAATGTACAAACCTATCTTGAAGGGGGGGTCTGGGAGGGGGGGGGGGGGGGTTATCAAGCTTGATGGAGGTCTAGCGAGGAAACTAAAAGATACATAAATTTAATAAATACATAGGCCAAAAAAACAAGCGCTACCCCTTAAAAATCCATATAACCACAAGAGCCAATCACCACAGAGCTTACCTGGGACCATAGCCAAGAGCCAATCACAAGCCACACTCACCTGCAATGGAAACATACATATATTTAGTGGTAGAAAAGGCTAATTAAGGTAGTTCGAAGCCTGTTAACTACCGGACGCCCTTCTTTGACAGAATAACAATGGAAAAAAAAAAAAAGTACTTAGGATAATCTATTTATATTAATTTAACTGCAACACCAAAGTGAAATTATTGCAAACATGTGATCCACCGGGAATCGAACCTGGGTTACCACACACAGATTTTAAACACTCTAACGAATACACTATCAAGACAGAAAATAATCACTCCATGATTGTGAGGTCATACTCCGACGAACTACTGCCAATCGACACCTAAAAGGCTAAAAGGCACGAAGTCTTAAAATTAACAACAATGAGGCGAAAGTTCTTAAAATCGCCAAACTAATGGGGCAAAAGTCTTAAAATCTCGAAACAAATGAGCTAAACATGAGGCAGCAGGAGGTCCAGAAAAAAACCCTCATAAGTAAAAATCTCCCCTAATTCCCTTCTGTACCAGCGACGTCTTTTTAACTTTATTCTGGATACTATTAGGCGATTGTATTCAGTGTAAAAGGACCTCCAGCAATTAACAGGCTTCGAACCATCTCACTTAACCCTTTCTACTACCACATATCCATCCTAAACTGCTTAACATCGTCTAAATATAGCAAGAATAAAATGCTAAAGACGTCGCTGGTACAGAAGGGGTTAATTATATACATTGTGGAAGAAAGAGGGTGATCGTTATCAAAACAAGGATTCCTAGTGGCCGGAAAGGGCAGGTAGTTGCTTTTTTATAGACCCCTTCTCCCTCATGTTTAGCCCCATTAGTTTTGAGATTATAAGACGTTCAGCCCATAAATTTGGCGATTATCATACCTTTTGCCCCATTTCGTTGAGTTTTAAGACCTTTCGTGCAATTTAGGTGTCGATTTTTCCCTGGCGAGCGATAGCGAGCCTGTAATTTTAAGAGGAATCGGCCTTCGGCCGGGACATTTTTCTACCGAGAAGTGTACAAATTTATCTTGAAGGGTCCAGTGGGTGTTTTTCTAAGCTTGATGGAGGTCTAGCGAGGAAACTAAGAAATATCCGGTTCGGGCAGATCAACCTCCATGTTCTGCAACACAAGATTTCTGGTGCCTCTTAGTGTTGCCTATGTACAGTCGGCCTAATAAGTCATGTCTCGACACCAATTATGTTTTGATCAGTAATATTTACACATGATTTCTTCTTTTTGAGTGAGATATACAAACATGTTCCTACACTTAGCCACCCTATTCAACATCTGACAAACATTAATACAGCACATAGCTAGCAAAAACGTAATGACAGCTGAGATATGACTTATTAGCGCCACCGTACGACGCCATACAGCGGTTACACGTGAACTTTTATACAAGAACCGACTGAAGATCAAGAGGAAGTTTGTCTTTTAACTTTAAGGGAGCCCACCTCGCTTTATTTCTCTCTTTCTCTCCTTCTCTCTTTGGCTCGTATCCATTCGGCCCCATTCAGCCTACTGTTTTAAAATGATTACGCCCATCCAGGTATCAATATTTTCCTGGCGAGCGGTAGTGAGCCAGCATATATATATTTTTGTTTTGATAGAAAGCTAAATTTGTACATTTTTTAATAGAAAAATATGCCGGATTTCTCCATACAATTCTGGCTTGCTATCGCTCGCCAGGAAGAAATTGACACCTGGATTGGGATAAACGTCTTAAAATATTTGGCTGAATGGGGCCGAATGGATACAAGCCAGAGAAAGAGAGAAAATGAGAGAAAGAGAAAAAAAGCAGGTGACCCCCCTAAAGAAGTTGCGAATAGCGTCTTTACTATAAAAAATGACATGTATTGAGAGTTGGGGACACAATTCTTGGAGCAATTTAGTGATTTTGTTACGAATGATAAAACTTGATTTACCAGTATAAAGTATTGAAAAGGATATTAATGTTTTAAGATTTACAGAGAAGTGTGTTTAAGGTTTTGCTGATATGAAGTCTCGAAAAACGTAAAGTCACTCATAAAACTTCGTGGACCTCTACTATTTCTAATTAACCCATTCTGGACCGGTGACATAATTTTCATGTTATTCTGGCTACTATTAATCAATTTTATTCAGTCTAAGAAGGACCTCTAGCAATTATATGGCATCGAACTGTCTCAATCAACCCCTTCAGGTACCACAGATCCTTCTTAAGCTGCTCAAAATCGTTCAAAGATAGCTAGAATACAATACATAAGATGTCGCCGGTACAGAAGGGGTTAAGGAAGTATATATCTGGCAGTGAAGTTGTGAATATATGTGTCTAAACATCAACTACAAAACTATATATACAAATAATTGTAAAGTGAATTCCACCCACAAAAATGAATCCAGAGTTATAAGTGCATACAGAATAACACATAGAGGGGCCATGACTTTTTATAAGTTACTGTACAGTCCCGCTAATAAGTGATATCTCGGCACCGAGTATGTTTTGCTCAATAATTGGTATCGGCATTATTTACACATGATGTATGCTTTTTTGAGTGAAAAATACAAACATGTTCCTACACTTACCCACCCTATTCAACATCTGACAGACATTAATACAGCACAGAGCAAGCCATACGTAATGATAACTGAGAAATGACTTATTAGCACGACTGTACCTTATAACGAAAAGATATAAACAAATCCAACATCTGACAGACAGCAATTTTCTATGATGGCTAATCCCGAAATAATCCCGGGGGTTCTGTTAAGGGGGGATGGTCTGTTTTTCTTGACCCCCTTCTCCTTCATGTTTAGCCCAATTATTTTTCAGATTTTAAGGTGTTTGTCCCATTAGTTTGTTGATTTTAAGATCTTTCGCCCCATTTTCTTGATATTAAGGCCTTTCGTGCTATTTAGGCATCAATTGTTTTAGTGGCAAACGATAGTGAGCCTAAAATTTTGGAAGGATCGGCCTTTGGCCGGGACATTTGTCTACCGAAATGTTTTCCAAATGATTTTAGAAGGGGGATCTAATGGAATTTTAGTTGTTTTTAGTTTGATGGAGGTCTAGGGAGGAAACTAGAAAACAAAAATAATTTTAACAATAATAATAATAATAATAATAATAATAATAATAATAATAATAATAATAATAAAAATACATTAATAAATCGACCAAAAAGTTAACCCTCCCCCCTTTAAAGCGGATACCGTAGGGGGAACTTGATGGTAATATATATTGCTACCAGTTTATAAGGGAACCTATTTCCAGGCGGTGTTTGATATGGAGGAGTGGAGTTGATGGTAATCTCTATAGTCATTTATTGTTAATAGTTTTCCACACACACACACACACACACACACACACACACACACACACACACACACACACACACACACATGTGAAAAGAGTTGAAATTAACACAGATATATGAAAAATATAGAGAGACAGTTAAACACCCACCCCAAGGCAAAATAGAGAGGCGGATGGACTTCATCAGGCCACAGCCATCCGCCGTAATCGGTTTTCTGTTATAACTGTGGTAAACCGGCTATCTCTATAATACCTGGTGTAGAGTGTTTGCCCTAAAAGAAAAAGTAGTATAGTACTAATGAAATAGTCAACATCAGGGGGTTGACAAATTCGGGAAGTCAATTTGATAGTCAGAAGTAGAGTAGACAAAATCAGTTAGTTCAAATTGGGGAAGTCACATTTTGTTGTCGGATATCGAAGAAGAAATCCATTAACTACGTCAAAAAGTATTGACACATAATATTTAGCATAAGATAAAGTGAGGTTGAGCTCTGGGAGGCAGGGGACGCTCAACCCCCACTCTGACAGGATCAGCCCCTCTCCTTGGCATCAACATTCTGGTAATAATACGTCGACATATTCAGTAGATGCAGTGTGTGGTAAATTCAATGACGTCATCATTATTAGCTGAGATGCTCTTCATAAATTTACTCATATCATCTCTAGCAGTTCTAAGATGGTGTTTCTTGAAATACATCACTTGTTATAAAAAAATTTTTTTTATTGTAGTTAAAATATCTAATTGGTAGTTTGTTAAAATGTCTTTTTAAGAGGTATATTTCATATCCTTGTTTCAACAATTTTCTAATAAGGATCTTACAAGCCTCTAAAAAGTCTTCATATTTTGAACAGACTCTACTATAGCGTATTATTTGGGAAGTAAAAACACCATAGCTTTGTCTTTTGGGGATATTTCCGCAAAGAAAGGGAAAGTTAACTATATGAAATTGGAAATCTGTTCGTTTGTCATAAAGTTTTGTTACATATTTCTTATCAATTACTTCAATTTGTATATCGAGGAATGAAGCTTTCTTATCGGAGTCATTTTCTTTATTTAAAATAAGCTCATCAGGGTAGATGTCTGTCTTAATTTTATCAAATATGTCGCCACTGTTGAACAATATTATATCATCAATATATCTTGAACACTTGCTTATTTGTTTGCATGTTCCGTATTTAGTACGAGTGTTATCTTGCATATAAAAGAACTCTTAATAATGAAGAAATAGATTGGCAAAATCTGGCCCTGGGTCTGTTCCCATTGGAATGCCTATATTTTGCTTACATATGAAATCACCAGTCTGCAACTGGTGGCCAAAGAGGTAACAGGTCTGAACAGCTGCTCCTGCAAATCTCGAGGAAGAAATTAATTGAAGGTCTGAACCAGCATTAACATGGCAACTGGTGGTGAAATAGCAGATCAAGGACAAGCTAAAGTTGGAAGCGAAGGCAACGAGTTGAATGCATTACTTACAACAGAAGTGCAAAAAGTTGTAAATGATTGTCTCGATAAGAAAAAGACAGAAAGGGGGCCACAGACGAGGAGCGCAGGCAACTACGGCAGCAGCCAGGATTCGAACATAACTTCTATTGTGTCGGAAGTTATCAAAGCTCTACAACCTGTCATCGTTCAGTGTGTCTCGGTCGCGGTGGGTCAAGCCGTTGCCACAATAACAAACAACATGAAGGAGGAGATGAGAAGATTCAACGAAGCACAGAACACTTCCATTATAATCGACCTAAAAAAGCAGGTGAAGCAACAATCTTACCAACTGGAGCGGATGGAGCAGTACAGTCGAAGGGAAAATGTGCTGATCAAGGGTATTAACTATGTGCATAATGAAGACACTACAGAAATAGTAATGAAAATAGCCGCTGATATTGGAGTTAACATAGCACAAGAAGACATTAGTACAAGTCACCGGCTCGGCACCAGCAGTGACAACAACAAACCCAAGCCAATAATAGTTCGTTTTTCACGACGAAACAAGAGGATTGAGCTGCTGAAAAATAAGAAGAAATTGAAGGACGACGTGTTTATCGAGGAGGACCTGACCAGGATGAGGAACAACATGTATTACGAAATTCGAAAGGACCCTCATACAACCAAGACATGGTCAATTGATGGAAAAATATATGCCATGGTAAAGGAAGGTGAAAATGAAACCAAGAAAGTGTTCGACACGCCAGATGATCTCTACAAGCTGGGATGGAATGAAGCACGGCTGGAAAGTTTCCTTGGTCAGAGTTAGGGACATTGCGACCCCAAGCCGACAGTTGTGAGTGAAAATAAAGGAACAGATGATATAATAAGAATATGTGCTTTAAATATATGTGGATTAAAGTCTAAAATTAGAAATGGTATATTCGATGAGTATATTAAGAGCTTCGACATCTTATGCTTCTCTGAAACTAAAATTAAAACTAATGCCGAGCTTGACGGCTTTCAATGTTATAAGCTGAACGATAATAGAAAATATCCGTACCCCGGCGTTCATGGTGTAAATATTTTTGTGGCAAATAAATATTTAAGTACTACACAAATATGCAATATAAATGATGAATTATTATGTGACTCAGTTCTATGGATTAAGCTCGGTAATTACTTTTTGTTAGGATCAGTTTACATACCTCATGAAGCATCTAAATATTTTAGTCCAGAAATATTCGACAATTTAGCTCTTGATATTAGTAAACTAACAGAAATTTATAGTCTACCAATTGTGATGGCGGGTGATTTTAACAGTAGAACTGGCACACTTAGGAATTTTATGACCATAGATGATTTTGATGACAATTTTGCCGGTTTGGATAATAGTATATACAACTCCTGTGAAATATTTAATGATCTAGGGATACCAAAGGTGCGTTTTAGCATTAATAAAAGTTTAATAATAATGGTAGAAAATTAATTGAATTATGTCAGTGTCACGATTTGAAAATTGTTAATGGGAGAATGGGTCTGGACAAATGTATCGGTGCAGCGACCTGTGAAGACACAAGTGTTATTGATTACTTTATTTGTTCTCCAAATATTTTTCATAACATTAGGAATTTTAATATAGATATATTTGACTCTTTGTTATCAGATAAACATAGGCCCTTACAAATGCACATCTGTATTAAGGATACACGCTCGAGGAATTTGTTAATTAAGGAGATGGAGACGAATATAACACACAGTTATATCAAATCTAAATGGAATTCAGAAAAAAAAAATATATTATCTTAATACCTTTGACATTAACAAAATAAATTATTTAAAATTAAAGTTAGACGCTATTGAGGAAACAAATCAGGAATCAATTGGTAATGTAACAAATGATGTGTGTGATATATTTCTCCAACCTGCAAGAGACACTGGAATGTGTAAAATAATTACAAGCAATCATAAATATTTGCATCGTAAGAAAAAATTAAATAAACCTTGGTTTAATAATGAGTGCAAGGCATCAAAGAAGGAACACATGCGGCTTAAGAATTATTTATATAAAAAAAACAGATGATCGTGCAAAGAAGACCCTACGTAATAAAGCAAAACACCATAAAGAGTAATTAGACGTGTTAAAATATCATATGAAAAACACTTACATAGAACACTAAAATGTCTTAAATCCAATAACCCACATGAATACTGGAATATAATTAATGAAGACTCTAAACGGATACAGAAAATAGGCGATATATCTCTAGATTCATTTAAGTCTCACTTCAGTGAACTGAGCGTTGGCAATAGTGTTGTGAACGATAATCAAGATCTGGGTAGTCCCGATAATGAAAACGACATTATAAATATGGATTTCACGTCTGAAGAGGTTTTGTTCCATGTAAAAAAACTGAAGAATAACAAGGCATCAGGAGTTGACCACATTTTGAATGAGTTTATAAAGAGTTGTCCTAGAAGTGTTATGTTGATTGTTGTACAATTGTTTAATTTAATTCTGAACTCTGCAGTAGTACCAACAGATTGGACTGTCGGAATTATTAAGCCACTTTACAAAAACAATGGTTGCATAGATAATGCTAATAATTATAGAGGAATAACTTTGTTGAGTTGCCTGGGTAAGTTGTTCACATCTTTACTTAACACTAGACTTTATGAATACTTGACTAACATGAATTTATTAGGGAACGAACAGGCAGGCTTCAGGAAAGGTTTCAGTTGCCTTGATCATATATTTTCGTTGCACGTTCTTATTAATTACTATTTGGCTCGTAAGAAAAGGTTGTATTGTGCTTTTATTGATTATAAAAAGGCTTTTGACTTTATTGAGAGAACAGAAATATGGACGAAAATGTTAAGTGACAATATTAATGGGAGGGTACTACGGGTGGTGCACAACTTGTATAGCAGGGCTAAATCATGTGTTAAAGTCAATAATGGGAGGGTACTACGGGTGGTGCACAACTTGTATAGCAGGGCTAAATCATGTGTTAAAGTCAATATTCAGATATCCTCTTATTTTTCGTGTAATGTCGGTGTGAGACAAGGAGAAAGTTTATCCCCACTTCTATTTGCAATGTTTTTAAATGATTTTAAAGCTCACATCAGTAATGCATTTTCGGGATTGCCAACTATCAGTACAGATGTTGCAGGGTTCTTGGACGAGAATGATGCTGAACTTTATTTTAATTTGTTTTGCCTACTTTATGCTGATGACACTATAGTTATGGCCGACAATGAAGATGATTTACAGTTTGCTTTGAATGCCGTTCAGGAGTATTGTAGCCTTTCATCACTGCAGGTAAACATTGGTAAAACTAAAGTTGTAATATTTTCCAGGGGTAAGGTCAGAAAACATAGGACATTTAAATTCGGTAATGATGAAATCCAGGTAGTGGATGATTATACTTACCTGGGCACAACATTTAACTTCAACGGTCGATTTCATAAAGCTAAAGCGAAACAAGTAATTAAAAGTAAGAGAGCAACTAATGGGTTATTAAATACAATTAACAAGCTTAACCTACCGTTCGACACAAGTATCGATTTATACGAAAAACTAGTATTACCCATCTTATTGTACGGTAGTGAAATATGGGGCTGTGAGAATATTGATCACCTAAAAAGGACATGCACTAGCTTTTTGAAGAGACTTTTGAGGTTGAATAAATCAACTGCAACATGTATGGTGTATGGTGAATCAGGTTTTAGAAGTTTGCAGGAAATCATAGACAATAGAATGGTAAATTTTTGGTTTAGGATTACAAGTGATACGGAAAATAAAATTTCATGTGTTTTGCATAGATTAATGAAAGTTTTGTATGATCGAGAACAGTACAAATTACCCTGGTTATATAATATCAAATGCTTACTAGATAGCAATGGAATGTAGCATGTATTTAATTAAGTAAATAATATTAATGGTAACTGGTTTAAAGAAGCATTTAAACTTAGATCTAGTGATATTTATAGGCAAAAATGGACGGAGGAAGTTAATAGAAGTAGTGTTTGTTTGAATTACAGAATAATGACGGTCGATTACCGCATCCAAGATTATTTACTTAAACTGCCAAAGCAATATTCAATAAGGTTGTGTAAATTCAAATGTGGTAATCATATGCTGCCTATTGTCAGCGGTAGACACAACAACATAAATGTAAACGAGCGAATTTGTATGTTATGTAACAGTAATGAAGTCGGTGATGAATTCCATTTTTTGTTCAAATGTTCACATTTTAATGTTTACAGAAGGCAGTACCTTAACAAATATTATTATAATAATCCTAATTCTATGAAAATGTCACAGTTATTCATCAGTACACAACATGCAGTTATATTAAAACTTGCCAAATTTGTAGGAGAAATTGTGAATTATTTCAAGACATAAAGTCTTGAACTTACAACAAGGCCACCAGTCAAGTTGAAATATTATTATGTACAAATAATGTTGTTGTTTTGTATATGTGTTATTGTATTTTGTATTTGTATTGAAGTATGTACTCTTAATACCCCACTGGGGGTCGCTCGAGTTAATAAACCTTTCAAACCTTTCAAACCTTTCAAACCACATTTGAAAAATGTGTTATCTGTCAAGAATTTTATGCTATTCATAAGGGAGGTTTTGCTTAATGCTGTATATTTTTTAGACAATGCATTACTCCAAAAAGCTTCATAATTGTTTATTGTAATGTATTTCATTTTCGAATTTGCAAAACATTTATTCACTATATTTTCCAGGGCTAGTATAAGTTTATCATGAGGAATGTTTGTATGTAAAGTACTAAAATCATAAGTTACAACATTTTTAGCTTGTTGTTTAACATTTATTTGCTTGATCACGTCTAGTAATTGTTGATTATTTTCAACTACCCACCAACTACTTGTACCGGTGAACTCTTCAATTACAGTGCAATATCTCTTTCGTCCTTTCATTATCAACTTCAGTGATTTACTTATACAAAAAGCTAATTGCTTAGTAGTACAAATGGACGAGGAGACAATATATCTAGCTTTTATAGGATCTTTGTGAAATTTTGGAATCCAATACATGAACGGAAACTTATGATCTTTAGTTGGCGTTATGTTGTTACACACACTTGTGAGTAGTATGTTTTGTTTATCTTCATTGCATAATTAATCTCAAATATTTAGATGTCTAACAAATGTTGTATGCGAACAATTTGTTGTATGGTATCCTAATTGGTGTTAAGAACGATATATATATATATTTGGGTTGAAGGTGACATTTTAGTCCTAAATCCAGGAGCTGCTTTTCTACGTTAGAAAGATGATGGTCGGATAGGTTGTCATATACGTCAGTGATTTCGGGCAGGGTAGCATATATATATATATATATATATATATATATATATATATATATATATATATATATATATATACAATTTGCCTACTATACAATTTCGTGGACAACTAATATATGCACCATTTTACAGTCCTCCACCTCGGCGATAATTGCAGGTGTGATCGTTAATTAGTGAGCAATGTCACAAAGGGAAGGACAAAGGCATCAAATCCAGGGAAGTAATTTGGTGAAGTATTTGGTGTTTGCAAAAATATCAGACATCTTTTCTTCAGTTTTGCAAATTAGTACGATTTATTCTATGTATGTGGACTGCGCGTATTTCTACCTTTCTAAATATGTTATAGTCCTTTATTAATAATATTTTCAAGAAGGTAATGGGTATTTGGTTATCAAATAACACTAGTAAGTTATTTGAAACTAGGAAACGATTAGTCGAAGTCAGCGATGATAATGGGAGATTCTGTTTCGCTCTCTAATTCTGAAAAAGTATACCTAAGCTAGATTCAATCGTCTACCTATAGCAGAACAAAATAGTAATAGTATAAGTTCAATTGTACTGTACTTGAAAATATGATTGATCAATGCGTGTCACTAAAAGCTAATATTAAAAAACCCGAATTAGTAATCACCACCATACCAGTTTGACAAGGAAAAAGGAAAGGAACAGAAGGAGGGGAGACTCAAATAACCGAACCAAGAAGACGCACACACCAGGAAAAACGAAGCAAGATCAACGAAGGAGAGACTAAACTAAAACTAACAAAGACGAAGGAAGGAGATACAAAGATAAGAAGAACGAAGAGCCCAAGAATACCCACACTCAACAATCACACAACAGACAAAGGCGACAACAAGAACAAGGAACAGAAGGCAAACGCAGAGAAGGAAAATTCACCTCCACCACGGAAACCAAATGCGGCATCAAAACCGCGGAAGGCCACCAATACAATCAACACATGGCCGCCCAGAATCTACCTTTACACCACTACACCATACCAGACGAGACGCCAGGATTGCCATAATAAAGCCTTCTATACCAACCACGCTAGGCAAGAAAATTCCAGTCCTCAGCAATAACCACGAGGCTACTAAGAAAAAGATAGTGTACAGTCAGAAGCGCAAGGACCAACACAAGACACACCACAAAGGAGCAGTTGCGCCATTCTTCCGCGCAGAGGCCTACTCACCTGCCCGCAAACTTCTAGGGGGTCTACTTAATCCCCCTAGAATACGCCCACCTCTACTTATGACCTTCTGACCTCCGCACACTTGACCTGGGACATAGCAGCTGAAGTCGTCACTATCCCGACGAAAACTAAGGATCACTAAAAGCTGCCACCACCAACCTCATCAGTGCAAGAGATACCCCTTTACTTATCTGAGGAAAAACAACACCCCTGCACATCACCACTCCTCAACCTGACGCCTTATGCAATCATCCATTCGTCGTGTTTCATTCAGATTGCCAACAATACGATGGCTACATGGGCCTGGACATCCTCCAATGACTCCAAGCCTAACTAGACTGTGGCAAACGGCTCCTCACCTTCAAAAAACAGAAAATGATTACCCCAAAACACCACTACCTTCCCCAAAGACTATGGGAAGAAATCAGAGAGTAAAAACAAGAAATACCATTAAAGTAAAACAATCCCTACTCCGATCAACGCCTCCCGCTCAACTCTACCCACACCAATCACCGCCACGCCCCCCTTCACCCTGGCGACCTCAATGCCAGCTCACAACCCCTCCAAACCGCCCCACGAACACGTACACAGAGACAAAACAAACAGCACATGTCAAACAACCACTGTAATAAGCCCCGCAGTAACCAACCAACGTATTTCCATACCCCCCAACACCAACAATGAGTACCCATCTGCCCCATACTCCAACAAAACATGATTTTCACCCCACAAAAAGACGGTACGTACATGGATCACTGCCGAATCCTGTTATCCTCTAATCTCAACGCCCCTTTAATTGCCAATATTTCAGAAGAAGTTTTAACCTCTAAAGCGCTAAGCCCCTGTAGTATACACCACACCCCTGTGCTAAGGTATTCTGATTAATTCCTCACTAATATCGTTAATTAACCATATATATAATTAATACTTATCCATATGTGCCTATTTTACTTTTAATATGAACATAATGAACATGGGGAAACCAATACAACAAGTGGTAACAGCAATTGGCTGATGAAAATTGTATATTTTAGCCCCGCGGTCATAATATGGCCCAGGCCGGCGAGAGAGACAGACCCTCACTCTCTTGTCTCTCTCGTGGCACTGAGAGGCAAGGGATGGACTCAGATTAGCTTGGAGGGTCAGAGTTACACTCCTCCACCTTCCTCTCTCTGTCCCACTTGTCGTCCCACGAAAATACTCAATAAATATCAGGTATAATAGAGAAAATACCTGAAAATTGAGGAGGGGGGAAAAAAAGGGGGGGGGGGGACACAAGTGTAGGAGTGGTAGCAAGTAATGGAGGGAAATTATCTCACCTAAACACAAAGTTTATTTTTTTGAGTGCCACTGGGGTGTTTTAAATGGGTTTTTTTAAGCCTAGGATCTTATGAGTCTTCCCGCAGCCACCCAGTAGAACATCAATTGAGTCTTCCTGCAGCTGCCGGGTTAACATTACCAAAAGGTCTAATCATATGGGACTCAGAAATGTTCGACAACATAAACCCCACCCCAGTCAAGCAACCCCTGCCCACCATCCTCCCACCCCTTCCAAAAACCTTAACATCCCTCCAGAAACAACAGATTAACCAATTATTACGAGAATATGCCGATGTGTTTGCTCAAACCCCCACCGAAATCGGTAAAACTTATATGGAGGAACACCTTGTTACCTTTAATGCTTCCAAAACCCAATTTCTTCATCTATCTACCTGTCCGGAACTCCCAGAGGACTATCCCTTATTCTTCAGCAATACAAAAATCAACCCTTCATCTTCTCTCAGTATTCTTGGTGTCTCTTTTTCTTCTGCTCTCTCTTGGAAGGACCATATTACCAGTCTTGCTATAGCGGCTTCCCAGAAGCTGGGTGTGCTCAACCGCCTCTAGGGGTTCTTTACCCCTGCTCAGCTTCTTGCTCTGTACAGGGGCACAGTGCATCCTTGTATTGAGTATTGCTCACATATGTGGGGAGGATCCTCTCACACAGCACTCCTAGACAAATTAGAAAGGAAAGCCTTTCGTATAACTAACTCACGTCCACTCACCGACTCTCTGTAATCTCTTTCTCTTCGCTGCAATGTTGCATCTATCTCGCTATTCTATCGCTACTACAATAATCAGTGTTCCTCAGAGCTCTCCCAGTGCATAGAGTCTGCATACCACCTCCTCTACGTAGGGTTCGTAGTACCCGTCTTGCAACACAATCCTACCCATACTCTGTACAACTTTCCAACTCAAGAGTGCAACGTTACTCCCAATCATTCTTCTATTGAACAGCTGAGCTCTGGAACTCTTTTCCCTGAATCCATCTTTCACTCATCCTATGACTTAAATTGTTTCAAACTCTGTCTGTCCAGACATTTTGGCTCGAACGTTCGTTGATTTTGGCCATGTCACTCCTTTAACTCAGGGGGAGGCACTCATCACAGGCAGTTTTGCTTTTTGTCTCCCTTTCCATCCTGACTATTATTCCAGCAAAATTAGTATAATTCCCCCCCCCCCCATACTAAATCAACAGACTCCCACTCACCTTTCCACCCCAACTTCTATTCCCACATGTATAGTATTATCAGAGCGGTGGCCTTTCATGTAAACACGTCAATAACAAACATATCAACAACAAACTGCCTGGTCATCATTAGTTTCCCTCTCTCTACACCGGGGTAAATACCTACCGATATTATGGTCTCGGGAATGTCATGGACTATTACATTACGGTGAATGATTGCGATTTATGATGGCGATAAATTGGTGCACTGAATTATATAGATTTAGATGTATGTGCATATTAAGAATAATCGAGGTTTAAAGTAATACATTTGTGCTCTGAATTATATAGCTTTAGATATATATGAGTACTAAAAGTCATCGTAATTTAAAGTAATAATTTGGTGCACTGAATTATATAGCTGTAGATGTATATGCGTACTAATAGTCATCGTAACTTAAAGTATACAATAGTTGCACTGAATTATAGCCTTAGATGTATATGAATATTCAAAATCATCGTAATTTAAAGTAATACATTGGTGCACTGAATGATATAGCTTCAAATTTATATAAATATTAAAAGTAATGGTAATTTAAAGTACCGGTAATAATTTGGTACACTGAATTATAACTTTAGATGTATATGAATATTTACAATAATCTAGGCTTTTAGTAATAAATTAATGCTCTGAATTATATCGAGAATCGAGCAGGGCAGTACCCAGGGGAGACCACATAGGCATATGATAAGGAGTTGCTGGAACTCCTGTTTCATTTGCCTGGCTTCCCCCACTGTCTCTATTTGTGTCTCACCTACACAGAGAGTAATCCAGCTAACTCTTACAAACACCTCCTCCTCCAAAGCATTTCACCACACCTAAGTACACGACATGTCATTCCAACACACCTAAATTAACTCAGACGTACCTTGATTTCGGTGGGGGTCACTGGTTACATGCAGCTTTGCCTTTTGTTTCCTTCAATCGCCAAGGGAAAAAAAGAAAAGAATAAACTGTCAAAATGTGACCTAATCTTGAAGGAGTTAATATAATTCCATGGTTAATTCATGCTGGAAGTTTGCTCACATTCAACCTGTCCCAAAGAAGGGTGACCGCTCTCAACCCTCCAACTATCGTCCAATTGCTCTTATCTCTTGTCTTTCTAAAGTTTTTGAAACTATTCTTGCTTCCAAATTTCTTAAGCATTTCTCTTCTCATAATCTGCTCTCAGATCGCCAGTATGGCTTCCTTAAGGGTCGCTCTACTGGTGATCTTCTTTCATATCTTACTAACTCTTGGTCATCCTCCTTTCGGGACTTCGGTGAGACTTTTTCTATTGCACTAGACATATCGAAAGCCTTCGATAGAGTCTGGCATAAATCTTTAATTTCTAAACTACCCTCCTTCGGTTTCTATCCCTCCATCTGTGCCTTTGTCTCGAATTTCCTTTCCGGCCGTTCCATAGCTGCGGTTGTGGACGGCCATTGTTCACTTCCTCACCCTATAAACTCCGGTGTTCCTCAGGGCTCTGTCCTATCTCCTATTCTCTTTCTAATTTTTATAAATGATCTCCTTAACTGTACCTTAATTCCCATCCATTCATACGCAGACGACTCAACCTTACACTACTCCATTAGTTTTTCAGAACGCCCCAGCCAGCAATCCCTCAACGACAAACGTAATGAAGCCATAGAACTCTTAAATTCTGATCTAAATACTATTTCCAATTGGGGCAGAGAAAACCTTGTTAACTTTAATGCTTCCAAAACCCAATTTCTCCATCTATCTACCCGTCAGGATCTCCCAGCGGACTATCCCTTATTCTTCAACAATACAAAAATCAACCCTTCATCTTCTCTCAATATTCTTGGTGTCTCTTTTTCTTCTGCTCTCATTTGGAAGGACCATATTACCAGTCTTGCTAAGGCAGCCTCCCAGAAGCTGGGTGTGCTCAACCGCCTTAGGGGGTTCTTTTCCCCTGCACAGCTTCTTGCTCTGTACAGGGGCATAGTGCGCCCTTGTATTGAGTATTGTTCACATGTGTGGGGAGGTTCCTCTCACACCGCTCTCCTAGACAAAGTTGAAAGGAAGGCCTTTCGTATCATTAACTCCCGTCCACTCACCAACTCTCTGCAATCTCTCTCTCTCCGCCGCAATGTTGCATCTCTCTCGCTATTCTATCGCTACTATAATAATCAGTGTTCCTCAGAGCTATCCCAGTGCATACCACCTCCTTTACGTAGGACACGTGGTACCCGTCTTGCAACTCAATCCCACCCCTACTCTGTGCAACTCTCCAACCCAAGAGTGAAACGTTACTCTCAAACTTTCTTCTACTCAACATCTGAGCTCTGGAACTCTCTCCCAGAATCAGTCTTTCCCTCTTCCTATGACTTAAATTGCTTCAAACTCCGTGTGTCCAGGCATTTTGGCTCGAACGTCCCTTGATTTTGGCCCTGTCACTCTTTCAACTATGGGGGAGGCACTCGCTATAGGCAGTTATGCCTTTTGCCTCCCTCAATCACATAGAAAAAAAAAAAAAAAAAAAAAAATTGCCACCTGTAATATTAAATAGGTTAGGTTACATATTTCCTGCGTTCCTTCCACACATTTATCTCGAAGGGGCGTCTGGGGGGTATTTTTTGTTTAAGCTAGAAATTATCGACACCTAAATCGCACGAAAGGTTTTAAAATTTACAGAAAAATGGGGCGAAAAGCCTTAAGACCTCTAAACTAATAGGCTGAACATCTTAAAATGTTCTTACTATTAGGGCTAAACATGAGGAAGAAGCGAAAGAGGGGTAAGAAAAGCCAATCATCCCCCTTTAAAACACATATTTATGCATGTCATTGTAAGCTACAATTATGCTTTCAATTTTTACAGTGTAGTGAGGGCTTTGAGCTTTGAGTACTAACAAAAAGACAAAATAATAATAATTAACACAAACAAAAAACGGAAAGAGCTCTTGGCGATGTGACCAGCAACTAATCGGGTACAACAACAAAAATAAAACAAAAAAATTAATACAAATAAATAAGAGGTTGTGGCGAAGTGACTTGGCACAGCTACTCGGGTCAACAGTAATAATTTCTGACGGGAATTACGGTAGTGGATTTATACAATGTGAGTGAGGGAGACAAAAGGCAGAACTGCCTGTATCGAGTGCCTCCCCCAGAGTTGAAAGAGTGACAGGGCCAAAATCAAGGGACGTTCGAGCCAAAATGCCTGGACACACGGAGTTTGAAGCAAATTAAGTCAAAGGAAGAGAAAAATACTGGTTCTGGGAGAGAGTTCCAGAGCTCAGCTGTTGAATAAAAGAAAGACTGAGAATAACGTTTCACTCATGGGTTGGAGAGTTGCACAGAGTAGGGGCGGGATTGTGTTGCAAGGCGGGTACTACGTACCCTACGTAGAGGAGGTGGTATACACTGGGAAAGCTCTGAACAACATTGATTATTATAGTAGCGATAGAATATAGAGAGAGATGTAACATTGCGGCGAAGAGAGAGAGTTGGTGAGAGGACGGGAGTTAATGATACGAAAGGCTTTCCTTTCTTCTTTGTCTAGGAGTGCGGTGTGAGAGGAACCTCCCCACACATGTGAACAATACTCAAGACAAGGACGCACTGTGCCCCTTTACAGAAATATTATATATACTGTATATATATACCGGTATATATATAAATATATATATATATATATACAGACGCACACATATACACACACGCACACATACAAACGCATATATACAAACACATTCACGCTCTCTCTCTCTCACACAAACCAATCGCAACATAAACCCATCAAACGAACCCACACCTACTTCTGACACAAACATAAACACACATATTAACAGTAATTACTGCATAGATAACCACAAATATACACAAAACACCCGAACCGAAACCCGCAAACCACCAAATCTAACTAAAAAAAACTCCGTAGAAACTCACAAAGATAAAAAAAGACACCCATACAGAAACCCATTCAACACCCACAAATACACCCAAACACCCTTACAAAAACCCTCAAACCCCCCAATACCCACACCCCAAGCCACCAACGCAGCCACCCTCTTTAATGGCATACCTCACTTCTCCATTATCGGGTAAAGGTCTAATCTAAACCATTATTCCCAGGCTGAAAGATAGCGACAAGAGACGGTCATGACTTATTACACTGTCATGGTGTGTGTGTGTGTGTGTGTGTGTGTGTGTGTGTGTGTGTGTGTGTGTGTGTGTGTGTGTGTGTGTACTTACACTAGTTGTACTTACACTAGTTGTATTTGCGGGAGTGAGCATGCTCGTTAATTCCCGCCTCCTAAGATATATCTGTCATACCGTGCTTTGAAACTATGCACTGATGGTGCAGACACTACTTCGGCTGGCAATTTGTTCCACCCACTAATCGAGTTGGTAGGAAATCTTTTACTTTTCAGATCAGATTTACTATTAGGCACTTTCAGTTTGTAGCTGTGACCTCTTGTTCTCTCACCTCAATCCCTCTCTATGAAGTTTTCTTGGTCGATTTTGTCAATACCTCTAACACAGTTGTACATCTGAATTTGCTGTTCTCGTTTCCTTCTCTGTTCCAGTGTAGGTAGATTAAATCTCTCGAGCCTCTCTTGGTACTCCAAATTTTCCAAACCTGGGATCATCCTCGTAGCTGCTCTCTGTACCCTCTCAATTGTGTGGATATGTTTCTTCATGTGAGGGGACCACACTACAGATGCATATTCCATCCTGGGTCTTATTATTGCCGTTATTATTTGTTTCATGGTGTTTTCATTAAGACAATTGAAAGACATCCTGATATTTGCCAATAGTGCTAGTGATTCTCTCACTATCTTATTTACGTGGCTTTCTGGAGACATGTTATCCTTAAATTCTATCCCCAAGTATTTTTCTTTTTCTGCTTTGGGAATCACTTCGTTACGTAGTTTATAATCTTTTCTAGGTCTGTACTTGCTTTTACCTATTTCTAGAGTCTTACATTTCCCTGCATTGAACTCCATATTCCATTTGATTCTCCATTCATGGATCTTTTGCAAATCTGCTTGGAGCTCAAGGCAATCCTCCTGGGTTCTGATCGTTTTAAGCAGCTTAGCATCATCCGCAAACATGCTCATGTAGCTTGTTAGTCCCTCAGGTAAGTCATTTACATATATCAAAAACATGATTGGGGCTAGGACAAATCCTTGTGGTACTCCACTCGTAATTTGAGTCCAGTTTGACGATTTCCTCCTTACTGTTGTTCTCATCTGTCTTCCGCTAAGGTAGCTCTCCATCCATCTCAGCAGTTTGTCTCCTACCTTTCCCTCATGTTTTAATTTCCACAGCAATCTCTTGTGTAGAACTTTGTCAAATGCCTTTTTAAAGTCTAGGTAGGCACAGTCTACCCATCCTTCCCTCTGGTCCACTGTGTTTATTACTCTAGAGTAAAAACTCAACAAGTTGCTTACACATGATCTGCCTCCTCTGAATCCAAATTGTCGGTCAGTAATTAATCTTTTGGATTCCAGGTAGTTCACCCATTTATCCCTTATTAATCCTTCCAGAATCTTCATCAGGATGTTCAATAGTGATACAGGTCTATAGTTCAGTGGTTTATCTCTGCTTCCTCCCTTAAATATAGGAATAATGTTTGCTCTTTTCCATTCTGTAGGTACTATCCCTGTGTCCAATGATTTGTTAATTATATCATATAATGGTATACTCAGTTCTTTGGCATTTTCTTTAATAATCCAGACTGATACTCCATCCGGTCCGGCGGCTTTGGTTGGATCCACCTTACTCATTATGTCTATGAGCTCTGCTCTGTTAAATGTGACTTCCGGCATTTCCTCTGTACCTATCTCATTGGTTTCTGGTGCAATGAATTCTCCTTCTTTTGTAAATACTGATGCAAAATGTCTATTTAGTTCTTCCTCAATTTCTGTATCCTCTTCTATGATTCTGTTTCCACTTTTAATCTTTAGGATTGTGGCTTTTATCTTCCTTTTGCCGTTTACAAACTTGAACACATTTTTTGGATTCTTTTCATAGTTCTCCACTATCCCTTTCTCATGGTTTGCCTCTGACCTCCTCATTTCTGTGTATTTGTTTCTCTCCTCTTTATACTTTTGCCTGTTATCTTCCGAATCCCAGTTTCTCCTCTTTTTCCAGGCTTTGTTTTTTGCTTCCTGTGCTTGCCTACATTCGCGGTTAAACCATTCTTTGCGATTTCCTTTTTTCTGTTATTAATGTACTTTGGGACAAAAGTGTTTATGCCAGTATCATAGATCTCCATGAATGCCTTGAGTTTTTTTGTCTACCTCACTTTCAGATAACACCTGATCCCAATTGTGTGACTTGAAAAAATCCCGTAGTCCTGCGAAATCGGTTCTGGAATACATCCAGTGATTTTCCTTGTGCTTTTCCCTTTCCTTTGGTAGATTATGCTTCAATAGTAGGTCTATGTCGAGAACTGCATGGTCGCTCTTTCCTAGTAGGCATAGGCACTGAATACTTTGAACCTCCTCCTCCCTTCTTGTGAAGAGAAGGTCCAATCTAGCTGGTTGATCACTTCCCCTTACTATTGTTGACTCTTTTACATGTTGATATATAGAATTTTCCATGGCCATACTTAAAAATTCATAACCCCAACTTTCATCTCCTGTTCCGGGTTCAAGTTCTTCCCAGTTCACTTCCTTGCAGTTAAAGTCCCCCCAGTGTGTGTGTGTGTGTGTGTTTCCTATGTGTACGAAGGAGACAAAAGACAATGTTGCCTGTAACAAATGTCCTCTTCAAAGTTAAAACAGCAACCGTGTTCCGAATTATAATTTTGTTGTGTCAGAAAGACGTGTCGTCTGGTTGTTTAGTGTAGTCAAGTTAATAGGACGACGAAGAGTTTATGAGAGTTAGCCGGATTACTCTCTGTGTAGGTTAGGCACAAATAGAAACAGTTTAGGAAGCCAGGCAAATGAGACAGGTGTTCCAGCAACTCCTTATGATATGCCTATGTGGCCTTCACTGGGTACTGCCCTACAAAATTTGTGCCTACAATCAGTGTGTCTGTCTGTGTGTGTGTGAGCGTGCGTGCATGTGTGTGTGTGTGTGTGTGTGTGTGCGTGTGTGTGTGTGTGTGTGTGTGTGTGTGTGTGTGTGTGTGTGTGTGTGTGTGTGTGTGTGTGTGTGTGTTGTGTCTGTGTGCGTGTGTTGTGTGTCTGTCTGTCTCTGTGTGTGTGTGTGTGTGTGGTGTATGTGTGTGGATGGTTTTGTGTGTGTGTGTGTGTGTGTGTGTGTGTGTGTGTGTGCGTGCGTGCCGTGCGTGCGTGCGTTGCGTGCGTGCGTGCGTGCGTGCGTGCGTGCGTGCGTGCGTGCGTGCGTGCGTGCGTGCGTGCGTGCGTGCGTGCGTGCGTGCGTGCGTGCGTTGCGTGCGTGCGTGCGTGCGTGCGTGCGTGCGTGCGTGCGTGCGTGCGTGCGTGCGTGCGTGCGTGCGTGCGTGCGTGCGTGCGTGCGTGTGTGTGTGTGTGTGTGTAATACGAATAACCATAACAAATTAACGGTCTATTGATAATTGCAGATGTTGGCTGAAAATGTACAGAGGAACAGTTGTAGCTTAACTCATAAATTCTACTTATTCATTACTTATTCATTATAATTCATTCATTCTCTCTCTCCCTCTCTGTGCTCCAACACTTCTAAATCTCTACAACAAGCATAGATCAAAGGGGGGGGGGGGATTTGTTATGATTCTAAGGCAAAGATAACGAGAGCAGGCGCCAGGGAGAAGAGGACACTAAGGTCGACACTCCCATAAGGTTAACAGAATACAAACGACCTTATGACATTCACCCGGCAAAGGACAACATTAAGGGTGACACTCCCATAAGGTTAACAGAAGACACACGACCTTATGGCATTCACCCGGTAAAGGAAAACACTAAGGTCGACACTCTCATAAGGTAAGCAGGAGACAAACGACCCTATGGCACACACACACACATAAGGAAGTTAGCCATGCAGATCACCTCCCTAGTGATCTATGGTATTGGTTATGGTATTGTGTTCTTCCAGGTCGTGATTTGTGTGAAGGACATATCTTTAATATTGTTAAACAAATGGTTGTTTGGGTAAGTGTCCTTTCTATTTTAAAGGAAAGTTTTTGTTCGTGAATAAATTGAAGACCTTGTATCATATGAAAGGAGAACAAAAGCGAATTGTTATCTTTGTTCCTTCAAAATGATAGACTCAATTTAATTCAAGGTACAATAATCAACAGTGCTAATCTTTTCTCTATATCTTATTAGACCGTGCTGACACGTTAACCCCTTGAGGATTATGACACGTTTTGGCAGTGTATATTAAATTTTTATCTTTTCTTTTTCTACGTGTATGAAGGAGACAAAAGGCAGGTTCCTTGTTACGAGTGTATTCCGCAAAGCCAAAAGAGTGACAGAGCCAAATCCAAGGGACGTTCGGGTCAAAATGACTGGACACACAAAGTTTAAAGCAGTTTAAGTCATAGGATGAAAGAAAGATTAATTGTGGGAGGGAGTTCATTTGATGAATAAAAAGAAAGACTGAGAAACTTTGCTAATTCTTTGGTCGGAGAGCTGGACAGAACGGGAGTGGGACTGTGTTGCAAGGCGGATGCCCCGCACTCGCCGCAAGGAGCGTGATCTCCAGGGTAGTCCGGGATAAGGGTGGGGTGCTAAACTAACTTCTCTAAGTCATTTAGGATAGAAAAGATATAGGCTTGTTCACCAGGTTGGTCAGTGAAATTAGAGGAGAGCCATTGGTGGTGGTGAACATTAAAATATCCTACGATGGAGATTTCAGAGAAGGGATAAATGGAAAGAATGTGTTTTGCTTTAAAAGTAAGATAGTCAAAGAATGTTGGATGGTCAGTAGAATTAGGAGAGAGATAACAGAACAGAAATATTTAGTGAGAGAGTGACAAGATAGCTTTAACCCCTTATTGGCGGCGTGCAACTTATGTCGCGTGAAATAAATATGGACTATGTGGCGGTGCACAACTTATGTCGACCGCCATTTTCAGCACGTATTGTTGCTGAGAGAGAGAGCTGAGCAGTGGGACGAGCGTAGCAACGCTATGACCGGTCCCCACGACCACCGTGGACCTACTGAACTGTATCCCACCCTTCTCCCCCTTTTCTCACTCGCTACACAGGGAATTATGTAAGGAAATTACCTAATTATAGGGTTTTTGCACTCGTGTTGTACGATCGTTGCAAGAGAACCAGAGGTCGTACAAGGATGGTTCGGGTGTCATTGGAAAGCTCTGTTTATGCCCTTTCAGGGATAGATACTTGTTTTACACTCTGGGTCTTATTTAGGCATGAAAATGATCATGTAAACAACCCTATTTAGGGTAAAAAAAAACGCTGGGCGCTACGGTCAAATAGACCACCTAGCCCGCTAAATAAGGGTTAAGACATTTGTCCCATTAGTTTGACGATTTAAAGATCTTTCGTCCCATTCATTTGCTAATAATACGACCTTTTATGCAATTTAGGTGTCGACTTTTACGGCGACCGATAGCGAGCCTATAATTTAAATGGAATTGGCCTTCGGCCAGAAAATGTTTCTATTGAAAAATAAAAAAATGGGGGTGTATTTTCAAGCTTGATGGAGGTCTAGGGAGCAAACTAAAATAATGATAAAATTATAAACAAATAAGCAAATGAAGACGCCCATTCCCTCTTAATAAGATAACCAGAAAAAAAGGAAGACCGTCATTATTGTGCTTCTCCAAAATATACAGTTTATTCTATAGGTTGTTGGCGAACTATGGAATGCAGCCGCACAATAGTTCAACACGGCTATATTTTTTGGTCGATTATTTCATATGTATATTATTTTTGTTAGTTTCCTGCCTATACCTCCATCAAACTTTAAAAGAAACATCTATTAGATCCCCCTTCTAGATTAATGTGTACATTTTCGGTAGAAATATGTATAGAATTACAGGCTCACTATCGTTTGCCAGGAAAAAAAAACGACACCTAAATATCATGAAAGGTCTTAATATTGACAAAAAATGGGGTAAAAGGTCTTACAATCGACAAACAAATGGGCCAAACATCTTAAAATCTGAAAACTAACGGGCCTAAACATGAGAGAGAAGGGGTCTTGAAAAACAACCCATCTCCCCTTAAGTAGAAAGACCCCTGCTGCTTTGTGTGTGTGTGTGTGTGTGTGTGTGTGTGTGTGTGTGTTTTTTTTTTTTTTTTACTGTGAGGTATTTATCCTTTAGAACAGACAAAGCAAGGCTCATCAGGGATTAGAGGCCTACGTGGGAAGGCCTGTGTCGCAGTGTTTCTTTTCTATTTTATTGTGAGGGGTTTAACCTTTTAGTACAATGATGTACCGTAATGCTTACTTACTTATGTTGGTTGAAATATACAATACAATTAATTGATTCATCCTAGTAAAGACATGTATGCCTTTTGTATATGTTTTATTGCAAGGTGTTTATCCTTTTCGTATAATGATGCATGTTTATTTACTTACTGTATAATGGTTAAAATATACAAAACAATGACTTAACTTATATAAAGATCTCAAATACTGAAGGAGATAGCCTCTTCAATAAGACAACATGTTGTGTACTTTCTAACCACATTCAATACCGGACACGTCCTTTTTTACAATGTCTGGTAATAGATAAACTTGAACACATATTATAAACATTAACCATAGTCTTTCATTACAGAACACATTAATAATATTTATTATATATGTTTTTCAAAAGAAATAAGGGGGGATGGTTGGTTTTTCGACACACACACACACACTCGATATAAATACACACAAACACACACACGATACACACACACTCGAACTACACACACACTCGATATAACCACCCACCCCCACACATACACATACACACACACGCACACACACACATACACACACACACGATAGAACTACACACACACACTATATTTCACACGTTAAAATTACAGTACAGGGGGGATACAAAGTCCAGGCCACACTTGGGGATATACTGTATACACCCTGGCGAGTAACGGCAGTAATACACCCTAGAGTTTATTACCGCATCAATACATGGATCATCACCAATAACCTGTACTAACTTACTAATAAGCACACACACACACACATACACACTAGATACACACACACACACACACACACACACACACACACTAGATATACATACACACACACACACACTAGATACACACACACACACACACACACACACACGCACATACACACACCAAAGGCTGTTTGGGGGTAATGGCACACGCTCTTGTTACCTAACACATACACATTCACTAAATCACTCTCACTCTCTCTTTCTCATATATAATTATATATATATATATTTATATTGGAGCTTGATGGACGTCTAGGGAGGGAATTTAACATAATTTATAACAAACGCATATAAAATATAACAAATAAATATATACAAACTATATATATAAATAAAATGTATAAATTTATCACAATAATACACTTCACTACGCCCCATAATCCCCCCCCCCCCTCCCCTGTAGTGAATCGGATACTACAAGGATCCAACAATAATGCCCCCGTCACTACCCCACAATCCCCCCCCACCCCAACCCACCATCCCTGGAAGTGGATCGGATACAGCAATTATTATGTTCCTTCCAACAACCAACTCTACTCCTAAAATCGATTAATGATATTTACAAACACATGTGGCAGTCCGTGGATTCGAACCCAGGACGCCCACACCGAAAATCAACACCTTATGCATCGCACCACGAAGACAGTACGAGACATGCATTCCCCCCCCCCCCCCCCCCTCCTCCTCCCGTGACGAATGTTGACGGCTCACGTATCCGGCGCTGGCTGACGGAAGGCGATGTCACTTAAAGCGGTATTTCCGGCTATTTTCTTTTCCGACGAGCAAGATATATTTATTTTGTTCTCGTACTATTTTGAGGTTCTTTTGCATTGGAATTGACAACTAGACTGCTTTTACGTTTGCGTTAGTTGGCTGATTTCTGATATAACTTAAAATTGAACATGCCAGACTACACTTGCTCGTAAACATTGAAGGGAAAATTGTTCTTGTGACACTGCCTTAAGGAGAGGTCTCCACTTGAGGGATTTTTTTCTTGACCCCTTTCTCCCTCATGTTTAGCCCCATTGCTTTTGATATTATAAAAAGTTTGCCCCATTAGTTTAGCGATTTTAAGAACTTTCACCCCATATTAAGACCTTTCGTGCAATTCAGGTGTCTATTTTATCCTGGCGAGCGATAGCGAGCCTGTAATTTAAGAGGAACCGGCCTTCGGCCGGGACATTTTTCTACCGAAAAATGTACAAATTTATCTTGAAGGTGACTCGAGGGGGTGTAATTTTAAGGTTGATGGAGGTCTAGGGAACAAACTAAATACCTCCCCTTAAAGCCAGTGTCACACGAGCGCCTTTCCCAGCAGGAGCAATTGACAACTAACGAGTTTCAGGCTATAAGGAAGTTCGGCCTGTAAACATCTATATTAAACACAAATACAGTAATTGTGTAGGTTTCTGATGGAAAAATAATATGTTAAATTGGGTTTTATGTATTATTTAATGTACTAATATCGTATTACAGCTGGTAATTCTGCTAAATATCGATGTCTGCAGCTCCAACTTCCTTATAGAATGAAACTCGCAAGTGGTCAATTTTTGTCTGGTAACTTCAAAATTAAACTATAATTAGTCTTCTTAAGCCACCAAAACTAATCAAAGTTTCGTCTACTGTAGTTCCCGATAGCAACATAAAAATCCCCAGGCGAAAAGAAAACTTGCTCATAGAAAAATGCCGAAACAAACGCTCGTGTAACATAACTTTAAGGGGGTATGGTTTATTTTGAAGTCTATGTATTTATTTATTCATTTATTACATTTATATTTTCCTCGCTACACCTCCATGAAGCTTTAAGAAACCCAACTTAGACCCTCTTTCGAGATATATTTGTCCCAGCCGAAGGCCGATTCCTCCTAAAATTTCAGGATCGCTAACCAACACCAGTAACTAAATTTAGGACACCCCTGGAGAGAGAGAGAGAGAGAGAGAGAGAGAGAGAGAGAGAGAGAGAGAGAGAGAGAGTTAGTTTAGGCACTGGACGGCTGACGGACTGTTATTTCTGGGCACAACAGAGGCAGCAGGGCGGCAAATTCGGCGCCCAGTGGAATTAAGCTTTAGCATGACTTATGTTCTTGTTGTTGTCTGTCGGGTGCTCAGTCGGCTCATTGGCTTTCATTTAGTATTGTCTGTTAATGTCACAGTCTCGTATGGAGTATATATTTACTTCATTTGGTTCATATATTCTTCTTTTTAATTTCAGTTTGTATAATTCATATTTGTTTTCACCAACCCACCAATTAATTTACAAATAAACCTAACTAATGAAATCAATGAAAGTCATGAATACATGTGGTACTCCAAGGACGCGAACCTAGGATACTCACACCGAAATTCCGCACACTAAGCATTATTGCCAAACGACATGATCCCTGAAGGGGTGGCCACGAATGAATCGCCCCCATTCACCTTTGTCCCCGTCAGCCAACGCTCCTCTTCCCATCAAACACCGCTTTCACATATATACTTCTCAACTTTATCTTTCACCTTAATCTTGGTCTGCCTATCCCTCTCTGTCCTTTCACCTCACTCTCGTAGTCATTCTCTCGCTTCCCATACGTTTCACATGGACGAACCATCTCAGGATGTTCCTTTTCACACCTTCCAGCACATCCACCTCCACACCACACCTCTCTCGCACTTCCTCATTCGTCTGTCTATCCCTCCATGTAACTCCACACGCACTTCTCAAGTAACTAATTTCCACCTCTCTCACTCTTGATTTGTGTCTCTCCAACAACATCCATGCTTCACTCCCGTATGTCAATGTTGGGATTACCACACTATCATGCAAGGACTTCTTTACTTTCATGCTGACCAATCTATGCCTTGTTCCTGCTTTCAGCGTTCCTACAGCCCTCTTCCCCTGTTGCACCCTCTCCCACACTTCTTACTCCTTACTCCCATCTCTACTCATCACACTACCCAGATACTTAAATGAGCTGACATTCTCCATAACCTGACCATTCAAGCTTGTTACGTCCTGGGATATATAAACACTGGGCTCTTTCTATTGGACTAGGTATGCGGCAACAAGCAACAACGGAAAACGCTAGATCCAACCCTTATCTATAAACCCAGGCAACAAACCACCCTAAACCGTCAGGAGTCCTGCCTGGACAACGAGGTATCCTATGACTCGGTTACAGGGTGCACGCACTATAGACTGCTGATAGTCAAGCAGGCTATATAAAAGATCACACAATTAAGTTGACTTAAAGCTTCAAGGAAAAGATAGATAACGGAATTAATTGCAAAACAATTTAATAACAAACTAGAAGAAAGTACATTTAACGTTACGTTAATACAACTAATCACCCCTGCGTGAAAGAAGGTGAAAGCAAACAGTCCTCAAAACATCGTACAGGTAGACAAGATGCGGGTTTCTAAACTGCATGCGGCTACTGTAGGATCTGATGCTTAGCAAAGACAATACGTTACGGATTTAGAGAACTCTTAACTCATAAGCAGGAATAAATACTAGTGATAGGACCTACAGTGTATAATGGCATAGGTATAATTAAATAAAGGTAGCAACTCGCAACATAACCACATACAGGTGTGCTTCTCAATCTTAGTCAGGCAAGCCTGCTCGGACAGAGTCTCTAAGCCACACCCTGACTCACAATGCTCACAAAAACGGTAAACTGTAGCACAATAACAAGCATACAGAGATAACTCCTAGCTGTTAATCTGCCAGGTGGCAGAGGTCTAGCCGGAAGGATATAGGCTTCGGATACCCGGGCTGAGCCACCTGCTCTAGCCTAGGGACGTTCCCAAGTCTGTGCGCCGCAATAAGGAGGAAGCATTCAAACGGTACCGACGCCTTAAAACTCAAGACTCTCATTCTTCATATGTTTCTGCCCGGAATCAAGCCAAATCTGTTCTTCGACTTGCCAAACACTCTTTCATCAATAATAAATGCACTGAACTATCCAACTCTAGCTCTTCCCAAGCTTTCTGGCATCTAGCCAAAAACCTCTCCACATTTCTCTTCCTCGTCTTTCCCTCCCTTTTCCACTCTGATGGCACAACCATCACTCTTCCTCTGACAAAGCTAAACTCTTCGCTCAAACTTTTGCTAGAAACTCCACCTTGGATGATTCCGGTGCTATTCCTCCCTCTCCGCCCTCCTCTCTCTTACTTATGCCTAATATCCTAATCTCTTCTAAAGATGTACTTTCTACCCTCTCTGGGCTTAACACTAATAAGGCGTACGGTCCGGACGGTGTTCCTCCTGTTGTTCTCAAAAACTGTGCTTCCGTGCTGACTCCCTGCCTAGGCAAACTCTTTCGTCTCTGTCTATCCTCTAACGTCTTCCCTTCATGCTG
>CM064573.1:34851085-35025085 GCA_032716605.1 Paralithodes platypus | reverse complement strand
TACCTCCCTCCTCCCTCATATCTATGATGATGATGATGATGTCTAGCAAATGTATCAACAACCACTCTAGTGAACTTTCGGTATTTAGTTTATTCAGCTTAATACTATTTATCCACATAAAATAGAAACCTATCACGATTTTTGTCTAATACCACCCTAGACAGTGATATTACATATTATTTGAACATGATGTCGAATTTAGCAGTTGCTGTTTACCTTGAACAGTAATGACAGAACCGAAAGCTTCTCTTGCTGTGTAGTACTCAAAGAAAGCAGGGTTACTTAAGCCGGCCCATACCGAACTGTTACCAAGTCAGAGATTCAGAGGTAACTTTCACAATGCATTATAACCCTAGACAGACACCAATATACCACTAAATCATACAAATATCACTACAAAAAAGATAGGAAAATATTATATTAATGTCCTAGGTATTTGAAATTATGCAAATGAGTAAAATGTATTATGATATAATGATAATGGCATTGATTAGTATCTGGCAACAGTGTTGCAATATAATTTTCTGAACGTATGCGAACTTCGGAGTATTTATCCCATTAATATACACATCTATCACTATTTAAATTTAATACAACCATACACAGTGCTATTACATATTATTTGAACATAATATAGGATGGTCTTTCCTTTAAACCATTTTCTATATCTATTCACGAAAAATATAGGCCTAGCCTAGGCAGCGCTACCGGTAGGTACGAATTTATCAGTTCGAATTTTGATTGAGAGTGGGATTAGGCCTAGGCCTAGCCTAGGCCTTAACATGGGATACTGTTTGGGGGTTGGGAATAGGCTCAGGCTGCTTTAGGCCTAATTAGGTAAAAATAGGTAAAAATGTTATTTTAATACCACGAATTTTCCGAGTGTTTTTTATAAACAAAATTGGTCATTTGCATTAATATATAGTGTTTGTAATTAATTAGAAATCTCGGGAAAACCTATTTTCCCCATTAGGCCTATCGATCGATGTTGAGACACGCTCGCTCCCTATAGTGATTTGAAAAGACATTAGCCTAACCTAACAACCTTACCTAACCTAGTATTATGGGTGGGGGGTGACGCCCCCCCCCCCCCCCCCCCGCTGGTTGAGTACCCCTTAGTAAATTAAAAAAAAAAAAAATTGGCTGTCGATTATACGAAGGTGAAAGTCGATGAAGTCTACGGTGTTTACTCTGCAATGTTCAGCTTTGATTGTACATTGATAACGGGAAAGTACCGTATTGACAACCTTGTTACGAAAATTAAATTTTAGTAGCATACTTTTATATTAGGTTTTTCCGAGGGTTTAACACATTTTCATATGATCTTTAGAGCTGTCGGTAACTGGAAGTACCGTATTGACAACCTTGTTACGAAAAATAAATGTTAGTACCATACTTTTTTATTAGGTTTTGCCGAGGGTTAAAACAAATTTTCTTATGATCTTTAGAGCATTAATTTATAGGGGAGGTGTGGTGGAGTGGTCATGCCACTGGATTGGTAATCCAATGGACCCGGGTTCAAATCCCGATATGTCAATGGGAGATATTTGGATTGAATTTGTGCTGTACCTAGTATCAGTGCATTACCACAAAGCCCACCGAAATGCCAAAAAATACCCTCATTGTTCCCTGATTAAATAACACTGTATGAATATTCCCATATTCAAAATATGTTACAGGGGGACAATGCCTAGTGAGTTCACTGCTCAATAGGTGGCGTTCTGAAAGTGAGGGTCTGAGTCTGGAGGGTGAGACGGTGAAGCACTTGAGCGAAGCAACCAGCCGCTTCAGAGATGGAGCTGCTTTGAGCCATGATGGATGCTTCACATGTCTCACTCCCCAGGCTGGAACAAGACCTCACGGGCTTCACCGTGTTGAGCGGTGGAATGTACAGGCTCTCAGCCTATGCCCGAGAGGGAATAGTTGGAATATAGAAAAAAAAAAAAAAAAAAAAAAATATAGATTCAATATTTATCTTCAAATATATCAATAAAATTCGTGGTATTAAAATAACATTGAACCAAAAATAGTCAAATCGAGACAATTGCACAGTCATCATAGGCTAGCCTATTTATAGGCTACCTTTCATTACTGCAGTTAAGCACAAACTTATTTTACAATGGAAAATAATGCATGAGGAGGGCTGGGTAGGCCTATTAGTATTTTGTGAAATAACTTAAATTAGTTTAGGCTATAGTATACTTCATTAGGTTATTAGGCCTATGAGAAAACAGGCCTAGGCCTAGCTTAATTTTATTTCACTGCTCCACATATTTGTTTTTGTTTTTGCTGTTGAGCTCTGCATAGGGCTATTTTCAGGTAGGCTTGGGTTTTAGTAAAATTGCATTAGGCTAGGCTACATATTTTTACTTCTATTGGAAAGCACAGGCCTACACAATAGTACACATGTTAAAGAATTTAGCCTAGCCTACCACAATTTAGCCTAGACTGAAAGAACAAACAAAAATAGGCTAGGCTAATTGCAGCTAAATAATTTAGCCTAGCCTCCACAATTTAGCCTAGACTGAAAAAACAAACAAAAATAGGCTAATTGCAGTTTTGGTAAGAGTTGTAGTTGTGGGCATACCAAAAGCTTTGTTTATATATCCTAGTCGCACGCTCGCAGTTAGGCCTACATTCGCTTCTAATTTAACTGCTGGGGTAAACTTGGTAAAGCCATCCTCAATCCGCCGGCCGGTAACAAAACAATTTACCCAATGCCTGGCCGTGGGATACAATAATGGGTTGAAGGGGCTTTATCCCCCTATGACTTATTGTCATCATCATATATAGCACCAGCAGGGGCAAATAACCAGTCAAATTAGACGCGAATGTAACTGCGAGCGTGCGACTACATAAATAAAGGGGACGATAGACCCGCTAACACAACTCTTAACGCATTTTTTCCTAATGTATTAGATTTTTTTATATTTATGACCTCAACAGTTGAAAGATGACAATTTTATGGTTATTTTAGGCTATACAAAAACATTTGCTTTGTAACTTAGATACTCATATTTATGCTTATAATTGCAGTACGAGTGGGTTTTTTCTTTTTATATGTAGGCCTAGGCTAAACAAATGTTAGTTTTTGTTTTATAGGCTAAACTAGGCTGAATTTATGCTAATAAATATTAATTGGAGTGAGCAAATCTGTCAAGGAATAGCCTAGATGTGGAAATTTACAGCCAATTTGCTCTAGCCCTTTTTGAGATACAGAGGTTAGAGATCGTTGGATACAATATGTTGAGGGGGTCAATCACCCCCCATGACATATTGTCATCATCATATATATTGCCAGCAGGGGGCAAATAGCCTAGGCCTAGCCTAACTACAAAAAAAAATCGCCGTCAAAATAGACGCGAACTTATATTAACTACGGCGATCGACCATTGCCCGCACCGGCCGTCCCTCGGTTATTGTTGAGGTCCTGAGGAACCGTATGACTGACGAGCTCTTCCCTCCGCAGTCTCCGCATCCCATGTATCGTCGTACGGTACCTCTTCCCCTCCACATCCTACATCTGGTCGTCCTACATATGCCTCCTAAGCCTCGCCTCGTCCCGTCACTGAGCACGTGGATGGGCGTCCCTTTCTGGCTTCAAAGATGGATTCCTTCCGACAGCTCCTACTGGATTGTCTGGGGTTGGTTAATAAGGGCACCTCGCTTCAAGACATTGCTCTGGCCCTAGTACCGCGGTTTGTAGGTCTCTGGTTCGCCACCTGATGACCTGCTATTGGGTTGTTGCCTTTACAGTGTTACGGTTCTACGAATGACCTAGAGTGAAAGTGACACGGTGGTGAATTTTAACCTTAACTATAAACTAATTTAATTGTGAGATAGGATCTCCGCGACTACGGTAGGGCCGGAGCGGGCGAGTATTCGCCTGAGGTTGCCCTTAACCCCCAAGACAAGACAAGACAAAATTCTATAGTCCAACAGATCTTAATAGGCGGTCCTACCCGTGGTTACTCCCTTTACATTGGTGCCATATGTATAATTATTTACAACAAAAATATATTATTTTCGGTATTAAGTACCTTAAGTCGGTTTGAAATGCTCAGGCAATTTCTACATGTACAAAAAAGCTTTGTTTTTATAATTAATTCGCTTGTTATTAGTAAATACAACGGACATTGTACCCAACTTGGCAACGTAGCTACTGCGACGTTGTCAGGTTTCTGGGCAAAAAACTCCCTCTCAGATTATCCCTTTAAACTATAAAAAAACATGACGTGATGGCGCGCTGCCAGGCGCACGAAATTAGTACTGTCACGTCTAAACTAAATCAGTTCATTCCTGACTTTGCCACCATCCACAATGGAAGCCTCTCCAAATTGCCCCACACACTTGCATAGTCAGGTAAAAGAGATGGCCTATAACGTTCACCAATACTTCCAGAAAGAGAAGGAGCTTGGATGCCCTTTTATTGCCGTAACAAAAGCTACTTCCCGGACAGCTGCAGCCACAAAACTGGGTGAAAGAACAATTTCAAGAATAACGAAAGAAGCAAGAATTAATGAAGAAAACAATAAATCGCCCAAATTTATGTCACCCAAGAAACGACAACGCAAAAACACCCATTACAGATTTTTTTGATAGATTCAATGAAGGTGTTCTAAGAAGAACAGTGCTCAATTTCTACGAAAGAAAAGAGATTCCCACACTGGAAAAAATCCATGAAGAAATTAAAGCGAACCTTTCTTACCCCGGCAGCCGTGAAACGTTAAGACAGGTTCTCAAGAAAATTGGGTTCCAGTATGCAAAGGTTGACGGAAGAAGATTTCTGATGGAACGTAGTGATGTTGTATATGCCCGCTGCCGAGACTTTTACCTCTTGGGTGGTGTGGAAACAAAGTCAAAATATAAAATGGTAATATATATATGGTATATTTATATATATATATATATATATATATATATATATAAGAGAGAGAGAGAGCTATATAAATAGTAATATAATTTATTATAACAATAATAATTATCTATGCATTCATGTGGGCTACACAGTAATACGGTGATAAGTGCGTTCCCATTCTCACTCATACACAGGGAAAGGTCAATGTACGATCGCGCTAATAAGTCATGTCCCAGCTGGCATTACGTTTGGCTTGCTCTGTGCTGTATTAATGTCTGTCAGATGTTGAATAGGGTGGGTAAGTGTAGGAACATGTTTGTATATTTTACTCGATATGAAGAAATGAAGCTTAGATATTGCTGATACTAATTATTGATCAAAACATATATGGTGCCGAGCATCTCTTATTAGCGCGACTGTACCTTGAACAGGGGGAGGTGGAGGGAGGGAGAAAGATATAGCGAGAGTAATTTAGAAAGGTTATCGTACGGAAAGGGTCAAAAGGACAACCGGCACCAGTGTAAGGGTAGGTGACCGGCCCATAACCGCCTGTTTAGGTCTGTAGGACTATAGTGCTGGTTTTACTCAGATTTTGTGAGTTTTAATTTAGCCTAGCCTAGGCCTAAGAGTTCAAAAGAGTTGCAAAATGCACCCCATACTAGCCTACCCATAGCCTAATAGGCCTAGTGATTCTTTTTTGGCAGACCACCCACAAATTTTCATATAGCCTAGGCCTAGGCTAGCCTAAGTTCTGGAATGCATGTTGGAATAGCCTTCCTATAAACTGTAGGCTAGGCTACTTCCTTTTAATTTAAGTTTGATTCTTTGGAAAAATCTATTAGGCCTAGACCAGGGCAGGAAAGTAACATTTAAAATGACGTGTAAAAAGTCGCCCATAAACGGCGGGCCGCTATGTTATTGTAATTTGGGAGCTTATTTCGTCTGTTGATTGATTTTGTCCTTAATTGGGGATCCTATGAATTAGCACAGATGATGATGACTTACCGTACATCATAATACGTGACGGGCCGACGTGGGGGGGCAGAGCCACAGAGACCCCCTCAACATATTTTGTGTCCCACAGTAACTTTTAATGGGATGGATGTAGTTACCGGGTGTACGGTCGTCATGTTTACATAGGGCGATCGCTGCGGTTAACTTCGCGTCTATTTTGACGGCGATTTTTTTTCGGCATATTTCATTTTATTCACTTCCTTTTATATTTAGGCTATAATCTAGCTTTGGCACAACAATAACCCTAACCTAGTCTTTCTTAAAGATTCTTCTAATCTTCCAGTAGCCTATAGCCTAATTTAGGTCATTTTTAAAGGCACACAATTAAATGGTTGGTATTTTAAACGACACTACTGCAGCATTATGAGAAACAATTTATTAGAGATAATAGGCAACAATAGATTCGCCATATGTTTCTCCATAGGCTATAGTCCGCATTGAGGATTTTCGTTATCGACAAATTGAAAAAATTCCCACTTCAGACAAAATAGACAAATACACCAAAAATCGGGGTGTGGGGGCGGCAGCCCCCACCCATAATAGCCTACGATAATAGGTTAGGTAAGGTTGTTAGGTTAGGCTAGGCTAATGTCATTTCAAAGGGGTATAGGCCTAGTAAACACTAGGATAGCCTATACCTGGTCAAGGGTAAGTCCTGCTGTAGTCAACTTGAATGCTACCTTAAATTGTTATATTAGACTAGGCATAGCCTATAGATAAAATAGCCTAGCCTACTTATTTATTGTAGCCTATAATATAGGCCTAGCCAGGTAGAATGTAGAGTTCTGGCGTACCGCCACCATTGTTTACACTGCGCAGAGCGGCGACGGAAGCTTGCCATCATGTTCCCGTCCATTTTGAATGCCGTTGGATACGATAATATGTTGAGGGGGGCAAACACCCCCCCATGACATATTGTCATCATCATATAATTTGCCAGCAGGGGGCAAATAGGCCTAACCCAAAAAAATCGTCGTCAAAAACTCAAAATAAACGCGAACTTACAGTAACCTGCGGCGATCGACCATGTAAACATGGCGGCGGCGGTGGACGCTTGCGATCATGTTCCCGTCTATTTTGACTGCCATTGGATACAATAATATGTTGAGGGGAGGGCTTTGCGGCAATTTTGTTTGGTTGTTTGCCCCCTACTGGCAATATATATGATGATGACAACACATCATGGGGGCAAAGCCCCCCATCAACATATTATTGTATCCAATGGCATTCAAAATAGACGGGAACATTATCGCAAGTGTCCGACGCCGACACCGCCGCCGTCATGTTTACATATGTCGATCACTGTGGTTAAAGGCTGGTTCACACATAGCCGAGTCGGTGCGCGAGTCCAACACGAGTCACACTCGTCGATTATCGCCGTCGCTGGAGTCTGAGTCGGCCGCGAGTAGCAATTGCTCCCGAGTCAAGGAGAGTGTAACACGAGTTAACTCGAGTCAATACGAGTCAACACGTGTTCATGCAAGAGTCTGTACGAGTAACTGAGAGTCAAAACGAGTGTAACACGAACCCAACACGAGTGTCAAAAATTTGAAAAATAATGGCCACATTCCATGGCACGTAAACAAAGAGTATGGACGAGTCTAACACGAGTCCACGCGATTGTTACACAGATCAACACGTTTGTTATACGGATCAACACGAAAGACAACGCGTTGACTCTCGTTGGATCTCTGTTGCACACGTGTTGACTCGTGTTACATCCGTGTAAACTCTTGTAAACTCTGGTTGATTCGTCCTACATTTTTGAAATAACGGTATTTCAAATGACACTTGCTTTTTAGTGTTACACTCGTGTTTTTTTCTCAGTGGATTGTGTTTACTCTTGTTTACTCGTGTTTGAATCGTGTAAACTCTGGCATCATGGGGGCACCAAATTTTGGCACTCACATTCGTGCTTTCTACTCTCGTTGATACGTGTTGCATGTGTGTTACATACGGCGGCACACAATGGCGGAAGGCGGACGCAAGTTTTGAGGCTCCGGCATGTGTTATGGGAATGGACAATTAATTCACGGAATAACGAGTGCATACGGGGCTAGCAAGAAGAGAAAGCATTTAGTGAAGTGTTTGGAGGATATATTGGAGTGGTGGAGGGGTGATATATAGTGTAATAAGAGTGTGTAGTGATGGGACAGCGGTAGTGTTGTGAGTTGTTGAGTTTGTAAACAAACATGGCGGAGGGAATTTCGGGTATGACGGAGGCGGAAGGAAGGTTACAACGTTTTCGGGGATTTAAGAGCACAGATAAGAAGTTAGAAGAGGTTAGTATTGTTGTGAAGGATTTGGAAAAGTGGATGAGTGATACGGAGAAATGGAAGGGGGATATTGGTGAGAAAGTTAAGGCACTGTGTGTAATGTGTGGTGTGACAGGTGGGGAAGGGAATAGGCCTAGCGAAGGAAGTGAATGCAGGCCTATTTTGGCAGTTAATGAGAGCATAGAGATGGTATTGAAAAGGGTAGATGAACTGGGAGCAGAGAATATGGCATTGAAGGAGCAGCTGAAGGAATACGAAGGACGTTTCACGGAAGTAAAGGAGTCAACTGCATGGACGATGGTAGGTAAACAAAAAGTCAAGGATTTGTTGGATATTATGAAAGAGCAAAAAGGAAGAAATGAATATGACCAAAAAAAGTTTTGAGAGTGCAGTTGTAGGGGTCATGAAGAACAAGGAGAGTGTCGTGAGGGAGGCCATGGACAGGGATAGGGGTGTAATCTTGTATGGAGATATAGAGACTCGTATGAATGATAATGGAGTGAGAAAAGTGAGGGATATGGAGACAGTGAAGGAGGTCATGAAAGGTGTGGATGAGGACGAATATGGATGGGAAGGGCAGGTGGAGGAGGTCAGTAGGATAGGTAGATATAAAAGGGGAGAGATGAGACCTATAAGGGTACAGTTTAAAACTAGGGTAGTGGCAGAGACTGTGACAAATTTTAGTTGGAGGCTAAATACAAATGATAAACTGAAGCACATAAGACTAAAGACAGATTTGAGTATAGAACAAAGGAAAAAAATTAAGGAATTACAAGGAAAGGCTGATGAAAATAATGGAAAGTTGGGTGAGGAGGATAAGAGAAATTTTTACTGGAGAGTGAGGGACGGAAAAGTGAGGAAGTGGTTTAAGAGTAGAAGGGAGGGGAGATCAGGGAGGGAAGAGAATGTGATGGGAGTTGTGACGGAGGAGGAGAACGGGGTGGAGGTGTCACAGGGAGAGACAGGAGACAAAGAGGCAGACCCAGTAGTGCTAACGGGGGAGTAGGGTACGGACTGGAGGAGCGGGATGGTGTAATTGCTGAAGGAATGGTAGATGGATTAAGGATTATGTTTAGTAATGTGGATGTGTTTACCCAGGAAGAAAAGAGGACTGATATGTAGGTTGCAGGATGAAGAGGAAAAACCTGATGTCATAGCCCTACAGGAAGTAAGACCAAAAAATGCTAGAATTGAAAGCGAACTGGTGGAATACACTTTGGAGGGTTTTGAGTTATATGAGAGAAATGCTATTAGAGCAGAGGTCGGAAGAGGACTGTTTGTTTATGTAAGAAAAGAGCTCAAGGTTAATGAGGTGGATATGAGACAGCAGTATTGTGAGTATTTGTGTATTGAAGTAAAATGTGCAAGAGGATCAATTCTAATTGCCTCTATATATAGAAGCCCAAATAATAGCAGGGGAGAGGATGATAACCTACTGAAAGTAATGGAGGAGATAGATAATAGAGAGAACAAATATAAAATTTTGATTGGAGATTTCAATTTGCCAAGGATCAACTGGGCAAATTGTACTACTCCAGCGGGACAGGGTAGCCTGGAAAATAAGTTTAGAGAAAGTGAGAGATTGTTTTTTAACGCAACATATTGTAGAGATGACAAGATATAGAGATGGGACGCAGGGGAGTGTACTTGATTTGATTTTTAGCAATGAAGAGGATATAGTGGAACATGTTAATGTGGATAGCCCTATAGGTCGTAGTGACCATGCCTGTATAAGCTTTAGTTGTAACATTAAATCAGAGAGGGATAATAGAAGCAATAGAAAAAAATATATGTATGATAGAGCAGTTTATGAGCTGCTGAGACGGTGTTTGGACATTGACTGGGGGGAATACTTGAACGGTAAAGACGCTGAAGGAATGTGGAGGAAAATTAGAGTCAAACTGGAGAATGCTGTATCCAAAAGTGTACCAGTAAGGGAATATAAGGATAAAACAAAATTGAGGAAAAGAACTAACCCAGAATTGCCAATGAAAAGAAAGCTTTGGTTATTGATTAGAAGAAAGAAACGATTGTGGGAAAGATTAAAATTGTTAAAAAAGAACAGGGGGTCTAGTATAGAAGCTAAAGAAGTGGATCTGGAACGCAGACAAATAAACAATAAAATAAGGTGGGAAACAAGGAGGGGGGTGAAGGAGAGGGAGAGGGAGAGAGAGATGGCTAGAAATGTGAAGGATAATCCAAAAATATTCTGGAAGTACATTCAGGAAAAGTTAACAAGAAGAGTAGGGATCCCAGAGCTGGTAGGGGGGTTGAATGATGGGAGTAGAGCAGAGACTGATAAGGAGAAAGCAGAGGTGCTGGGGAAATACTTTGGGGGGGTACTAACAGTGGAGTCGGATGGTGCAGTGCCTACTATTCCCATCAAACAGGCACCGGCACTAGAACTAATAGAGTTTTCCCATGCTAGAATAAGAAGGGCTATAGAAAAAATGAACAGAAGTAAGTCACCAGGACTGGATGGGATACACCCAAGAATCATAAAGGAAGGAGGGGAGATGTTAGTAGAGCCATTGAAAATGTGATTTGAGGTATCGTTTAATACAGGACAAATCCCGATGGACTGGAGAGAGGCGAACATAACAGCTATATTTAAGAAGGGAAAGAGAAATGACCCAGTGAATTATAGACCAGTCAGTTTGACAAGTATTGTGTGTAAACTAATGGAAACAGTAATTAGAGAAGGAATAATGGATCATATGAAGTCAAACCAACTTTTCAGTGGGAGACAGTTCGGATTCTTGCCGGGGAGGTCGACGGTACTACAGCTAATTAAGGTGGTAGATGATTGGATGCAAATTCTAGAAGATGGTGATGTAATAGACGTGGTATATTGCGATTTTATGAAGGCCTTCGATAAGGTCCCACATAAAAGGTTAATAGAGAAAGTTAGAAGCTATAATATAGGGGAGAAATGTGTGAAATGTATAGAAGCCTTCCTGAAAGATCAGAGACAGAGGGTACTGGTGAATGGAATAGGCTCGGGGTGGAGGGAAATTACAAGTGGGGTACCTCAGGGATCTGTGTTGGGACCACTGCTGTTCGTTATATTTATCAACGACTTACCTGAAGTTATAACTAATGGAAGTGAGGCATACCTGCATGCGGATGACACTAAGCTGTATAGAAGAGTGAGGAGTAAGGAAGATATGGGTTTGCTTCAAGGAGATGTGGAGAGCATGAAGGGATGGTCTGAGCATTGGTTAATGCCTTTTCATCCAAAAAAATGCAAGTACATGCGGATTGGGACCAGCAAGATAGACAAGCTAGGATACAGTATGTATGAAGCGATGGAGGAAGTGAATGCAGAAAAGGATATGGGAGTAGTGATAGACAATAAGTTAAATTTCTCAGAACATTTAGTGGAAAAGATAAACAAAGCCAATAGAATTGTAGGGCTGAGAAGGAGGACATTTGTGTCACTTGACGAAGAAATCTTCAGGAATCTCTATACAGCGCTGGTTAGGCCGCACCTGGAATATGCGAACCAGGTGTGGGCTCCATATATGGTAAAGGATATAGAAGCAGTGGAGAAAGTACAGAGAAGAGCTAGCAAGCTGGTACCAACGTTGAAGAACGCGGGCTATGAGCAGAGGTTGAGGACACTGGGGCTTCCGACACTGGCATAAGAGAGGGGATATGATAGAGACTTTAAGATAGTGTCAGGAAAGTACGATGAGGATGTGTGTGAAGGTATCTTCTTGATGCGGGAGGGAACAAGAACGAGAGGACACTCTAAGAAAATTTACAAAGAAGAAATAGGCTTGAGAAGGCAAAGAACTCATTTTGTGATAGAGTGGTAAATGAGTGGAACGCACTGCCCCAGTATGTAGTCGATTCCGAATCAATAAGGGAGTTTGAAAGTAATCTTGATAAAGCATGGGGAAGACAAGATTTGAAGTTTGATTATAAAACAAAAATACAGAATAGTAAAAATGTTGCGTCTGCTACCGCCGCCGCCAACACCGTGAACGACCGCAGCAGTGCAAGTACTGGTACTGAGCTGGATACACAGGCCTAATTTGCCTTTTTCCAGAGGATCTACTGTAAGAAACTGTAAGATACGTGTTGTTGCGTGTAGACACGTGTTGCTTCGTCAACGTCGAAATGATGACGAAAAGCGACGAATCACCAAAGAGTGTTACACGGGTTTACACGAGTCAACACGAGTTAACACGAATAACGAAGAGTTATTCAGAGTCAAACACGAGTTAACACGTATGTACACGAGTCTACACGTATTTAGGCTACACTCGTGGGTACTCACCACGGGACCCAAAAATGTCATGCATGCATGAAATTTTTGGACCCCGTGGCGAGTACCCACGAGTGTGTCGAGTAAACAAAGACTATACACGAGCGTAGAGGAGTATCGACGAGTCATTGCTGAATAGCAAAATTTCATCACTCGTGTTGGACTCGCGCACCGACTCGGCTATGTGTGAACCAGCCTTTAGTTCGCGTCTATTTTGAAGGCGTTTTTTTCGGTTATTTGCCTCCTGCTGGCAATATATATGATGATGACAATATGTCATGGGGGGTGACCCCCCTCACCCTATTATTGTATCCAAAAGCAGTCAAATAGACGGGAACATGATGGCCAGCGTCCGCCGCCGCTCCGCGTAGTGTAAACAAGGCTGGCGGTACACCCGAACTCTACATTCTACCCCACTAATTTTCCAACTAGCATAACCGATGATTATCAATGATCAATCCCAGTCAGAAACGTCCATGCTTCCCTCCCATAAGTCAATGTCGGGATTACCACACTGTCATGCAAGGACTTCTTTACTTCCATGCTGACCACCCTATTTCTTCTTACTGCTTTCAGAGTTCAACGCTCTTCCCCTGTTACACTTTCTCCCACACTTCTTCATCCATAGGCCTACTCACATCTTTACTCAACACACTGCCCAAATACTTAAATGAGCTGACATTCTTCATAGCCGTTCAACCTCACTTCACACTCTATGGTTGCACCCCTTTCAATGACCATAATATTGCTCTTCCTAGCATTTACCCCCAGATTCCGTTTTTCACACACTGTTCCAAACATATTTACCTGACCCTGCAACTCCCATTCACTATCGCTCATCAGAACTGTGTTGTCAGCAACAGTAGTACCGGTACTGTACTGTTGAGGCAACTTCCACTCGTTTCCTTCCCTTATCAGCGGTACACCAACATCCGCTGCTCTTCCTTGTATTTCTTTCATGACTCCATCCATATACTGTACCGGTATATATTGAACAACCATGGGACATCACACACACCCTTGCTTTAACCCAATATTCAGATTAAAGAACTTACTCTGTTAATTATCCACACATACTGACACCTTTGCACCCTCATACATGCTCTTCATTGCTTTCAGCCACTTGCCATCTACTCCGTATATTCTCAGTACCGGTACTTTCCACATACCTTCTCTATCAATTCTGTCATGGGATCAACTCCATAAATGCAGCATACAACTTTTGTCGCTTCTCCAGATATTTCTCCACAACACATTTCCGGGCAAAAATCTGAGCTACACATCCTCTTCCCTTCCTAAGATGACTACAGTATGCTAACCGTTTCCCCAGCAATACTGACTGAAAATGCCCAAATATATTGCATGTCCTCTTCAGATTTATCTAAAATATGTAAAATTACACCAAATACCACTACAGTAGCACTGAAATCAATAAAACTCACTAACAGGATAAATAAATGGAAGAAATACTCCAAAAGATTAATATGTTAACCCTTTACCCAGCAATACTGACTGAAAATGCCTAAATAGATTGCATGTGCTCTTCAGATTTATACAGACATACGTACATAACATTTTAAGACTGAGTGCTCCCTTCACAATCGCAGACCTGCATCTTTTCACCCAATTTTGTTCATCCATTCTCTCCACATGTCCATACCATCCCAGTTTACTTGTACGCATCTCCTCGCTAATACTCTTTATACCTAAACGTCTCTTCAGCTCATCATTTGTTATTCTGTTGACATCCTTTATCTGAAATATGTAAAATTACACCAATTACCAACTACATTACCAAAATTTTTAATAAAGTACACTAACAGGATAAAGAAAATGTAAGAAATAGCCCTAAAGTTGAATTTATCTATCTATCTATTGACGGACGCCTTGATCCCCGAAGGATTGGCCACGAACGAAACACCCCTATGCACCTCTGTCCCCAGTCAGTCGATGCCCCTCCTCCCATCCAGCACCGCTTTCACGCATATACTTCTTAACTCCATCCTTCCACCTCTCTCTCGGTTTATTTCTCCCTCTGTCCTTCCACCTCACTCGTACACGCTCTTAGTCATTCTCTCGCTTCCCATACGTTCCACATGGCCGAACCATCTCAAGGTGTTCTTTTTCGCACTTTCCAGTACATTCACACCACACCTCTCTCGTACTTCCTCATTCGTCTGTCTATCCCTCCATGTAACTTTGCACACACTTCGCAAGTAACTCATTTCCATCCCTTTCACTCTTGGTTTGAATCTCTCCAACAACGTCCATGCTTCGCTACTGTAAGTCAGTGTCAGGATTACCACACTGTCATGCAATGACTTCTTCAGTTCCATGCTGACCACCCTATTTCATGTTACTGCTTTCAGCATTCCTACAACCCTCTTCCCCTGTTGCACCCTCTCCCACACTTCTTCATCCATACTCCCATCTTTACTCTGTACACTGCCAAGATACTTAAATGAGCTGACAATCTCCATAGCCTGACCGTTCAACTTCACCTCACACTCTGTGGCTTCACCCCTTTCGAAGACCATAACCTTGCTCTTCCCCGCATTTACCTTCAGATTCCATTTTTCGCACACTGTTTCAAACATATTTACCAGACCCTGCAACTCCCATTCATATCGTCAGCAAACAGCAGTACACAAACATCCACTGCTCTTCCTTGTATTTCTTTTATGACTCCATCCATATACTGTATATACAGTATAGAACAACCATCGGGACATCACACACCCATGCTTTACCAAACATTCAGATCAAAGAACTCCCTCTGTTCATTCTTCACACGTACTGATACCTTTGCACTCTCATACATACTCTTCACTGCTTTCAGCAACTTGCCATCTACTCCATATATTCTCAGTACTTTCCACATACTGTACCTTCTCTATCAACTCTGTCATTCCACTCGTTGCCTTCCCTTATTAGTGGTACACCAACATCCACTGCTCATCCTTGCATTTCTTTTATGACTCCATCCATATACAGTTCAGTATATATTGAACAACCACGGGGATATCACACACCCTTTCTTTAACCCAAAATTCAGATCAAAGAACTCGCTCTGTTCATTCTCAACACATGCTGACACCTTTGCACCCTCATACATGCTTTTTACTGCTTTCAGCAACTTGCTATCTGCTCCGTATATTCCAAGTACTTTCTACATACCGGTACCTTCTCTATCAACTCTGTCATAGGCCTTCTCCAAGTCCATGAAGGCAGCATACAACTTTTGTCCCTTCTCAAGATATTTCTCCACAACATATTTCAGGGCAAAGATCTGAGCTACACATCCTCTTCCCTTCCTATGATGAATATATACTGTATGTTAACCGTTTCCCCAGCAATACTGACTGAAAATGCCCAAATATATTGCATGTGCTCTTCTGATTTATCTAAAACATGTAAAATTATACCAAATACCAACTACATTAGCACAAAACTCAATCAATCACAGAAACAGGATAAAAACATAGAATAAATACCCCAAAAGATGAATACGTTAACCCTTTCCCCAGCAATACTTACTGAACATGCACAAATAAATTGCATGTGCTTTTCAGATTTAGCTGAAATATGTAAAATTACACCAAATACTAACTACATTAGCACAAAAATCAATCAAGCACTTTAACAGGATAAATAAAATGGAAGAAATAGCCCAAAAATGAATTTATCTATAGCCTACCGGTATATATTGCCGGACACCTTGATCCCCGAAGGGGTGACCATGAACGAAACGCCTGCGTATTTCAAGCTCGCTTGAGTTATCACTCGATCGTCTTTTAGAGCATTTTGGCCCGGGGTAATTACCACACCATCGCGTCATAAGGAGTTTGAGGGGGTTAAATTGCTAAATACATAGAGGAAGAGGAATGCCAAGTAAAGCTAAACAAAAATATATAAGATATTTTTAACATAAGGTTGCTTATAATAATTTGTACCTCTGCAGTTTCTCCATGGCTAACGAAAAAGGTCACATTCCTAAGAAGCCCCAACCAAAAAGGCCAAGCTTCTGTACAGAAAAAATGCCACACCATTACCCTTATGGTGACCCTATCAAATAATCAAAACAACCACACTTCTTAACCCAATTCCCGCGGGGCCCCTCATATGACGGAGACGATTTTCCGGCTATTTTGTAGCCTGTGAGCCAGGCCAGCTTTTGCAAGCAGCACGGATGGACGTCAGCCGGAGCCTACAGGCCCCGCCACGACACTGAAGTTTGTGTGAGAGAGCTCACTTATGTGCAGCGTCACACATAGCGAAAACAGAAAATAATTGGTAATTTTTAGCGATTTCGCCTATCGGATTTGGTAATTTTTAGCAATTTTGCCCTTCGTTTGCAAGATCCTTACAAGAAAACCAGACGTCGTACAGGGATGATTCAGGAGTAATTTGAAAGCTATTACCGTACTTTCACGAATACATAATTGTATTACGCTCTGGCTTTTGCTTATGCATGAAAATGAGCAGGGAATGAAGGCAATTTCGGGCAATTATGCCTACTCGTACAGGAGTCCTTGGAGCGGCTTCGGTCGCGCCGGGAATTTCCACACCTCTCACACCACACACACACATCACACAGTTTTTCCTACACCGAGAAATGACTCTCCGGCTGTCATTTCTCGAAGACTTCTAGCCGGAGACATTGAGAGCAACCCAGGACCCACCTACACATACATATGTCCAACTTGCTCAAAACCCATCACTTCGAGTCGCCACACTAAGGGTTCAGTTCTCTGCAATTCATGCAGGAACTGGACCCACTTCACCTGCACAACGCTTGCCTCCAAGAAACACTACACGAACACCTGGACCTGTTCCTCATGCCCCTCCCTCTCCCAGTCAAATCCCTCGCCTAAAACCCATCCACCTCTCCTCCCCAACCCACCTAACCTTCCCATATCATCCACTCCCCCCCCCTAAAACCCGTCCACCTCTCCTCCCTAACCCACCTAACCTTCCCATACCATCCACATCCTCAACTCAATTCAACACACCACACCCCATCCTAATCCATTCCAACCCCCATCTCCTGCTCCCCAATCCCCACCTCACCCATCCCAACCCCCAGCCCCTCCCTCACCCCCACCCCATCCTCGTGCAGCAGGACCCAACATACATCGTGCACATAACATTAACATTCTCCAATTGAACATAGATGGCATCAACACAAACAAACAGGGCGGGTGCCCAACTCTGAAAGGAGTTGAAATAGGGGAGCTATCCCTCCGCCAAAGGCGGCTTTCTAGGGCCTTTCCTAGCTGATGCCGAGAGGATTGGGTTCTAGTCATGTGGTGATGGGCTGGTCTATCAGAGTGAGAGCTGAGTGATCTCTGCCATACTCATAGCTTACTCTGACTGTTCCTCTTACTTATATATCTTCTAGATCTCAAGTGACGGCGTCTTTTCCGTGGATCGACCTCCCTACTGCCAACCTAAAAGTTGGCAGATTGGGAGCCAAAGCGTCACATTTTTCCCTTGCCCCTCAACTTTCCCTTCATAATTGCTGAGGAGCACAGGGCCTTGGGTGGGGCTTTGGTTTCCCGGGCGTTTCCGCGCCCTCCTCAGCTCCCTGCCTTAGAGTGGCTTCGGTCACCCGGGCTTTGTTAGTGGTAAGCAGGGAGGGTTTTGTGGGGGCGCTCTATGGCCTTGGCCTTGCTCGGGACCTTGGGGCTGTTCGGCCAGGCAGCCTGGGGAACAACAACAACAACAACAACACAAAGAAACACAATCTCTCACACTTCATCAAACAACACAACATACACATTGCCATCTTACAAGAAACAAAACTCCGCACAACACAAAAAACACCCACATTTCATGATTTCACCACCATCAGACAAGACCGGGCTGTTAGCGGAGGCGGTGGACTCATCACCCTGGTACACAAAGAAATATCATACATAGTTACCAGTGTACAAACCAAATCCCTCCTCCCCCCAAATGATAACACAACAGAAATACAATAAATTAAAATACGCACTGGCAACAACTCCAACATAACCATCATAAACACATACATCCCTCCCCAAACATCCTCTACAGTACCAAATGAATACAGACCACACTTACAACACATCACAAACACCCCACACACCCCACACATCATCCTGGGTGGTGACTTCAACGCCAAGACGTCGGCCTGGTTTGTCGACAACCCCGACACAGACAGAGGGCTGGTACTACAAAACCAAACTGATAACCTCATCATCCTTAACGACATCCATCACATACCCATATTCCTCACCAAGCCCTCTATAACCCATCATCTCCAGACATCACCTTTTGCTCCCCAGAACTCGCCCCCACAACATCCTGGAGGGTGGTCAGAACCTTAGGCTCTGACCACCTCCCGATCATTATCACCACCAAAACCAGACTCACCCCAGCTAGCCACAAACACACATACACCAATTATAAAAGAGCTAACTGGGAAGCATTCACAAATGAGACAGAACAACACTTCACAACTCTAAACAGTACACCCATCACTAACATCAAACAATGCTGTACACATACTCAACAAAACTATCCAAAACGCTGACAAGAAACACATTCCAAGAGGTAACAGAAAAAGACACAACCCCAACTTCACACCAGAAATTCAAAACCTCATCAGACAACGCGACATACTGAAACACTCCCCAGCACCCCACACACAAGACATCACACAACAAATTCAAGCACTCAACACCCAATCTAACAACAAAATACAAGAACAACAAAAACTAAATTGGAATAACTTCCTACAAACACTTGATCACAAAACAAACCCCAAAAAACTATACAAAACACTAAACAGCATCACACTTTCCAACAGCAACACAACACAATCACATGCTGCAATCACAACAACAGACTCTTCTCCTTCATGTAAACAACAAGCAAACACTCTCATCAATCACTTTTCACATGTCAGCCACCTAAAACCTCACAAAGACGACTGACGTGTCATCCGACGTAAGAGACAATTCCCCACAGACCCTGACTATACACCCTTCACCAATCACCACACAAAGCATATCATCAACAATCTCAAGCACTCACCCGCCTGTGGCCTAGACAACATAAGCAACATACACCTCAGACACCTGGGACCACAAGGCATACAAGCACTCACTAACATATCAAACTACAGTTATTCACACAACACAATACCAGACATTTGGAAGCATGGTCTCATCATCACTTCCCCAAACCCAACAAAGACCCCACGCTACCCTCCTCACACCGCCCCATCACACTCCTTTGCTCCCCCTCCAAAGTCATGGAACGCCTAGTATTACAACTAATTACACCTGACCTACCCCTAGCTCCAACACAACATGGCTTTAGGCCACTGCACTCCACAAACACTCTTCTCACAGACCTTACACAAAGAGCTTTCGACGGCATCAATTCAGCTAGACCACCACACAGATCACTATTAGCCACACTCGACATTAGTAAAGCCTTCGATGCCATCCCCCGCCACAACCTAACAAACAAAATCTACAACACAAACATGCACAACAACACAAAAGGTGGCTGGCCAACTTCCTAGCAGGCAGATGTGCACACGTATCTTTTGCCGGTCAGTCATCTAAAATCAGAAACTTTCCAAACGGAGTCCCACAAGGATCCGTCCTATCGCCCGCACTCTTCAATCTGTACATGCACGATATAACTACACCCAATACGCCCCAAATAAACTTAGCCTCCTATGCAGATGACATAACACTCACATGCACACACCATGACCCAAAAAGAGCAACAGATCTCCTTCAACCCTATCTCAACACACTACATGGCTGGTGCACTACAAACAGACTTAATCTAGCCCCAGCCAAATCCACCGCAACCCTGCTCACAAGTTGGACAGGAGAACACGAATACATCCCTCAACTCACCATAAACAACACACCCCTAACACATACACACACACCCAAAATCCTAGGAGTAACATATGATACTCATATGACATTCAAACAGCACACCACAAACATTAAAAAGAAACTGACACCCAGACTTAACGCCCTCAGGTCACTTGCTCACACAAAATTTGGACACAACAAAGAAACTACCACCACAGTATATAAACAATACATAAGATCAGTGATGGAATACGCAAGCCCAGCCTGGGCTTCTAACCTAGCTGAAACACATCATAAGACCTTACAGACTATTCAAAACAAAGCCCTGAAGATCATTACAGGCTGCACAGCTACTGCACCCACAGATCACCTACATCAAGAAACCAAAATCCTCAAAGTCAAAGACCATCTGGACATGAGAGGCACTCAATTCCTGGCAGCAGCTTCCACGAACCAAGACCACCCACTAAACTACATGGCAACACACCCACAGACAACCAAGAAATATCAAAACAACACCCAGCACACGGTATCACACACAATTATTGTCCTCTCTCCCTCCCTGCCCACCCCGAACCAACTTCCAGAAGCACATCCATACTCATATCTCTCACCGATCCATCCACTCACTCACAGACAACACACAGCTGCATGCACGACCTCCGAAATCCATCCTTCCGAATCCTCCCTTCCTCGCGAGGACAGAGTCCACCTGGCCAGGCTGAGATGCGGACACCATCCAGCTCTCCTGAGCTATCAGAAGAGACTGGATGACTCCGTTGTCGACGCCTGCCCGGGATGTAACACAGCACCCCATACCATTAAACACATCATAGAAGACTGCATTTCACACAACCACTTACGCCAACAACACAATCTACACTCAATGAGAGCTCTGTGGGAAAGCCCGATCGTGGCCATGGCCTTTCTCAGGGACTCGGGGCTGTTCGGCCAGGCAGCTTGGGGAACAACAACAACAACAACAACAAGGTCTGAGAAGCCCCCGTATCACGCAATAGCTTAACTCCTCGCCTTTCGCCAGCCCACCTCACAAAACCATGCCCTCTATGACCCCCAAAGACGTCGCGGACAGGGTTCGAGCCTTCCGGACTCTTGAACACAGGCTGTGTACCACCCTCTGACGAACTACCCTTGGCAAACTCAGAAGATATAGGCGACACCCCTATGCTGCAGACCAATGACACAACCTTGTTTGGTGGTTTGTTCGGACAAGCATTTGCAAAGTGACCCTCCTTGGGACATGCAAAGCACTCTTTACTCTTTGGTTTCCCTTGGGAGTGGGAGGTACCATTAGACTTCTTATACGGGACGGTATTTGGTTTATGTTCAGTTTTATTGTCAGTGCTAGATGGTTTTGTGTATTTATGTGTATCAAAATTCTTGGGAGGGGGAGGGGCACGATCCTTTGCACCCGACTCACTCCTAGCTGCTGCTCCGCACCCTCGAATTAATGACAGTCGGAGGTCAGCCATTTCTGCTGCCTCCTGGAGAGTTCTAGGATTTTTTTCCTTTATATTTAATGTTAAGTCCCCGCCTGTGCACTTAAAGAACTGCTCCAAGAGAACCAGCTCACTCAACTCCTCAAAAGTAGCTGCCCTCTCAGAACGCAGCCAATGTTGTAGTGCATCAGACAAGTCCCGGGCGTGTTCTAGGAAGGTACTATCCTTGCCCTTAGTAACACCCCGAAACTTCACGCGGTAAGTTTCTGGTTGTAACTCATAGGCCCGTAGCACAGCCTTCTTTAGCTCATCATAAACTACACAGGACTCTAAAGGTAGTGCATCATACGCTTTTAGCCCCTTTCCTAGGAGTCTTGATGAAACTAATGCTGCCCACTTTTCCTGAGGCCACTGGTGTTCCTGACACTTCTTCTCAAATCGCATAAAAAACTCAGTCACACCTAATTCATCGAACACAGGAACTAGTTTTAAGCAGGTGCGACAATGATTGGTCCCGATGTCTGTTACCTCCCCCAATATTTCGCCCTGTTACCTCCACTCGAGATCTCTCCAGCTCCCTGTCAGCCCGATACCTAGTAGACTCTGCCTGCAGTTCAGCCTTTCGTATAGCAACCTCAGCCTGAGCTCTAGCAACCTCAGCCTGCACACTAACCTGTCTTTCGGCGGCCTCAACCTGAGCTCTAGCCTGTCTTTTGGCGGCCTCAACCTTGGCCATCTCAAGCCGAAACAACAAATCTGGAGTCAACCCTTGAGGAGGGGAAGGTGCATTTAATGGAGAGGGTTTCTGTGATTGAATTCCACGCTGCCATTGACCATCAACTTGGGGGTATGTACTAAATTCAGGCACCCTGACGTTTGATATGGGGGTAGAGTGGAGGGGGGGCTGGGGACCGGGGCCCCCAGTCGCCTCTCCACCCAGGTCTCTCCCTTCTAAACCCAATATCAAAGTCCTCAGCTGATCTTTCCTCATGCCACTTAAACCCTGGTGACCCTGAAGACCTGCCACACACTTTAGGCCATACTTATTCAGCTTCAACACCCTGGCAGCGGTAAGGGGCACCTCTAAAAATCTTCTAGCACCCTCCTCGCTATCGACTAGCCACTCCACAGGTCTTTCTCCCTCCGAGCCCATATCGTGACCTGACCCATCACTGTGTTCTGACGTATTAGACATGTTTGTGTACTGCAGTAATTATCACGGTTATAGAATGTGCCTTATCTCCTATGCAAGTATGTATATACTAATGTTATTTAAAGTCTTTAATGTGTTATATTGGTTGCTCCAAAAAAAAAAACTCTATGTCCACTGTATTCTTTAATCATAAGGAATCTCAAAACAAATGACCACTATATTCCTCTGTTCAGTAAATCCTATGCAAGGTCGCCATTTGTTACGTCCTGGGATATATAAACACTGGGCTCTTTCTATTGGACTAGGTATGCGGCAACAAGCAACAACGGAAAACGCTAGATCCAACCCTTATCTATAAACCCAGGCAACAAACCACCCTAAACCGTCAAGAGTCCTGCCTGGACAACAAGGTATCCTATGACTCGGTTACAGGGTGCACGCACTATAGACTGCTGATAGTCAAGCAGGCTATATAAAAGATCACACAATTAAGTTGACTTAAAGCTTCAAGGAAAAGATAGATAACGGAATTAAATTGCAGAAACAATTTAATAACAAACTAGAAGAAAGTACATTTAACGTTACGTTAATTAATACAACTAATCACCCCTGCATGAAAGAAGGTGAAAGCAAACAGTCCTCAAAACATCGTACCGGTAGACAAGATGCGGGTTTCTAAACTGCATGCGGCTACTGTAGGATCTGATGCTTAGCAAAGAAAGTACGTTACGGATTTAGAGAACTCTTAACTCATAAGCAGGAATAAATACTAGTGATAGGACCTACAGTGTATAATGGCATAGGTATAATTAAATAAAGGCAGCAACTCGCAACATAACCACATACAGGTGTGCTTCTCACTCTTAGTCAGGCAAGCCTGCTCGGACAGAGTCTCTAAGCCACACCCTGACTCACAATGCTCACATAAACGGTAAATTGTGGCACAATAACAAGCATACAGAGATAATAAAACCCCTAGCTGTTAATCTGCCAGGTGGCAGAGGTCTAGCCGGAAGGATATAGGCTTCGGATACCCGGGCTGAGCCACCTGCTCTAGCCTAGGGACGTTCCCAAGTCTGTGCGCCAAATTACTCTAATTGAAAGGGTGCTCTCTTGAGAGACTCAGATCACAAGTATCTGACTCTCTCCTGGCGACCCCAAAACAAAAGCAAGACGTGCTAGCGCAGTGCTGAGTGGACTAGGCAAGGGCCCTCATACAACACAACACTAGACACACAGGGACACAGACAAGAAAATGCCCCCAGACATCCTAGTAAAGTCGTGCGGGTCCACAGGACTCGCACTAGCAGACTTTACTTAAAGGCTCGCAAAAAGCCTCCCCTCCGGTCTAGCCCCTGCTAACCTGACACAAGAACACACTAGCAAGCATGAAACCACCAAATATGAGACAACAAAAAAGCTTCCTAGGTCTCATTAACAATTACGTCTCTGCATAAGGCCCAAAATCCTATCTATTTATCTGAGAGCTCGTCGTTAATACAATAATAGATATAAGGTCTATCAAGGGGATGGGATAATTAAATAGATTGGTGAAGTAGTGGAAGGAAGGTATACAAAGTAAGAGAGAAAGTGTCTAAGTGGGGTTGAGAGGGATAGATATCAAGGGGGTCCGAAGGGTACGACAGTGAGGTGAGCTCTGAGTCTTGAATCTGTCTGGACCCCGCCCAAGGCATGCAGAATACATCCCATGCTTGGCAACACTCAACACAGTTGCCGGGTCAAAATCCTCTACCCCGTGCGTGAGTCGAAACTAAGCCTAACGTTGCAATCAAATGCAGGTGGCAACGCTTCAGGCTCGTCCCAAGCTGGCAAGCGAAGCAACGTCCCAAGCCGGTCTCTCTCTCCCGCTCGTCTCCTCCTGCCCTCACTAGACTTACATCTTATATATTATAATGAAACAATCAACTATCGAGAATAAAATATACTAAGATGCCTTGGTTAAGAATAAGGGCAGCTACAAGCTGTGAAACAACATAAGAATATCCCAGACATTAGTTACGTTGTCATAGGATATATACTAAGGAAAAGCCTACCGGCCGGCTGCCACCAGCCGGTTTCTAAACGGCTGGGCAGCCGACGCGCGCGCATGCCCGCACGTGGCTACTATGCAGAAGCGTCACACTCTCTCTTACTCGACACTCTCACTCTCACACACATACATGGGGCCTCTATCTATCTATCTATCTATCTATTTATCTCTCTCTCACTCTCTCTCTATCTCATTCTCTCTCTCTCTCTCTCTCTCTCTTGTTACTAAATTTACAACTATATTCTCCAAGAGTTATGGTGTATGCAAAGAATAGAAACTCCACTAAAGATCATTACAATGCAGATTTAGAAACATACTAAAACCCATCGAACCTGGCTTACCATGATCAATTTAGGCTAATTTGTCAACTATTCAACGGAATCAAATCGAATCCAATAATATATTGGTAGGCCTGGGTACTTTAAAGGCATTAAGTAAATGTTTTCATAACAACATAACAACTCACTTATCACCAAACTTAAACTCTTCGAGAAACGTAAGTTTAATGGGCTTGGCCAATGTGATTAATTATACAAAGCCAGACGTGCTATTAACAGCATATGTGAATGAACACATAATTGCAAATTTTCATATAATCTGTTTTTGTGTAACTGATCAGAATAAACAATAAAGGAAAACATATCAATAAAGTGCTCCTCCTTGAAAGGTATTAATATATATGGCCGACTATAGGAGGAAGGAAGGGGAGGCAGAGATTGATGAACGGGAGGGAAGGTCCTCACTAACATGAACGATATGGAACTGTTTAATGATGACATGTTGTAGGAAGTGTTTGGCTGTGGTTTGCTGTGGCAAGTGGGAGGTAGTTATGACAGAACTTTTAGTATTGAGAGAGAGAGAGAGAGAGAGATAATATATTGGACATACTCGAGATAAAATGATTTGAAATGATCGAGGCGTTCACTGAGAGAGGAAGAGAAAAGGGGAGGGGGAAAAATGTACAATGTAAACAAATGATAAGGGAGAGCTTTATATAACTGTTTTGATACCAATATATATAGAAACAGTAAGGAAAGGTAAGATATAAAATATCTAGGGCAAACACTTGGGCTTGGTCTGACCACTATGTGGAGGAGTATTGCATGTGGGTACGTTTATATCCCTGGTGTTAATGTCAAATTAGCTCTCCTGACTGACGTACATTAACATTACTTTGCTGTACTACCCAGGCACACGAAGGATTATTATGATTACATAACACTATCGCCACCACCACGACACCAGTCATTATAAATCTATAAACTACAACATCACCATCCTTGTCATCACCACAACTCCGACATAACTGTCAAACATCATCAACAATATTATTAACAAACAAACTACAGCCAATACCGATGGTCAGCAATAACTATCATCACTAATATCATAATTTATACAACCTCTACTATTACTGCCACAATAACTATCATCACCATAATAATCGAAAACAAAGTAATTTCTATAATAATAATTATTATCACCAGTTTCCATTCAAAACGACCATAACCAAAACAACCAGTCCCCCAACCCAAACTAATTAAACTTTATCTAACCAAACCAGTAGTAACCTAACGTATCTGACATAACCTAATAACCTAACCAAGCCTAGGATAACCTAACTGTACATAACCATTGTATCTAACCAAACCAGTAGTAACCTAACCTATCTGATATAACCTAACAACCTAACCAAGCCTAGTATAACCTAACTGTACATAACCATTGTATCTAACCAAACCAGTAGTAACCTAACCTATCTGACATACCCTAACAACCTAACCAAGCCTAGTATAACCTAACTGTACATAACCATTGTATCTAACCAAACCAGTAGTAACCTAACGTATCTAATATAACCTAACAACCTAACCAAGCCTAGTATAACCTAACATAGCCTTGGGTGTAATAGATTGTGACTGGTTGGGTTGTGGCCGTTAAGGAGTGTGGCCGTGTTGACCTGTTACTGTCATACCACTTGTGTGTTGACAGGTCTGTCTGGTTGGCTGTCAAGGGGGGGGGGGGGGGGGGGGAGTAACTCAGGGGACACAGTTTGGGTGATTTACTGCCATTGAGAGAGAGAGAGAGAGAGAGCGAGAAAGAGAGCCAGAAAGAAAAAGAGCGAGAAAGAGAAAGAGAGAGAGAGAGAGAGAGAGAGAGAGAGAGAGAGAGAGAGATTTTCTGACCACCAACGACAACCAACAATCATTGACACCAAAATATAAACAGCGTTTTAAACACAAACAATACTAGCCCAACACATTATAAATTCAAACTTATATTAAAGAGCTAACTCCGGGAACCAGTAATCCTTATATAAGTTATACAACATTGATCACAATGTATAATATTACATACCAGCTGACCAACCATGACTTATGTATATATTCAGACACACACACCATCAACAGACAATGGTAAACCTGGTATATAGTACTAGTATTATGATGATGATCATTTTAACCGTTTGTTTAAGATTATAATATCTAGCCTAAATAGTTTTAAGACTTTTGGATTGAGAAATGCGGAATACAATACAATAGGTAAAGATGGACATATTAAAGTCACTACAGTACCTATTTTACAGTAATTTGGTAACTCCCGGGGGTATCCACATCATGATGGAGCTGATTACATTGGTTACAGACAACGCTCACAACCATTCCAACAGTAACATTAATGTTCATGTAATAAATACAGTAAAGGGAGCCGTTACAAAGGGCGTTTATGTCCGGCATTCACCTAATATAACTCGTGTTAAAGTACTTGTATCAATAGTAGATGTGGAAACCATCGAGTAATTGACTTCCCTAAACTTTTCTTTCGGCTTGGATTATGCGAGTATCGCTTTAGGATTTACTTACGTGACACTACCTTAACCCCTTCACCAACAGAACGTAATTGCTATCATATTCTGATTACCATTAGACGATTGTCTTTTGTTTGTAAATTACCTATACGACTTAAATGGGTAAATACGATCTCAATAAACCCTCTTAGTAACATAGGTCCTTCTTAAGCTGCATAAAACCATCTAATTTTAGCCAGGATCCAAGGTAAAAAGGTGCCCTGGGGCTGAAGGGGTTAAAGCTTCCACCAGACAGTTCCTGGGATGGAGTACAGTTAACCGGTACCACCAGTAATTGTCTGTACCGGTTACTGGGTTTATCGGTGTAGGATACTGACTGGTTTAATAGTTACCAGTACTGAACACTAATGGGACTATCTTAGCTACAATCTAACCAACCAACAAATACAACCACAGTAATATGAAGAAGTCCAAGCAAAACTATATAACAAAAACACCACAGTATCACAACCAGACATTTCTAGTACAGTAGTTAGTAACCCGACATCATAACAAACTAAAGCAACCATTACTGATATGTTGTGTGTCAGTAAACCAACATCAGAAACAACTACCAATATTACACTACAACCACACACCATTCCAACCACCACCACAACCCACATATATTTCAACTACAACCACACACCATTCCAACCACCACCACCACAACCCACATATAAAACCTACCCTCACAAACACACATTCTTCCTTGCCTATCGAAGGTAAGTTTAGATATTAAAATTTAACCAGATTGGTTATTTTCTCTCTCTCACACACACAAGAATTTGTATTAACTCTTTTTAATTGTTTTCTGTCTCCCCCTATTAGACCCTCTTGTTTTGCTCTCAACAGGCTCCTCTTGCAATAAGAACGTGATTATCGCGTTTTTATTTACCTGAATAGCTTTCTAACCCTCTCCCCCTCCTCCTCTATTGCTCTAGTGTGCCTCTCTCTCTCTCTCTCTCTCTCTCTCTCTCTCTCTCTGATATATAATATACAATACAACTGACCAATGTTAATATTCCTCTCAATATTAGCATATGGACAGACACTGCGTACTTAACAGGTCATTGAACCGAAAATGATAAATATTGAAATGTACGTATACAGTGTGTGTGTATCTGTGTCTGTGTGTGTATGTGTATGTGTGTGTGTGTGTGTGTGGGTGTGTGTGTCTGTGTATGTTTGGTATCAATAAATATATCTGTAGTAAAGAGTTAATATAAACACGGTGGGTATGTACCGTGGGCCAGGTAATCTTATATAATTCCTCACATATGAGAATAACATTTATATAATCACACTGCTACCTCCCCCCTCCTCCAGCCCCCCTCCTTCCTGTGTCCCACCCTTCTCTCCTCCACTTTGGTCTAAGCATATTCATGGAACAATATATTATAAGACACCTTTTAACCTTCCACTCTCACGCCCCCACACTTTGTAATTCGTTCAAGAGCAGCTAATATAAGAGAAAGGTACACCGCATCAGCAATAATTCATGAAGATTATTTTACATAATAATTTAGTATTGTTATTTATTAAATTATATGTTGCCAGTCTTATAATAATTAATGTAGCTAAGGAAAAACCTCGCGCATATCTTTCACTACATCAGAATTGTATACAGTAATTCAGAAAAGAGTCATTTACTACGACAAGTATCATCCGAATTCCAACTCCTTCACTACATGTATCATCAGAATTGTATAATGCAGAAAAAGCAAGTGCGTAAGGATATTTCAGGAGCACATATGTTAACCACCCTTCACGAATGCCAACAGGCAACTGAGGCTTGGCCTTGGTGAGAGAGTCGAGAGACTCGGACTCCGAGAGAGAGAAAGAGAGAGCTCAGCGAGGGAGGAGGATCCCCAGGAGACGAGCGGTGATGACGTCAGGAATCACATCACCACAAACCTTGATTTAGCCAATACAGAATACAGACACAAAATATGTACTTTACATCCACCGTCAACACATTTCAAGCAACTTCTGATTGAAACTTGAGTAAATAATTATTCATCCTTCTATGATAACCTTCCAAAAATAAAACTAGACACTTCATTGGTTAAAAAGTAATTAAACCAACAACCATTTAAAATACAGTATAGTAAACCGCGTTTAAAGACAATAGTAAATCACAAGAACCAAACATCACAACCATTGAAGCAACAACAACAGCAGCAACAGGATATGGTAGTGTTACAAGGGTATCACCTGAATAATTGATACAATATACTGGTTCTCTCTCTCTCTCTCTCTTTCTCTCACACACACACACACACACACACACACACACACACACACACACACACACACACACACACACACACACACACACACACACACACACACACACACACACACACACACACACACACACACACACACACACACACCCTAAAGGCGAGAGCAGCAGTGAATAGCCAACGTTAATATGAGTAAATGGACAAAATGAGATGATAACAAAGGACGAGAGAGAAAACAAAGTGTGTGTGTGTGTGGGTTGCAGGAGGGGAGGGGGGTGATGTGCGTGTGTGTGTGTTGCGGGACGGGGGGGGGGGGGCATGTGTGTGTGTGTGTAGTTTAGAGATACACATAGTTAGTGAGAGAGAGCAACAACATAAACACATAACAATATAGTAAACACTTAGTTTCCGTATCATGCCAGGCTATATTGTGTGTGTGTGTGTGTGTGTGTGTAGTTTAGTGATACACATAGTTAGTGAGAGAGAGCAACAACATAAACACATAACAATATAGTAAACACTTAGTTTCCGTATCATGCCAGGCTATATTGTGTGTGTGTGTGTGTGTGTAGTTTAGTGATACACATAGTTAGTGAGAGAGAGCAACAACATAAACACATAACAATATAGTAAACACTTAGTTTCCGTATCATGCCAGGCTATATTGTGTGTGTGTGTGTGTGTGTGTGTGTAGTTTAGTGATACACATAGTTAGTGAGAGAGAGCAACAACATAACAATATAGTAAACACTTAGTTTCCGTATTATGCCAGGCTATATTGGATGTTAGTCGTAATTCAAGTGTTTATTTATATTCTACATTACACTACTTGACCTACATATGTTACATTCAATATCACCATTACAATTATATGATATAATTTTGAGCCACGAATGAGAGGGGAAGCGTACAGACATCCCAAGCTAGCACACACACATTCACACTCTCTCTCTCAAACACATATATATTGTATATATGTGCGCACATACAGTATACGTGAACACCCACCCACTCATATAATATCGCATTGCTAGATTCCAGATACACTAGGCTCAAAACACACACACACACACACACACACACACACACACACACACACACACACACACACACACACACACACACACACACACACACACACACACACACACACACACACACACACACACACACACACACACACACACACACACACACACACACACACACACACACACACACACACACACACACACACACACACACACACACCTGCCAACGTACTGTATTATATAAACAAATAATAGGAAACCTACAAACGCATAGTTAACACTCACGTACAGTATACTGTATAGGCTACACTCGAGGGAGATAGATAGATACTCTATTTAAATAAGATATACAGTAAATAGATACATATAACATAGTGGTGCTTAACCTTTTTAGCACCGCGCCCCCCTTTGGTCAGGACTGTATTCATGATACCCCCCTCTGATACCTAGACAAATATTTGATGTTATCCAATCCATAATGGATGCTTAAGACGCAAGATAATGTAAAAAGGGCGAAAAAATAACCAATCTGCATGCAAGGATTACAACCCATTAATGGTTTTATGTCAACACTATATGTGGTTGCTCGGAATGACGGTTGTGAATTTGTCCTATCAAAGTTTCTTATTTATATATATCTTTGCGATTACCCTGTATGCATTTGAATGGCCTAGCCCTATTTTGAACTTTGATTACCCCCCGCCGCCCCCCCCCCCCAACATTGTCAAACGCCCCCCAGGTTAAGAAACGGTGATATAACAGATGGAAAGATATAAATTCCCTCTCCAACTTCCAGTTTAAGACCAATATCCCCTATACTACTACTACTAGGAATCATTATACGTTAAATAATCGATATCACTGGCAGTTTTGTTTCTCTGATTAAAATTGAATTCTTCTGTATTATTTTAAAGAAAAACAACGGATGATAGCCACAGTGAGATATATAACAGATATAATACATAGTGATGAATGTATTGATATATTGCTACTTAATAATTATTATTAGTATTATTTTGTTTTCTAGTTCCATAAACATAAATTATAACATATACTCCAACATTATATATATGTTTTAATTGATGTTTATGGAACTAGAAAACAACATTATATATATTTGATGAAAAACAGTTTATCTAAACCAATGATAGTAATTAACATATTGGTGTTCAGTCCAATTACCCAAATACATGGATGTGGAGGCTGTAACTTTCAATATTAAATACAAAATATATAATTGTAATGTGTGATATTGAAATAATTGGAATGCAACCCTTATTATATATTACTTAATATATTTAACTGCCATGTATATATTCATTATTGGAAAGTAATCTTTATAACAATAACTGGTAATCTAAATTAATGCAAATTATAAAATGGTTGTAATTAATTATAAGTAGCTTTCTAGTTAATCAACAAAATATTGTCGTTGCAGTATTCATCACAAATATAAAGTAAATCCGTAGTTGGGGTTATAGAATTCTCCAAAATTAATATAACACTATTATTCTAAACCACTATTATTTAATGTTTATGAGGATTCGTTATTCATGAGAACAAATTGTAAGAATAGACCAAGTTCCTTCTTATATAACCTAAATCTCGTTAATGTAAAAGGTAACGTGAATGGAGGGCTGAAGGCTGAAGGAAAGGTTACCTCAAAAATAGTTAGTGAAATTTCAGGCCTATTTCATTTTTACGGGGTTCAGTAATTTCGGTACCGTGTAATTTCACCCAACATACTGTAAGTTTGACCAACATTAACAACTAGGGTCAATAAGCATATGCAAGTCCATTACCAGAGCATCAGGTCATCCATTGATTACCACATTACTATTTATAATAATCGTGTATACTTCTAAACCATCCGAAAAGCTTAAAAAACAAAACTAAACCCAAGTAATCTTAATAAATTACCTCTGCTGAGACAATATGAAATTTAATCCACAATAAATTACTCTATTGGTGTAACAGGTGCCTTACTTACCAATACTGTAGATGGAGGCAGTACCGGCTGACTTGTTCACTTCACCATAACCAAACACTGCAAGGAAAATACAATAATGTAATACACGGTTTCAATATATATTTTACGATCTCTTCAGACGGCTCTGTGGTGACTACAAAGCGCCGAAGATGTTTGTTTACCTATAGGCGCGTCTTAACCTCTATTTACTTGTATTCTCAACCTAAACGTCTGCTAACACTCATCGTCAAGTTTAGTACATTTAACTTATATTAGGGTAATGGAGATATGACTTAGTCTAAGATGAACCTAAAGACTTTGCGAGAGGAGGAAGATAAATGTTGTCAATAATTCCAAGATTAGACTTTATATTTTGCTCACACAGGACTGTCAGGAGAACAAACAAGGGCTGGAAGTTGGTGCAAATACTGTTTGTTGGCACCACACTCTGGCGCCAGGTTTCCGCTAGTTAAAACAAATACATCACTACAATTTCAACCAACTGTCTCCTGTCTTTATTTTATCAAAACAAATACACTGTTTCTTGCACGTTGTTTAGAACACACATGGTGACAACATCTGGTTGCTATGTTTATCAGCAATATTTACTCACAGGTAAATTCCTCTCCAATAACAGTAACGTTCGCATAGCATTGAAGACGCATTTTTCGTCTATTATCTATAAGTTTTAATTAAATTGCGATCATTTGTACTCCCTTTTTTATAGACTAAAATATATATTATTTAATCTCGTAGTAAAGTAAAGCGGGAAGCCAGCGCGAGCAATATCAGGCCATTATCAGAATTATGTCTGACAAACAAACACATCAAGGAAGGTCCACACAGGGATATAATCCATATTGTAAACAGTTGAAAGTTGCGCAAACAAATAAATCCTGTGTTTTTGTGTTTGCGTGATTAATTATTATGTTCTATCCAACAACCAACTCTACTCCTAAAATCGATTAATGAAATATTACAAAAAAGAGAGAGAGTGAGTGAGTGAGTGAGTGAGTGAGTGAGTGAGTGAGTGAGTGAGTGAGTGAGTGAGTGAGTGTGTGTCATCAGTTGACATTATGAATACAGCATACTAACGACTCCAATACATAAATAAAAGAAACTATCTCAAATATTACCATTAGATGCCGACTTATAATAATACCAACAAACTATGCAACAATTACATCTCACACTGCAATATGTCGCCACCTGGTCTAATAATCACCTTGAAGATCACCGACACCGAATTTACTGCGTGAATTTAGGCCAAGTTAGGTTTTTTATGGTTGCCGGACTGGGTTCCATGTCAGTTGAACCAGTGCCACTTCAACCAGTGCCACTTTAACCAGTGCTAACTCAACCAGTGGTCACTTCAACCAGCGACCATTTCAACCTAACCTAACCTAACCTAACCTGACCTAACCTAACCTAAGCTAACCTAACCTATAATAATAATAATAATAATAGTTCTTAAAGCTAGCGCATGCTAAGCTAGCTAAGGATAGCTCAATAAGGCCGATTAGGCGTATTTCCTAACCTAACCTAACCTACTGGTTAAAATGGTCACTGGTTGAAGTGGCCACTGGTTGAGTTAGCACTGGTTAAAGTGGCACTGGTTGAAGTGGCACTGGTTCAACTGATCTGTCACCGCCGGATTGATGTGAGCATTTCCTTGCGCCAGCATACCGGGAGGACATTAACCCAGAAACTCTTGAGACTGTGAAGCATAATACCACCAGGGGGCTCCGGTGGGGCATTCGCGCGCGCGCGCGCACACACGCACGCACGCACGCACGCACGCACGCACGCACGCACGCACGCACGCACGCACGCACGCACGCACGCGCACGCACACACGCACACGCACACACACACACACACACATGTAGCGAATCATCTACGATGAGAGTAAAGCTGTAGATATTATATACCTTGATTTTCAAAAGGCCTTTGACAAAGTTCCCCACAAACGTTTACTGCTAAAACTAAAAGCGCATGGAATACAAGACGGTGTGTTGAAATGGATAGAAAATTGGCTCAGCGACAGAAAGCAAAGAGTAGTCATAAATGGTAAGGCATCTAAAAGGACCAATGTAAGTAGCGGGGTACCCCAGGGATCGGTACTAGGACCAATTCTCTTTCTAATTTACATCAACGACATAGATGAGGGTCTCACCTGTACAATCTCAAAATTTGCTGACGATACAAAAATTGCAAATAGCGTACTCTCAAAAGAACAAGTTGACGATATGCAACACAATCTAGATAAATTGTCATGTTGGGCCCAAATTTGGCAAATGAGTTTCAATGCGGATAAATGTAAAGTACTACATATCGGATACCTAAATGAGAAAGCAAACTATTCGATGAATGGCACTCAGCTTAAGAATGTAAACTGAGAAACCGATCTGGGAGTAACAATATCGAGTAACCTAAAACCTAGTCAACAATGTTCAGAAGTTGTTAAGAAGGCAAACAAAATAATTGGCTTTATAGGCAGGTCATTTGAGCATAAATCTAAAGAAGTTATCCTAACCCTTTACAATTCCTTAGTCCGCCCTATTCTGGAGTACTGCGTTCAATCCTGGTGCCCTTATTACCAAAAAGATATAAACAAGCTGGAACGAGTTCAGCGTAGAGTTACCAAAATGATACCTAGCCTAAAGAACAAACAATACGAAGAGCGTCTTAGAGAATTAAATCTATTTCCTTTAATCCAGCGCAGATTAAGAGGTGACTTAATTCAAGTGTTCAAAATCATCAAAGGCATCGACAATATGAACTGTAGTAAGTACTTCACTATCGACCAATCTAATTACACGTGGGGAAACGGTTGCAAAATTATTGGTAAATCTTTTAACTCACACGAATCTAAGAATTTCTTCTTCAATCGAGTTGTCAACTTGTGGAATGGGCTTCCCCGAGACGTTATAGACTTCAGCACCGTTGATTCATTTAAACTCCGCTTAGACAAATATCTCGCATCAAACCCGCGACTGACTGCGTTTGTAAATGAATAACTTTATTTTATCCCCCCCTCAGTTACTAACCCATCTGTCCCCTCCTAACTTCCTAATCCTGCCACGGACATTAGTTCCAGGGCAGTAGTTCCCTTTCCAATGTTCCCTTACCCACTCTAAACCACTGTTTGGTCACTTGATCCTCAGTGTTTTGGAGGACAAGCAGCCTAGAAGGGTCACTAGACCTGTTGTTGATTGATTTCCTTTGTACTCCTTTGTACTACTTGAAATTATTGTTGAAAATGTATGCGTTTTTATACTGTATATTCAAGTAATACTCAATTCTCATATACTCCACTTGTTTATCATTATCTCGTCAGAAACTTAGTAGGTGACATTACCCCTTAGAGTGTAGTGTAACAATAAAGGTTTACTGTGTTGTGAAGTACTCCCCCAGACAGTGATGGTGCTATAATGGTTCACAAATAACTACCCTACAACCTTGTACTAATTATGTTAACTGTAGGTTAATAGATGTGGAGAGAGAGAGAGAGAGAGAGAGAGAGAGAGAGAGAGAGAGAGAGAGAGAGAGAGAGAGAGAGAGAGAGAGAGAGAGAGAGAGAGAGAGAGAGAGAGCGAGAGCGAGAGCGAGAGCGAGAGCGAGAGCAAGAGCGAGAACATGATAGTTAGGGAGTTTGATGTTAGTTATCTATGGCGAGCGAGTATAGGTTATGAATGATGCTTATGGAAAGGATAAGAACATTGTTTAATCCATCACATGATTGTAATTATATAATATAAATTAATACAATGGCGGAACAATAACATGTCTGTTTTTCAAGATATTATCAAGTTTAACTTACGCTATGAGAATAGGGAATATTGGTCAATATGTAAATGTTGTTGTGTTTTGTCAGACTTAGTTTACAACTTAGACCATTCAATTGTCTTTTCCGTCCTCTTGGGAGTCTCCTTTCTCTTGACTTGGTAAGTTATGTTTTCTGTTCTTGTTCTTTCTTTGCTCAACTAACTAACTCTAACTCTCTCTAACTCTCTCTCTCTCTCCCTACCTGTGTGTATGTGTGTGTGTTCACGATTTAACTGAATTTCCTGGAGCACTCGCCCTCCAATCAAACGCGACAGAGAATTGCTTAAACCGAATGCAGCATGAACGACAAGATGATCACTTGTGTGTATCCAATTTATCGCGTCCTTTATCATACGTACCGAAGGGAAATTACAGTAGCGACATTATATTTTTTTTGTGTTTACATATTATATCCTCTACTTGGTATATAATTGTTCTTATTAAAAAGGAGGCGTAAGTAAATAAATGAAAGAGACAAGACAACTGGACATATGAGTATAGCAAAGAGGATTTATGTGAACACCGTTGTTATGTTGCATCAAACATTTTGCGAATGGAATCAAAGGCGAAGGGATATGGATATAGACAGACAGACAGATAGATAGATACATAGATAGACAGACAGACAGACAGGCCGTCAACTAGCCAACAAGATAGACACACCGAACATAAACAACAAAACAATATTCCAAAGTCCAGACGAAGGAGACCCCACAGTAGAATAATTGACTATCCTATATTGTTAAGGGGGGTCACCTGCTTGTTTCTCTTTATTGGTTGTATCCATTCGACCCTATTCATCCTACTATTTTAAGACATTTATCCCCATCCACGGTGTCGATTTTTTCCTGGCAAGCGATAGCAAGCCAGCATTGTATGAAGAAATCCAGCTTTGCCGGAGAAATGTTTCAATCGAAATATTTACACATTTAGCCAGCTGTCTAATTCATCCAAAATATAGTGCCTTGCTATCGCTCGCCAGGTATAAATCGACACATGTATGGTGATAAATGTTTTAAAACAGTATGCTGAATGGATACAACCCAAAGAGAAAACAAGCATGTCACCCCCATTTAGCACGCAACCCCCCCCCCCCCCTCTCCCCCCCCACACACACGCACACAGCAATTCACATACAGATTCACCCCCACTGTTTTCCAGATCACTGGAAATATAACTAATGATTCTCTCTATTTCGTTGTACATACTTCCAGCCAGACACATTACCAAAACAGTGAACCATTGTATACCAGTTCACAAATTGACAAACTATATAAGCACCAGGCAAGCATCAGAATATAACTGATGGATAACAAAACACTATACAATGTTGGAACAAACTCTACATGTATTGGAAAGGGTAAACACGGAAATAATTCCGAAACAATTTGTTCTAACGGAAAACAAATGCTGCACGAGTGATGGCTGAAAAAGAACGAACTGGAATAAACGGGACATTGATGAATACAAAATAATGAAAGAAATACGGTTGATTTTCGAGACGAACTCGGGTGAAATACGATGACTTAGTGAAATCAACCCAGTTTTATTTGTGCGAAGTGTGTGTGTGTGTGTGTGTGTGTGTGTGTGTGTGTGTGTGTGTGTGTGTGTGTGTGTGTGTAATAATAATAATAATAATAATAATAATAAACGGTTTATTAAAGAATGGCAGCCTCATGAGCTGAAAATACACATTTTACAATTTAGTGGATGAACATGAGATGTACAGATATGAGGATGGTAAGCTTAGTTTACAAACAAAATAAATAAATACAATAATGATGCATGTGCAGAATACAAATTATCATAAAATAACCATGAGAGTAAGTGATATACAGTACATTTACACATTTATTAACTTACTCATATACAGAACATACGTATATACACGTACGTGCGCACATACAAATACATACATATATAGGAACATAAGAACATGCAGTAAGTGTGCACATGTCCGTATACACAAATGCTCACGTATGCACACAGACATACATACATACAGAAACTGTTTTGGTAAGTGAGGTAAAGAGGGTGCGGGTACTACAATGGGAGGTTAATCCTCGGTAGTGCAGGTGTGTGTGTGTGTGTGTGTGTGTGTGTGTGTGTGTGTGTGTGTGTGTGTGGGTGGGTGTGAGACAGAAGGCGAAATATGGAAGAGCTGGGCGTTCTATTGTTAAGGGTGGAAATACATGGATGAAGATACGCGAACACTTAATAATAGATAATGCTTATGCATAGATTTATAATCAGAAGTTGCGCTAGTGAGCAATATGTTCTCGCTCATATGTACGTATATTTACATACATATGTGCATATGACCATATAAATATAAATACACGTACAGTACATATATATATTATATACCTTATATTCTCAACCGGGCTCGAACCATTGACAGCACGTACACACAGACATACATATACATAAATATATGCACATTACATGCATATATGCTCTTCTCTTATCCTACCTGATACTCTCAGCCGGGCTCGAACCACAAACAGTATACACTATACACATATATATATACATAAATAACGCATACATACATACACATATACGCACACATACATACACATATACTGCACATACATAGATACATATATACACATATACATAAACAAACTCAAGCAAATACATACATAATTATATTCTAATACACACACGCACACACACTTATGCATATATTATTAAAGGTGGGCGCGTATATATGGTGTGACAGACCGTTATTACACATTATTAATAATATTAACAATGGTTGGGATAGGACTATTTTTATATCTGTCAGTTCTTGCTCTTATTGGTTGGAGTGTGTTGAAATGACGAGCTGCACGTGTAGGTCTAGGGGCGTCTGGTGGAAGTAAGTTTCTGTGTCGTGGGTGAACAAGCAGCTTAGATGCAAACTGTTTGAGTGTGTTGTAGTGGTGGGTTGAAAGTGCAGGTATGCTAAGGGTGGTGAGAGCTTCCTCGTACCCTGCATATGTGCCACCCAGGATGATCCTGCATGCCCTCCTCTGAACTCTCTCCAGTTGACGTTGTTGTGTTAGGGTTAGAGAGGAGGACCAGGCGGGAGAGGCGTAGGTGAGCTTAGGGAGTATAAAGGTGTTATATATACTCTTCAGCTCATTCTCCGGCGCCCCCAGGGATCTCAACGGCCTTAGGATAAATAACTTGTAAGTGGCGGTCCTGACTGTGGTAGTTACATGTTTCTTCCAGTTCAGTTTGTTGTCCACAGTGATTCCGAGGAGTTTGGTGGACTCAACAAGCTGAAGGGGATGAGGACCAATTGTGACAGTGGGTGGAGGAAGGTCGGTAACGGAAGTGTTGATGTGCATGACCACTGTCTTGTCATGATTGATAGTCACATGATTGTCTGTGGTCCAGGCTTGAAGACGGTCGAGGATGTGTGTGTGTGTGTGTGTGTGTGTGTGTGTGTGTGTGTGTGTGTGTGTGTGTGTGTGTGTTACTCAGTTTACTTGTTCGTCAAGGGGAATCCACGCAATGCGAGCTAAGCTCATTATTATCGCGCCTCCTTAACTGGGAATGTATTGCGTGAAATGCATGTTGTATTTATGTACTGTTTGGAATGGCTGTGGATGTGTGTAGTCTGTATTTAGCCAATTGGCGACATCGGAAACGAAGGCTTAGGGTGGATCTGTATGGTACCATTCTCACTATAGACGGTACCGTCTCGCCCGAAGGCTTAGGTAGCCATCAGCTTAGGTGAACCATATGATACCCATCTCGCCTTGTACCATTTTTTGCCAACCCCAGATGGGACGTCACAACGTCGTCCACTTATTCCAGGTACCTATTTACAGCTAGGTGAACTGAGGCTAACACATGAAAGGAGACAAGCCCAATTTGTCTCCGCCCGGCCGGGGATTGAACCCCGACCCCTCGTGGTGAGACGAGAGCTCTACCTACTAGGCTACGGGCTGTGTGTGTGTGTGTGTGTGTGTGTGTGGTGTGTGTAGTGTGTGTGTTGTCTGTGGGTGTGTAGTGTGTGTGTGTGTGTGTGTGTGTGTGTGTGTGTGTTTTGTGTGTGTGTGTGTGTGCGGTGTGTGTGTGTGTGCGGTGTGTGTGTGTGTGTGTGTGTCTGTCTGTGTGTGTGTCTGTGTGTGTGTGTGCCTGCCTCCCCGGGGCCACACACGGTAACTGGGTGTCTTGCGACCCCAGGCTAAATCAATAGGGGATCTCGGGCATTGCGGTGGGCCCCCAGAGGTATGATGCATCCTTGTCATCTACCAATAACCGCACACACCCACTGCCTTGTGGTTTAGTCTAGTAAGACAAAGGCTAGGGGAGCACACCCTGAGAGAAAAGCAGACGTTGGGGTCACGTCCTGGCCGTTTCCGACAAACTGGAATCCCGGCAGTCCCCTGCAGTATTGAGCAGGAGCTGGTCGTCTTGGGTCACCCCCTTACCATCAGCAACCCCTGTTCAGTACCAAGATAGTGAAGTTGGAACTGCGCACCTCCCTCGGCACTCTAAACTCCTGCTTTGCAGGAAGGGAACGTCATCATCGGACTACGATGGACTACCATAAGCAAGTGTGTGTGTGTGTTTTGTGCTTTTGTAGAGTTGGTCTTGAGTGAACAAAAGACAAACAGCTGATGGTCGAACTCAAATATAGGTTTTTGTTTTTTAGATACCGTGCTTTTAATTTGCCTGTACACATATAACCACCCACTTTACATTAATGACCAATCATATACCTCATAGACTCCTACAATATTGTCTAGCATTATTACTTGAATTGTGTTTACTTTGGATGTCAATAGCTTTCTCTTATATTGCTCTTGACTTCCCTCACAATTTGTGTGGCTGTTTTTCTTGGCTCCGATTTACTCTCTCTCTCTCTCTCTCTCTCTCTCTCTCTCTCTCTCTCTCTCTCTCTCTCTCTCTCTCTCTCTCTCTCTCTCTCTCTCTCTCTCTCTCTCTCTCTCTCTCTCTCTCTCTCTCATCTCCTCTCTCTCTCTCTATCTCTCTCTCGTCTCTCATCTCCTCTCTCTCTCTCTCGAGTCTCTCTCTCTCTCTCTCTTCTCTCTCTCTCTCTCTCTCTCTCTCTCTCTCTCTCTCCCTCTCAATATTGTTCTTTCATTATCAGTCGTTAATATTTCTCTTTCACATCTCACTGAATATATCATTATGTCATCATTGTCTAGTCTCTTATCCTAACTTCTCCTTCTCCCCATCACACACACACTTTCTTTTACATACTTATAATGTCTCCATAATTAACTCTTCCTTATTTCTTCTCTCATTATTAATCAGCATTGGTGTATTGCACTATTCAGTTTATCTTTTAACCTAAAGAATTTCCCTGGCATGAACAGAAATGATATAAAGGTACTATACATTCCTGGTAGATACTTGTAACTACCCTTCTCCCTTTCTCTCTATATACCTAGTAATATCATGTAGTGTAGTACTGTTGAATCTTTCAACATCCGAGTAGATAAATATCTCGTTTTTAACCCACGATTAACAGCGTTAACAAACGAATAACACCACTATATGTGATACCGTTACCCTTTTTCACGTAGGTTAGGTAGTGTCAGTTACAAGCAGCCTCGTAAGGATAAATAAAACTGTGTTTGCTTGTTTTCCTTTGTATATTACCAAACGAATGTGTGTATACTAGTTCCTCTCTTTGACCATGTTTTTCTCCATATCCTCTATCTTCTGTACCACCATCACCTGTCATCTCCTCTTGTCTTGAAATACAATATAGGCTCCTCAAAAATGCTATAGATATTTTTACAGGCCCAGGGGAAGTGGCTGGCTGAGAGAGAGAGAGAGTGTTTGTGTGTGCATGAGAGAGAGAGAGATAGTGCGTGTGTGTGTGTGTGTGTGTGTGTGTGTGTGTGTGTGTGTGTGTGTGTGTGTGTGTGTGTGTGTGTGTGTGTGTGTGTGTGTGTGTGTGTGTGTGTGTGTGTGTGTGTGTGTGTGTGTGTGTGTGTGTGTGTGTGTGTGTGTGTGTGTGTGTGTGTGTGTGTTGTCAGGGGGAATAATGGAAGGGTTTGGAGCGGCTCGGTGATTGACAGCGTTCGATGAAGGCCTTCGGTACTGTGCAACGTTTGTTTATCTTACACCTTAACTTGGATCATATCGGACACACACACACACATATAAACGCATGCACGCACACACCCACACACAGCTTCTAGTATATTACACCGGACTGCTCTTTATACTAATTTGTCTTGCCTTGTTTCTGGCCCCCACCTGTTCCAATATTGAAGGGCCACACCCAACCACCGCCCACCTGGCCTGTGATCCATTATTATGGCGGATCTATGGTGTGGCATTTACTGATTTAGGATAATAGGCTTTTTTACCTGGCCTACATGAAGCTTCTATTTTATTGTGTGTGGGTTTTTTCTCTCACCCATACCCATATGAGTTTAGGGATAGATAGGACATATAGTGACGCCCTATAAATTTGTGTGTGAAAAATATATTGAAAATGCAAAATAATATATACAGTTCACCGTACACAGAGTTCACTTCCTTTACATACTGTTTCTATTTTCATATGGTTGTGTGTTGGACCTTCCTTCGAATATGGTCACTTAAGTCAGTCAGGATGAGGTGAAGTTGAAAGGTCAGGCTATGGAGATCGTCAGCTCTTTTAAGTATCTGGGCAGTGTGTTGAGTAAAGATGGGAGTGTGGATGAAGAAGTGCGGGAGAGGGTGCAACAGGGGAAGAGGGTTGTAGGAACGTTGAAAGCACTAACAAGAAACAGAGTGGTCAGTAGGGAAGTGAAGAAGTCCTTGCATGACAGTGTGGTAATCCCGACACTAACTTACGGAAGCGAAGCATGGACGTTCGTGGAGAGACTTAGACCAAGAGTGAGAGCGGTGGAAATGAGTTACTTGAGAAGTGCGTGCGGAGTTACATGGAGGGATAGACAGACGAATGAGGAAGTAAGAAGGAGGTGTGGTGTGCAGGTAGATGTGCTGGAAAGTGTGAAAAGGAACAACTTGAGATGGTTCGGCCACATGGAACGTATGGGAATTGAGAGAATGACTAAGAGGGTGTACGAGAGCAAGGTGGAAGGACAGAGAGGGAGAGATAGACCGAAGGAGAGGTGGAAGGATGGAGTGAAGAAGTATATGAATGAAGGCGGTGCTGGTTGGGAGGAGGGGCGTCGACTGACTGGGGACAGAGGTGCTTGGGGGCGGTTCGTTCGTTGCCACCCCTTCGGGGATCATGGCGTCAGGCAATAGATAGATAGATAGAAATCAGTCAGTTAATGAATATCCAACATTAACTCCAAATAGTTTTTTAAAAATCTTTTGCACCGAGAGTGAATAGAAAAAGATTGACCAAGACCATGAGGTCTTTATCATGTTGAGATTGTCTTGATACTCTCGATTTTGTTTATGTTTTTTGGCATATATTTGAGTTTATCATTATTTTCTATAATAATTGCCCATCTCCTATATTTCTTAAAATACTGAGCCAATTCTATTTTAAATGCGAACACATGTATTTTTTATGTATTGTATACATCTTAATTATATTATTTGTAATAATATTCTAGCTATACTTAGATGATTATATTCATTTAAAAAAGGGCCTCAAGCAAGTGGCAGGCTTCGAACGATCTCACTTAACCCTTTTCACTACCACATATTCTTGTTAAACTGAAAAAAATCGTCTAAATATAACTAATATATAATTAAATAGACGTCGCCTGTACAGAAGGGGTTAAAGGAAGTTGGCCTACCTTTTACAAGTAGCGGGCCATTAATATCCTTCAGTGTCCAACACCACCTTCTATCACGTCTTGGGCTCAATACAACAACAACAACAACAACAACAGCAGCCACCTCCAGAAACCTGTTTACATTATAAACCTTCCTCCTTCTTCCTCTTTGCCATTCAGTCCTTCCATCCTTCTATATCCTTTCCATTCAGTTCCACCTTTCTCATCCCGTCTCCTCTCTCTGTGTCTTTCCCATACAGTGCATGCCCAGTGCTTCCTCCTCTTCCTCTTCCTTTTCCATTTAACAGCTTTCTCTTGTATCATTCAGTTTCATCTTCTGTTCTCTTTCTGTCTTCAAGTATCCCATTCACTGTCTCTTTAATGTTCATCAATTCTATTAACTGTCTCGTCCTTACTTGTTCTTCCACATTCATATTAAATTTACTTCGTCATTCTTACCTTGGCCTCACTATTCCCCACTCTCTCCCTCTTGCCACCGCTACTTTACAATTCAGAGCCTCCTTAACTCACTCCCATTCAGACCGCGTCTCGCACCTCATGCTACTGTTAGTGTTTGTTCTTGCATTTTTCATTCCATTCAGCTACTCCATCACCCCCCCCCCCCATGCTTGGTTCAATAGTGCATTTCTTTTAATTTACCGTGTGCTTCCTTCAACCTCCTTCCCTCTTCTTCTATTCGTCTATTTCAGCCTAGATTCCCTATATGTGTAGTTGTGTACCCATTTCCTTCTCTATTATCTTTACTTGAAAAGAAAACCACCATATCTAATTGTCTGTACTCCAAACACTTTTCAGTATAATATCAGTATATACAATGTAGTGTTACTTACAAAACATCACGGTAAATTCCTTAAACAATTGTCCAGTGTACTTGCTTCGATTGTCTTTCACTTTTGTTCCCTTAATTTTATCGTCTCTATTGCTTGCTATTGCACGTTCGGTTGCACGCTCACACACACACACATCTCTCTCTCTCACACACACTTTCAAACAGGTGTGAGTCGGTTCAATGGATAGGAACAGTGAGGGCGGCGGAAAATCGAAGAAACGTATTTTCTTTTCTCACTCACTTCTCCTTAATATTATCTAGAAACCTAACAACTAAAAATCTCCTCTCTCTCTCTCTCTCGCTCTCGCTCTCTCTCTCTCTCTCTCTCTCTCTCTCTGACATAACCTCTACTCTTAAAAATTATTTCAGCTCCGTTTTTACCACTGCTACCAGCACGAACAATCCACAAGCTACTAATCAAACATGCAAAATTATACTCCCTAGCTTCAAAACTAGCCAATCAAACGTCACTAGAAAGATTGAATTACTGAAAATAAATAAATCTCCAGGCCCAGACCTATTCATCCCTAAAATCCTAAAAATGGTCAAAGATGAAGTTGCCGAACCCCTAACCAAAATGTTTAACATGTCACTCCAACATGGACAATTACCCACTGACTGGAAGACAGCGAATATTACACTAATATTTAAAAGGAGAGATAAAAAACTACCAGGTAATTACAGACCCATTAGCTTAACTTCCGTTATTGTAAAACTATTCGAATCAATCATAAGAGACGAACTTGTACTTTTCGTAGAGAATAACAATCTTATCAAAAATAGTCAACACGGCTTCAGAGCAAAAAAATCATGCCTAACGAACCTTATCGAATTCTATGACAGCCTATTTAAGATTAATGATTTTACCAAAAGTCTTGATATAGTGTACTTGAACTTTCAGAAGGCCTTCGACAAGGTCCTTCATAATAAATTACTTGAGAAGGTCGAGATCCTAGGAATACAAGGCAACACACTTAATTGGATAAGGAATTGGTTAAACGAAAGATAGCAAAGAGTAATTATTAATGGAGTGGAATCAGAATGGACTCCAGTGACTAGTGGAGTCCCCCAGGATTCAGTACTGGGTCCATTATTATTCATAATATATATTAATGATTTAGACAATGGCATCAATAACATAATTTCCAAATTCGCCGATGACACTAAGATAGGAAATGCAATAATCTCAGAAAGCGATAGAAGTAGCCTGCAATCAGATTTAAACAAGATATCGGAGTAGTCAGAATGTAAACAAATGCCAGATACTACAAATAGGCTCCCAAAACAACAAATACGAATACCACATGAATGGAGAAAAGATAAAGAGCATATCACAGATAAAAGACCTATGAGTGCTTATCAATGAAAATCTAAATCTACAAGCCAATGCACCGCAGCATCTAACAAAGCAAATAGAGCACTAAGTTTCATTAAAAGAAATTTTCATTGTCATAGTAAAGACATAGTTGTACCACTATATAAAAGTGTTGTGTGGCCACATCTGGAGTATGCTGTGCAGTTTTGGTCTCCCTACTTAACGCCTTACGAGCGGGCCCGTCAGTAACTTCTACTACCCGCTTGGCAGGTGGTTTTACCCTAAACGACCTTGTTTCCGTGCTCTTTTTCATGCATAAACAAGAGCCAGAGCGTAATACAATGATGTATCCCTGAAAGGGCGTTAATTGAGCTTTCGAATGACACCAGAACCATCCTTCTACGACCACGCGTTCTCTTGCAACGATCGTGCAAGACGAGTGCAAAATCCCTAAAATAAGGTAATTTCCTTACATAATTCCCTGTGTAGCGAGGCAGTGAGTGTGGGTGTGTGTGGAGTAAACGTCAGTAGTCGCGCGGGACCCGTGCCGAGCGGTCATGAGCCGAGCTACGCTCCTCCCATCGCTCGTCTCTCTCTCAGAGCCATTATTGCTCAAAAATGCACACAGACTTAAGTCGGGCCCCGCCACATAGTCCTTGGTTCTCTAGTCCGACTAAGTCCACCCCCGCTAGACAAGGGTTAATAAAAGACAGAGAAACTCGAATCCATTCAGCGTAGAGCAACAAAGCTAATCCCTTCCCTTAGAAATAAACCCTACAATGAGATATTAAGAGAACTCGATATGTTTTCGCTTAAGAAACGGAGAATAAGGGGACAGCTGATGGAGTGTTTTAAGATACTAAAAGGATTTAGTAACGTAAATTATAATAATCTATTTAAGAAAGCCAAAGAAGATTCCAAAAGAGGAAACAAATTAAATCTAACAGGCAGGAAAGCGAACCTAGACATAACTAAACATTTCTTCACCCACAGTAATATTAGTGAGTGGAATAAGCTCCCTAATGAAGTTATTGACAGTGACTCAATATACACATTTAAAAAAAGATTAGACATATCACAGAAAAGTTGATCTGCAGTAGAAGCTGATCACTGACAAGAGAACCTGGCAGAAATTAACACGTTTTCAGTTGAAGAGAGCAGGGAAAAAAAAAAAAAAAAAGTGAAGGTGTGCATGCCTTTTCCTTTCCATTTCTAACTATACTATAAATTCCTTCAGGCAATTTCCAAGCCCTGCATGGTTATTCACTTCTAACTGTTTTCATGTACGGCACATTGCCGGAGTGAGCGGAGGGTGGGGACAGAGCCTTCATCTTTGCTATCCTTTCCTTCCACTTTCTCTTAGGGTTGCTATCTCTATTAGGATTAAGTCCTGGCCACCTCGCAGGGATCGTAAGATTTGTGTGGCCAGTGTATCTATGTAAATGTAAATCTCTCTCTCAACCAAGCACACCTCTGCCGCCTACCTTTTCATCTGTCAATCATAACGTCACAAAACCTCACTATCAAAGTCATCAGACCTCAGCGATAGACAGCAATAGTTCTCCTCACACTTCTGATATCACCTTTGCGTAATTAAATATTCCATTATACAACCTCACACTCACACGCTTAACATTAAGTACTTAAAACTGTAACACTAGAATGTGTCAACGTATTTTCTACAAGTGTATTAATTGGTCTATCAAATTGATGTACAATTACAATGTTAAGATCAATACGGTAAGTCCCCAGTCTCCCTCAAGTCAAACATAATAGCTATCAACAAACCTAGTAAACATTGTTACGTCCTGGGATATATAAACACTGGGCTCTTTCTATTGGACTAGGTATGCGGCAACAAGCAACAACGGAAAACGCTAGATCCAACCCTTATCTATAAACCCAGGCAACAAACCACCCTAAACCGTCAAGAGTCCTGCCTGGACAACGAGGTATCCTATGACTCGGTTACAGGGTGCACGCACTATAGACTGCTGATAGTCAAGCAGGCTATATAAAAGATCACACAATTAAGTTGACTTAAAGCTTCAAGGAAAAGATAGATAACGGAATTAAATTGCAGAAACAATTTAATAACAAACTAGAAGAAAGTACAATTAACGTTACGTTAATTAATACAACTAATCACCCCTGCGTGAAAGAAGGTGAAAGCAAACAGTCCTCAAAACATCGTCCAGGTAGACAAGATGCGGGTTTCTAAACTGCATGCGGCTACTGTAGAATCTGATGCTTAGCAAAGAAAGTACGTTACGGATTTAGAGAACTCTTAACTCATAAGCCGGAATAAATACTAGTGATAGGCCATACAGTGTATAATGGCATAGGTATAATTAAATAAAGGCAGCAACTCGCAACATAACCACATACAGGTGTGCTTCTCACTCTTAGTCAGGCAAGCCTGCTCGGACAGAGTCTCTAAGCCCCACCCTGACTCATAATGCTCACAAAAACGGTAAACTGTGGCACAATAACAAGCATACTGAACTATCCAACTCTAGCTCTTCCCAAGCTTTCTGGCATCTAGCCAAAAACCTCTCCAACAATTTCTCTTCCTCGTCTTTCCCTCCCCTTTCCCACTCTGATGGCACAACCATCACTTCTTCCTCTGACAAAGCTAAACTCTTCGCTCAAACTTTTGCTAGAAACTCCACCTTGGATGATTCCGGTGCTATTCCTCCCTTTCCGCCCTCCTCTCTCTTACTTATGCCTAATATCCTAATCTCTTCTAAAGATGTACTTTCTACCCTCTCTGGGCTTCACACTAATAAGGCGTACGGTCCGGACGGTGTTCCTCCTGTTGTTCTCAAAAACTGTGCTTCCGTGCTTACTCCCTGCCTAGGCAAACTCTTTCGTCTCTGTCTATCCTCTAACGTCTTCCCTTCATGCTGGAAGTTTGCTCACATTCAACCTGTCCCAAAGAAGGGTGACCGCTCTCAACCCTCCAACTATCGTCCAATTGCTCTTATCTCTTGTCTTTCTAAAGTTTTTGAAACTATTCTTGCTTCCAAATTTCTTAAGCATTTCTCTTCTCATAATCTGCTCTCAGATCGCCAGTATGGCTTCCTTAAGGGTCGCTCTACTGGTGATCTTCTTTCATATCTTACTAACTCTTGGTCATCCTCCTTTCGGGACTTCGGTGAGACTTTTTCTATTGCACTAGACATATCGAAAGCCTTCGATAGAGTCTGGCATAAATCTTTAATTTCTAAACTACCCTCCTTCGGTTTCTATCCCTCCATCTGTGCCTTTGTCTCTAATTTCCTTTCCGGCCGTTCCATAGCTGCGGTTGTGGACGGCCATTGTTCACTTCCTCACCCTATAAACTCCGGTGTTCCTCAGGGCTCTGTCCTATCTCCTATTCTCTTTCTAATTTTTATAAATGATCTCCTTAACTGTACCTTAATTCCCATCCATTCATACGCAGACGACTCAACCTTACACTACTCCATTAGTTTTTCAGAACACCCCAGCCAGCAATCCCTCAACGACAAACGTAATGAAGCCATAGAACTCTTAAATTCTGATCTAAATACTATTTCCAATTGGGGCAGAGAAAACCTTGTTAACTTTAATGCTTCCAAAACCCAATTTCTCCATCTATCTACCCGTCAGGATCTCCCAGCGGACTATCCCTTATTCTTCAACAATACAAAAATCAACCCTTCATCTTCTCTCAATATTCTTGGTGTCTCTTTTTCTTCTGCTCTCATTTGGAAGGACCATATTACCAGTCTTGCTAAGGCAGCCTCCCAGAAGCTGGGTGTGCTCAACCGCCTTAGGGGGTTCTTTTCCCCTGCACAGCTTCTTGCTCTGTACAGGGGCATAGTGCGCCCTTGTATTGAGTATTGTTCACATGTGTGGGGAGGTTCCTCTCACACCGCTCTCCTAGACAAAGTTGAAAGGAAGGCCTTTCGTATCATTAACTCCCGTCCACTCACCAACTCTCTGCAATCTCTCTCTCTCCGCCGCAATGTTGCATCTCTCTCGCTATTCTATCGCTACTATAATAATCAGTGTTCCTCAGAGCTATCCCAGTGCATACCACCTCCTTTACGTAGGGCACGTGGTACCCGTCTTGCAACTCAATCCCACCCCTACTCTGTGCAACTCTCCAACCCAAGAGTGAAACGTTACTCTCAAACTTTCTTCTTCTCAACATCTGAGCTCTGGAACTCTCTCCCAGAATCAGTCTTTCCCTCTTCCTATGACTTAAATTGCTTCAAACTCCGTGTGTCCAGGCATTTTGGCTCGAACGTCCCTTGATTTTGGCCCTGTCACTCTTTCAACTATGGGGGAGGCACTCGCTATAGGCAGTTATGCCTTTTGCCTCCCTCAATCACATAGAAAAAAAAAAAAAAATACAGAGATAATAAACCCCTAGCTGTTAATCTGCCAGGTGGCAGAGGTCTAGCCGGAAGGATATAGGCTTCGGATACCCGGGCTGAGCCACCTGCTCTAGCCTAGGGACGTTCCCAAGTCTGTGCGCCAAATTACTCTAATTGAAAGGGTGCTCTCTTGAGAGACTCAGATCGCAAGTATCTGACTCTCTCCTGGCGACCCTAAAACAAAAGCAAGACGTGCTAGCGCAGTGCTGAGTGGACTAGGCAAGGGCCCTCACACAACACAACACTAGACACACAGGGACACAGACAAGAAAATGCCCCCTGACTCCCACGGGTATCCTAGTAAAGTCGTGCGGGTCCACAGGACCCGCACCAGCAGACTTTACTTAAAGGATCGCCAAAAAGCCTCCCCTCCGGTCTAGCCCCTGCTAACCTGACACAAGAACACACTAGCAAGCATGAAACCACCAAATATGAGACAACAAAAAAGCTTCCTAGGTCTCATTAACAATTACATCTCCGCATAAGGCCCAAAATCCTATCTAGTTATCTGAGAGCTCGTCGTTAATACAATAATAGATATAATGTCTATCAAGGGGATGGGATAATTAAATAGATTGGTGAAGTAGTGGAAGGAAGGTATACAAAGTAAGAGAGAACGTTTCTAAGTGGGGTTGAGAGGGATAGATATCAAGGGGGTCCGAAGGGTACGACAGTGAGGTGAGCTCTGAGTCTTGAATCTGTCTGGACCCCGCCCTAGGCATGCAGAATACATCCCATGCTTGGCAACACTCAACACAGTTGCCGGGTCAAAATTCTCTACCCCGTGCGTGAGTCGAAACTAAGCCTAACGTTGCAATCAAATGCATATGGCAACGCTTCAGGCTCGTCCCAAGCTGGCAAGCGAAGCAACATCCCAAGCCGGTCTCTCTCTCCCGCTCGTCTCCTCCCGCCCTCACTAGACTTACATCTTATATATTATAATGAAACAATCAACTATCGAGAATAAAATATACTAAGATGCGTTGGTTAAGAATAAGGGCAGCTACAAGCTGTGAAACAACATAAGAATATCCCAGACATTAGTTACGTTGTCGTAGGATATATACTAAGGAAAAGCCTGCCGGCCGGCTGCCGCCAGCCGGTTTCTAAACGGCTGGGCAGCCGACGCGCGCGCATGCCCGCACGTGGCTACTATGCAGAAGCGTCACACCTCCCCCAAGATATAAGACCCTTGACTAAGTTCTTCATATCTAACAGAAAGCTTCTCATAGTACCACACACTGTTGCGACACAAGGCACTATATATAAAAAAAATAAAGACTGTTGCGCTCCACCGAGCAAGTTCAAATAACTTAGCGACAATAAGCGAAAACATTCAACTTAGATACTGCTACAACATCTTATACAAAATTCTACACGTTATAAAAAATAAAGAGTTTTTATAAGGTTTTTGCTTTTTTAATTTGTTTTTTTTCGGCTGAACTACAGTGACAGCCTATTTTCCTCCACACTCAACCCTCAATCCTGTGGCAGTCTAACCAACATCATCCACCCTTGATAGACAATCCGCTATCACGTTATCAGAACCGGCAATATGGCGTATGTCCAGATTATACTGCTGAAGCATGAGTGACCACCTGGTCAGCCTCATATTCCGGTTATGAAACTGATTCAAGAATTTCAGAGGGTGATGATCGGTATAAACCACTACGACTGGTCCGAAAGCAGGAACATATACATCGAAGTGCCTGAGCGCCAGCACTATCGCCAGGAGTTCTTTTTCAATTACAGAGTAATTCCTTTGTGCACTATTGAATTTTTTACTGTAAAAACTCACTGGATGTTCGATACCTTCATCATCTGTCTGTAACAAGACAGCCCCAGCCCCTACGCCACTGGCATCAGTCGCCAGCTGAAAAGGTCTGCTGAAGTCCGGGGCCCTGAGTATGGGGTGGGTACATAACAGGTGTTTCACCAAGGAAAACGCCTCTGCACACTCAGGAGACCACCGGAACTTCTTGTCCTTAGATAATAAGTCAGTTAAAGGTGCAAGTACAGTCGAATAGCCTTTGATGAAGCGACGATAATAGCCTATCATACCTAGAAACCGCATGATTTGTTTCTTAGTCGTAGGCTGGGGAAACTGATCGATGGCTTTGATCTTTGTCTGTGGAGGGCACACCTGACCCATCCCCACCTCGAACCCCAGGTACAAAACTGTGGCTTTGACAAAATCGCACTTACCCAGGTTTACCACCAAACCTGCTTCATTCAGTTTATTAAAAAGCTGTCCGATGTGAGCACAGTAACTGTTAAAATCATCGTCGTATATTATGACATAATCTAGGTACACCGTACAGTTGGGAATGTCGGCTACAATGTCGTTCATTAATTTCTGAAACGTTGCAGGGGCATTTTTCAGCCCGTATGGCATAACATGGCAACGATATGTGGCACCGTCCACCACAAACCCACACACCTCTCGCGCTCGCTCAGACAAGGGCACTTGCCAATAACCCTTAACAAGGTCTATCTTAGTGAGGAACTTGGCTTTTCCTATCTTATCCACACTGTCGTCCACGCGAGGGAGAGGGTAGGCATTTGTGGGGGTTAAACCATTCAACCTGCGGAAATCTATACAAAACCGCACCTTGCCATCTGGTTTGGGCTGCAGTGTGACTGGGGAAGTCCACCTTACTGCACCCTCAGAAATCAGCCCACGTTTCAGCATATAATCCAGCTCTTCCCTAAGTGCTGGTAATTTAATAGGGGGAACACGGTATGGCACTGATTTAAAGGGCGGGTGGTCCCCAACATCGACATCGTGCACCGCTTGAGTAGTGAGGCCAGGATGCTCCGCGAAAACAGCTGGGTTTGAATCAAACAAGTGCTGCACAGCTACACGCTGTTGCTCAGGCAGGTGCAATATCAACTCGTGAGCCACTTGTCTAGAATTCCCCGCCCACTGATCCGCGGAAACATGACAATCCCAATTATCCTCCCCCGCAGCTTGACTGTCCCTTCTTCCTTCTCCACCACGATCGCTGCAGATCAACACCGGGACAGTGAGAGGCTCGGAGGGGCGCCTCACATACTCTTTCATCAGATTTACATGGCAAAGTTGGTTCTTTTTCTTACGATCAGGAGTAGCTACTAAATAGTCGAGATCAGAAACCTTCCTTACAACCCGATATGGACCAGAATACTTGGCAGACAAGGGGTGTCCCACCAGAGGCAGTAGTATCAGTACCTCCTGATCTACTTCAAACTCCCTCAGCTTCACCTTCTGGTCGTATCTGTCCTTCATCTGAGCTTGTGAACTCTTAAGGTTCCGACCTGCTACCTCCAAGCTCTTTAGCATTCTCTCACGGCTTTCAACTACATACTTTAGAAGCGAGCATGGCTTTGTGACTCCCTCCCAGATCTCCTTGACTATGTGGAGGGGACCCCTGACCCTGTGTCCAAAAACCAACTCGTTCGGGCTAAATCCCAAGCTCTCCCCAGGTACTTCTCTCGCAGCAAATAAAACGTATGGGAGACCTAGATCCCAGTCCTTCCCATTTTCCATGCAATAACACCGCAACATACTCTTGAGAGTCGAGTGCCACCTTTCCAAAACTCCCTGACTATCGGGATGGTAGGCAGATGACACCACTGACACTATCCCATGTTGCTGCATGGTCTGCTTAAACAGAGCAGAAGTAAAATTGGATCCCTGATCAGACTGGATCTCCCGAGGGTAGCCATAACAAGAGAAATAGACAAGTAGGTTTTTGACAACAGTCTTAGCCATCCCGTTGCGCATGGGGTAAGCATCTGGATACCGTGTTGCTACATCCATTACAGTTAGTAAAAATTTATTGCCGGCACTAGTGGGGGGCAATGGGCCAACCATATCGATAACTACTTTGCTGAAGGGCGGCCCAATGACAGGGATGGGTTGTAACGGGGCTCTCGGGATGACCTGATTGGGTTTCCCAACAACTTGACAAGTGTGACACTGTGACACCCATGACACGACACTCGCCTTTAACCCAGGCCACCAGAAAAGCTTGCTCAGAGCTGCCTCCGTCTTACGTGCCCCCAGGTGCCCTGCCAAAGGCACATCATGAGCTAATCTCAATAAGCTCTCACGGCACACCCTCGGTACTACTAACTGGTCCACTAATCCTGACCCGCCATCCCACTTTTTCTTGGGATCCTGATGTCTCCGATACAAGATCCCCTCGGACAAGAAAAAATCACCAGGCTGCGCATCCCCATCGCTCTCCAGTTCGACAGCACCATTACCACACGCCCTGACTTCAGGATCTTCCAGCTGCAAGGAACATATATCAGCAGGTGCGAGATTATCCAAGTTCATCTTAAATAATTTATTTCCACCTCCAATGTCCTGCTGAGCCATCCTTTCCTCACGCTGCGCATAACGATGCTGTCGTAGAGTCTCTTCCTGCCCTGCACCTGCACTAGCGGTGACAGGCCCCGGGGCCTCTCCAGACTCTAACATAGGTGCCAATAATGAGTCACCAAGAAACACTGCCGGCTCAAAACTCTCCAATTGACCAACACTTCCCGTTTTCTTGTGACCTTTCCTCCGCGGTTTGATAGACTGAGGTGGTGGCTGCAAGGCTCCGGATGTCTGAGAACGCATCACAACACACGCCATGGTTTGTACGCTACACTTCTCAACCCACTCCTGTTCCTCCCTACTAACGTCGGCCGCCTTCTCGGCAACGACCAAGGGTGAAACCTTAGAAGCAGGCACCGCAAAGTCGTTGCCGAGGAGGAGGTCGACGCCCCCAACAGGCAAGTTCTCTACAATTCCGACATCCAGCTCCTTCGCCACACCACCCACCTCCAGCTCCATCCGCACCAGCGGGTAGGACTTCGTAGCATTGATCCCCTGAACTACCACCACCCGAGCAGCGTTAATCGGTCTACCAGTAAAGTTCTTAACAAGGTCTGAGAAGCCCCAGTATCACGCAATAGCTTAACTCCTCGCCTTTCGCCAGCCCACCTCACAAAACCATGCCCTCTATGACCCCCAAAGACGTCGCGGACAGGGTTCGAGCCTTCCGGACTCTTGAACACAGGCTGTGTCCCAACCTCTGACGAACTACCCTTGGCAAACTCAGAAGATATAGGCGACACCCCTATGCTGCGGGCCAATGACACAACCTTGTTTGGTGGCTTGTTCGGACAAGCATTTGCAAAGTGACCCTCCTTGTGATATGCAAAGCACTCTTTACTCTTTGGTTTCCCTTGGGAGTGGGAGGTACCATTAGACTTCTTATACGGGACGGTATTTGGTTTATGTTCAGTTTTATTGTCAGTGCTAGATGGTTTTGTGTATTTATGTGTATCAAAATTCTTGGGAGGGGGAGGGGTACGATCCTTTGCACCTGACTCACTCCTAGCTGCTGCTCCGCACCCTCGAATTAATGACAGTCGGAGGTCAGCCATTTCTGCTGCCTCCTGGAGAGTTCTAGGATTTTTTTCCTTTATATTTAATGTTAAGTCCCCGCCTGTGCACTTAAAGAACTGCTCCAAGAGAACCAGCTCACTCAACTCCTCAAAAGTAGCTGCCCTCTCAGAACGCAGCCAATGTCGTAGTGCATCAGACAAGTCCCGGGCGTGTTCTAGGAAGGTACTATCCTTGCCCTTAGTAACACCCCGAAACTTCAAGCGGTAAGTTTCTGGTTGTAACTCATAGGCCCGTAGCACAGCCTTCTTTAGCTCATCATAAACTACACAGGACTCTAAAGGTAGTGCATCATACGCTTTTAGCCCCTTTCCTAGGAGTCTTGATGAAACTAATGCTGCCCACTTTTCCTGAGGCCACTGGTGTTCCTGACACTTCTTCTCAAATCGCATAAAAAACTCAGTCACACATGATTCATCGAACACAGGAACTAGTTTAAGCAGGTGCGACAATGATTGGTCCCGATGTCTGTCACCTCCCCCAATATTTCGCCCTGTTACCTCCACTCGAGATCTCTCCAGCTCCCTGTCAGCCCGATACCTAGTAGACTCTGCCTGCAGTTCAGCCTTTCGTATAGCCTGTCTCTCGGCAGCCCCTCAGCCTGCACAATAACCTGTCTTTCGGCAGCCTCAACCTGAGCTCTAGCCTGTCTTTCGGCGGCCTCAACCTTGGCCATCTCAAGCCGAAACAACAAATCTGGAGTCAACCCTTGAGGAGGGGAAGGTGCATTTAATGGAGAGGGTCCCTGTGATTGAATTCCACGCTGCCATTGACCATCAACTTGGGGGTATGTACTAAATTCAGGCACCCTGACGTTTGATATGGGGGTAGAGTGGAGGGGGGCTGGGGACCGGGGCCCCCAGTCGCCTCTCCACCCAGGTCTCTCCCTTCTAAACCCAATATCAAAGTCCTCAGCTGATCTTTCCTCATGCCACTTAAACCCTGGTGACCCTGAAGACCTGCCACACACTTTAAGCCATACTTATTCAGCTTCCACACCCTGGCAGCGGTAAGGGGCACCTCTAAAAATCTTCTAGCACCCTCCTCGCTATCGACTAGCCACTCCACAGGTCTTTCTCCCTCCGAGCCCGTATCGTGACCTGACCCATCACTGTGTTCTGATGTATTAGACATGTTTGTGTACTGCAGTAATTATCACGGTTATAGAATGTGCCTTATCTCCTATGCAAGTATGTATATACTAATGTTATTTAAAGTCTTTAATGTGTTATATTGGTTGCTCCAAAAAAAAAACTCTATGTCCACTGTATTCCTTTAATCATAAGGAATCTCAAAACAAATGACCACTATATTCCTCTGTTCAGTAAATCCTATGCAAGGTCGCCATTTGTTACGTCCTGGGATATATAAACACTGGGCTCTTTCTATTGGACTAGGTATGCGGCAACAAGCAACAACGGAAAACGCTAGATCCAACCCTTATCTATAAACCCAGGCAACAAACCACCCTAAACCGTCAAGAGTCCTGCCTGGACAACGAGGTATCCTATGACTCGGTTACAGGGTGCACGCACTATAGACTGCTGATAGTCAAGCAGGCTATATAAAAGATCACACAATTAAGTTGACTTAAAGCTTCAAGGAAAAGATAGATAACGGAATTAAATTGCAGAAACAATTTAATAACAAACTAGAAGAAAGTACATTTAACGTTACGTTAATTAATACAACTAATCACCCCTGCGTGAAAGAAGGTGAAAGCAAACAGTCCTCAAAACATCGTACAGGTAGACAAGATGCGGGTTTCTAAACTGCATGCGGCTACTGTAGGATCTGATGCTTAGCAAAGAAAATACGTTACGGATTTAGAGAACTCTTAACTCATAAGCAGGAATAAATACTAGTGATAGGCCAGTGTATAATGGCATAGGTATAATTAAATAAAGGCAGCAACTCGCAACATAACCACATACAGGTGTGCTTCTCACTCTTAGTCAGGCAAGCCTGCTCGGACAGAGTCTCTAAGCCACACCCTGACTCACAATGCTCACAAAAACGGTAAACTGTGGCACAATAACAAGCATACAGAGATAATAAACCCCTAGCTGTTAATCTGCCAGGTGGCAGAGGTCTAGCCGGAAGGATATAGGCTTCGGATACCCGGGCTGAGCCACCTGCTCTAGCCTAGGGACGTTCCCAAGTCTGTGCGCCAAATTACTCTAATTGAAAGGGTGCTCTCTTGAGAGACTCAGATCGCAAGTATCTGACTCTCTCCTGGCGACCCTAAAACAAAAGCAAGACGTGCTAGCGCATTGCTGAGTGGACTAGGCAAGGGCCCTCACACAACACAACACTAGACACACAGGGACACAGACAAGAAAATGCCCCCAGACTCCCACGGGTATCCTAGTAAAGTCGTGCGGGTCCACAGGACTCGCACCAACTGACTTTACTTAAAGGATCGCAAAAAGCCTCCCCTCCGGTCTAGCCCCTGCTAACCTGACACAAGAACACACTAGCAAGCATGAAACCACCAAATATGAGACAACAAAAAAGCTTCCTAGGTCTCATTAACAATTAAATCTCTGCATAAGGCCCAAAATCCTATCTAGTTATCTGAGAGCTCGTCGTTAATACAATAATAGATATAAGGTCTATCAAGGGGATGGGATAATTAAATAGATTGGTGAAGTAGGGGAAAGAAGGTATACAAAGTAAGAGAGAAAGTTTCTAAGTGGGGTTGAGAGGGATAGATATCAAGGGGGTCCGAAGGGCACGACAGTGAGGTGAGCTCTGAGTCTTGAATCTGTCTGGACCCCACCCTAGGCATGCAGAATACATCCCAGGCTTGGCAACACTCAACACAGTTGCCGGGTCAAAATCGTCTAACCCGTGCATGAGTTGAAACTAAGCCTAACGTTGCAATCAAATGCATATGGCAACATCAGGCTCGTCCCAAGCTGGACTCTCCGCGCGAATCAACGTCCCCCAGCCGGTCTATCTCTCCCGCTCGTCTCCTCCCACTCTCACTAGACTTACATCTTATATATTATAATGAAACAATCAACTATCGAGAATAAAATATACTAAGATGCGTTGGTTAAGAATAAGGGCAGCTTCAAGCTGTGAAACAACATAAGAATATCCCAGACATTAGTTACGTTGTCGTAGGATATATACTAAGGAAAAGCCTGCCGGCCGGCTGCCGCCAGCCGGTTTCTAAACGGCTGGGCAGTCGACGCGCGCGCATGCCCGCACGTGGCTACTATGCAGAAGCGTCACAAGCTCACCTCAGACTCTCTGACTGCACCTCTTTCAAAGACCATGACCTTACTCTTCCCCGCATTTTCCTTCAGATTCTGTTTTTCACACACTGTTCCAAATATATTTAGTAGACCCTCTAACTCCCACTCACTATCACTCGTCAGAACTTTATCATCAACAAACAGCTGAACAGACAGTATAAGCTGTAGAAACTCGTCAATGACAGCTATAATATACTGTCAAAATGCAGCATAATCCATGAAGAGTTAATTATTAGTATTTAATTAACTATACTCTGTTTCATTTCATCTGACGGTAAATTGAATCCCTTAGCAGCTGATTTCTCGATACTTAATAGAAAAGTATGAAACCACTATATACTGTATCTGCATCATATTAACACCAAGTTTATATAATTAGCACCATGTTTCACTAACAAATCTTCAACATAACTGAGAAATCTTGATGGAAACTTTGCAATTTACCGTCAGATGAAATGAAACGGGGTATAGTTCGAATGAAGCAATAATGTGACTCATATTATTGTTGACATGAGTTGATGCCCCGTTTAGGGGGTGTTAGGTGTTTGTTAGTTATGTAATTATTATATATATTAATTAATTTAGGTTCCTCCCTAGGCCTCCATCAATCTTAAAACAAATATATTGATTTTATTATTATTATTAGTATTATTATTAGTATTAGTATTTTTGCTTATGTTAGTTTTGTTTTCTCTTTGTGTGTGTGTGTGTGTGTGTGTGTGTGTGTGTGTGTGTGTGTGTGTTTTTTTTTTAAGGGGGGGGGGGGGACCTCTATGGGTAAATGTGCTTCTCAGAGGAATAGATTACCAAACCCCACATAGAACCAGAATGACTGATGTTCACCCCCAACAGTTGGTAACAGGAGGCATGTTACTATAGCCTGGATCAAGCTTCAGTGACCCAAAAAACATAATTTTTTACTTTTTTTTTTTTTTTTTTTAAGAGGACAGTGGGTTTTTTATTGGGTCTATTTATCAACATATTCATTTATATTTTAGTTTCCTCACTAGACCTCTATCAAACTTTAAATAACATCCATTAGATCCCCCTTCAAGATAAATTTGTAAAATTTTTGGTAGAAAAATGTCACGGTTGAAGGCCGATTCCTCCACAATTACAGGCTCGCTATCGCTCGCCAGGAAAAAAAACGACACCTAAAGGGCACGAAAGGTCTTAATATCGACAAAGAAATGGGGCAAAAGGTCTTAACAGTTTCAAAACTAATGGGGCTAACCACGAGGGAGAAGGGGGCCACAAAAACCAGCCCATCCCACTTTAAGCTATATATACTCCTTCCTACAGTATAGGCCTAGAAGAAAAAAAAAATAAGTATATACCCATCTGACATCTCTACCCCCCCAACCCCTCCTGACCCTCTTAACCCCCCCCCCCCCCCCCCCCCCCCCCCAAAAAAAAAAAAAAAAAAAAAAAAAAAAAAACATAATAACTAACCCCCCCTCCTCATCCTCCATTTATTATATAAGACAAACAAATGTAAACCAATATACAGTATATAGAAATATTTAGTTAGCCATAAATAGCGTGGCATCCCGTTTTCTTAAGCCGGAGTCACACGAACCCTTTTTCGAGCAATTTTTACGGGGAAATTATGGTCTGGAAGCTTAAAAAATTATATTATATTATAATTCAGCCGCCTAACTTAATCTACCTTCAGTCTAATTACCGATACCAGTGCAAAAATGTCCCGAAATAAGACGATAAAATACTTGCGCATGGAAAATTGACGGAAAAAGTGTTCGTGTGACAGCGGCTTTATCACCAGGGGGTATAAGTAACAAAGCTCTCTCTCCATTTGAAGGGTTACTATGACAAAAAAACGAACTCCCTGACGTAAATCTAATATTGGGTTTTCTTTAGATAACTCTTTTTTTCAACTTTTAAACACAATTAAGGCTCTTCCATATAGTGTTCTAATTGTTCGACATTTTGCAGACCAATTTTGTGCGTTTGGAAATTGGTTACAGCCAAAATTGAAGGCTTGACTGATTTGTTTTTTGCTCATACATTAGGTAATGATTGTCTACACATACTGTACATAGCACATACTTTTCAACCCTCTTCTCCCTCGTGCTTAGTCCCAGTAGTTTCAGATTTTAAGACGTTCGCCCCATAGTTTGTCGATTTTAAAACCTGTTGTCCCATTTCTATATCAATATCAAGACCTTTCGTACCATTAAGGTGTCGATGTTTTCCTGGTGAGCGACAGCATATCTGTAATTTTAAAAGAAACCGGCCTTCGGCCATATTTTCTATCGACATATGTAGAAATTTATCTTGAAGGGCGTTTTTTTTAAAGCTTTTAAGTATCCGGGCAGTGTGTTGAGTAAAGATGGGACTATGGATGAAGAAGTGCGGGAGAGGGTACAACAGGGGAAGAGGGTTGTAGGAACGCTGAAAGCAGTAACAAGAAATAGGGTGGTCAGTATGGAAGTGAAGAAGTCCTAGCATGACAGTGTGGTAATCCCGACACTGACTTACGGAAGCGAAGCATGGACGTTGGTTGAGAGACTCAGACCAAGAGTGACAGCAGTGGAAATGAATTACCTAAGAAGTGCGTGCGGAGTTACATGGAGGGATAGACAGACTAATGAGGAAGTAAGAAGGAGGTGTGGTGTGGAGGTAGATGTGCTGGAAAGTGTGAAAAGGAACAACTTGAGATGGTTCGGCCATATGGAACGTATGGAAAGCAAGAGAATGACTAAGGGGGTGTACGAGAGCGAGGTGGAGGGACAGAGAGGGAGAGGTAGACCGAATGAGAGGTGGAAGGATGGAGTGAGGAAGTATATGAACGAAGGCGGTGCTGGTTGGGGGGAGGGGCGTCGACTGACCGGGGACAGAGGTGCATGGGGGCGGTTCGTTCGTAGCCACCCCTTCGGGGATCACGGCGTCAGGCAATAGATAGATAGATAGATGAAGGTCTAGCAAGGAAACTTAAAACAATATATATATATACAGGGTGATTCAGTAACCCTTTTCATAAATTTAATGGCAAATTCGGGAGACAAAAATAAGACTAATTAACTCTATGACCCTTAGGGTGAGTCTTTGATATGATGGAGATATTACACCTTTAAAGTTATCGATAGATAGAAAAGAAAAAAATCTAAGGAGTGAGAATGAAAATGTCGTTGCTAACTGGCAGGGTAGCGTAACCAAGACTTGGTATCAAAATGGCTGCATACGGTAGCTGGATGCAGTTCGTTTCGCAATTTACAAAGGTGCATTACTACTGTATTTGTATTATCATCATCATTATTATTAATAATCATTGTATTAGTAGTAGTAGTAGCAAGGGGAGAAGCAGGCGGCGGAGGATAAGTAAGAGGAAGAGGAGGAGGAGTAAGTGGTGGAAGAGGGGTAAGTGGAGGAGGAGGGATCTTCCTGCCGACTTTGAGCTTTGATACTCCGCTCGTCTTAAATGAATCTTGAATCAATCTGTACATGAATCTAAAGATTGTTTCATTGCTTACACGTGGTATGTAAATGGTTGCATATGGTAGAAGTTGTCAACAACTACTACTATTGCTACTGCTACTGCTACTACTACTATGAATAATGTACGTATAATAATGATGATGATGATAGTACAAATAGTAATGTACCTTCGTAAATTGGGAACCAACTGCATCCAGCTACCGTATGTAGCCATTTTGATACCAAGTCTTGGTTACGCTACCCTGCCAGTTAGCAACGACATTTTCATTCTCACTCCTTAGATTTTTTCTTTTCTATATATCGATAACTTTAACACCTTAAGAGCGGCCTATGCGGTTTATTTATATGTACCGCCCAGCGGGGTGTTTTTAGCCAAAATAGGGCTGTTTACGTGATCATTTTCATGCCTAAATAAGACCCAGAACGTAAAACAAGTATCTATCCCTGAAAGGGCATAAACAGAGCTTTCGAATGACACCATAACGATCCTTTTATGATGGCTAGTTTTCTTGCAATAACCGTGCAACGCGAGTGCAAAAAGCATGTAATTAGGCAGTTTCCCCATACAATTCCTTATATAGCGAGTGAGAGAGGTAGGAGGGAGGTGGGATTCGTGTCAGTAGGTTCGCCGCGGTGGTCTGGAGCAGTCATACGCTCGCTACTCTCCTGCCACCACTTGTCTCTCTCTCTCAGCAACATTACGTGCTGAAATTGCCACTCGAGTTATGTCGAGCGCCGCCACATAGTCCAGCTTTATTTAACTCGACTTATGTGGTGAGCCGCTAATTAAGGGTTAAAGGTGTAATATCTCCATCATATCAAAGACTCACCCTAAGGGTCATAGAGTTAATTAGTCTTATTTGTGTCTCCCGAATTTGCCATTAAATTTATGAAAAGGGTTACTGAATCACCCTGTATATATATATAAAAAATATACTCCAAAAAATAACCACTGTCCCCTTAAGGGCGAACAGACGCACGGACGAACGCACCCCACCCATTGGCGAATGGCTTTAAAACGTATGCAGATTTGGCGTCCTCGTTTAAATAAGGCACAGGAGGTCGTGATTTCTTCGGGGGTATAAAAAGGTCTGATTGGCACAGTATACCCGGGGATGTATAGCCTCGTTTTCTATGACTGTTCCCTTGGTTTTACTTCCAATTTTACTGTTGTTTGCCGGGCTGGAGGACGGGAGGAAGGGAGGGGGGTGGGGGACGGGGGGAGGGAAGGACGGGAGGAAGGGAAGGGGGTGGGGGGACGGAATGAAGTGGAGGGAAGAAGGGAGGGAAGGGAGAAGAGGAGTAAGGAAGAACGAGGGAAAGGAGGGGGGGGGGGCGTGGGAGGGAGGTGTGAAGGGAAGGAGAGAGGTAAGGAGGAAGGAGGGAGGGAAGGGAGAAGAGGAGAGAGTTACACAGAGTTATACAGACTCAGACCACACAGACCTTGCGGTCCCAACTAGGTGGTCCGGCCTTCATACTACTAGACAGGGACACAAGTAGACAATCTCTCTCTCGCTAGATACCGATCATTCGTTTGCTCTGGTCTTCTCATTTCCCGGCAGTTCCCTTTGAGCCCCATCCTTGCTGCCCGGGCTTCATTGTGTTCTTGCTCTCTTTATCCATATTGACTCTTCTGGAAGATCTGTCTGTCTGGCTTGTCTTAATATCTCTCTCTCTCTCTTTCTCTCTCTCTCTCTCTCTCTCTCTCTATATATATATATATATATATATATATATATATATACAGTATATACCGGTATATATATATATATCTATGCCGGTCAATCTGTATGGCTGTCTTAATATCCGTCTATATATTTATCTAGCTACTTCTTTATCTATTACATAACTTATCTCTCTATATTCTTATTTCAATATTAAAGAATGTATCTCTCTATCTATTTTTCCATTACGGAACTGATCTATCTATCGCTCTATTTATCCATCTATCTTTCCATCCATCTCTGTATGTCAATCCGTCTGCCTGTCTTAATATCTATCTTTATACTTATCTATCTATTTATCTGTTCAAGAATGTATCTATCAAGCTATCCATCTATCTATGTGTATGTATCTATTAAAGAACTGTATATATAGAGTTAATATAAATAGTTAAACGTGCAATGTTAAGGGAGGGTATAGACTAACTAAAAGGTTAAGTATTACGCTCGAGTATATTTATAGACAGCTCGATAGACGGAATAAAGTCATTAAAAGGCTAAATGCATTTCTCCACTTAACCCCTTCACGCTGACGCAGAGGTTGCCAGATTAGTAATAAGAAATAGAGTTCTCTCACTCTTATAATTACCTCTCCAAAATTAGTTTTCTGCCCACAGGTAACTCAAAGACAACTGCAGAGGTTGAAGTAACTAAACTAAAAGGGTTTATAAATACCCCTGATGGTAACAAAGGCTTTAAAGTATACCCAATAGCCTCAAAATCGCGTCATATGCGTGAAAGGGTTAAGGGGAGGCTATTAGTTTGTTCCCTAGACCTCCATCAAACTTATAATTACACCCCCTAGACCCCCTTTCAAGATAAATTCATTTAACTACCATACAATCCTTCCTAAGCTACATACAATCGTCTAAATGTAGCTGACATCAAATCAATCAGACATCACCGGTAAAGAATTGGTTAAAAGTAGTAAATACAACACAACAAATTACGACAGCATCCGAAGAAAAATAAGAGGTGCGAAATAAAAGCAAACAAAATAAGTAGTGCGAAATAAAGGCGAAAATAAGAATTGCGAAATAAGAGAAAACTAGGAAGTGCGAGATAAAGGCGCAAAAATAGAAGTGCGAAAGAGGCGAAAATAAAAAGAAGTGCGAAATAAAGACGAAAATAAGTGAGATAAAGGCGCCATAAAACAAGACATGCAAAATAAAGGTGCGAAAGTAAGATGTTCGAAATAAAGGCGCGAAAAAATAAGAAGTGCGAGATAAAGGCGCGAACAAAAGACGTGCGAAATAAAGCGCAAAGCTTTAATAATCCCTTTGCGAGCGTTTCAATATCAACAAGATTATAATTACGGGGGAAGCCTACAGGAGAGCCGCCATATTGGATTTAATTCTGGGGATTAGGTGAGAAGGGGGAAGGGGGGGAGGAGAAGGTTAAGAGGGGAGAGGGAGGAAGGAATGAAGGAAGAGAGGGAGGGAGGGAGGGAGGAAGGAAGGAAGAAAGGAATGGAGGGAGGGAGGGAGGAAGGAAAGTAGGAAGGAAGAGAAGGAGGGAGGGAGGAAGGAAGGAAGGTGGGAAGGTGGGAGGGAGGGAGGAAGGAAGAAAGGTAGGAGGGAGGGAGGAAGGAAGGAAGGAAGGAAGGTGGGAAGGGAGGGGAGTAGGGGGAAGAGGGAAACAAAAGAAATGAGGGAGGGAGAAAGGAATGGAACACAAGGAAGGAAGGAAGGGGGGAGGAGAGGAGGGTTAAGGTGGGAGGGAGGTGGAGGGGAATAGGTGGAAGGGAGACAGGTTGTGAGGGAGAAAGGGAAGGAGGGGAGAGGAAGGAGGGAGGAGAGTTGAGGGGCAGGACGGAGGAAGGAAGCGAAGGAGTGGAAAAAGGAAGAAAGGAAGGAAAGAATGAGGTGAATAGGAGAGTTAAGGGGAGGAAGGAAGTTAGGGAGGGAGGGGAAGGAGAAAGGTACTAGTGAATATGAATGGGGAAGGCAAGGAAGAGAGGGAAGATGATAGGAGGGAGGGAAGGAAAATGGAAAATAGAGTAACAGGGAAGAATAGGATAGTAAGGTTGGGGGAGACGATAATAAGAGGGATATATAGCGAGGGAATGAGGAAAAACATTATAATATTTCACGAAGAATGGGAGGTAATGTGAAAATGGAGGTAGGGAAGGCACAGGAGAGAGAGAGAGAGAGTGCTGAAGTGAAAGAGTTCGCAATCTGGGAGGTGGAGCAAGGTTAAAGAATTGGAATGAGGGAGGAGTACTGGAACGAGGGAGTTAACTTGGAATGGAAAGAAGGAGCATGAGGCACAAACTTGGAATGAGAAAGGAATTGGGAATGAGGGAAGGGACAGTTGTTGGAATGATACAATTAAAGATAGACTAAAGGAATATAACTGGAATGAAGGGGAATCTTGGAATAGAAGAAAAAGAAACTTGGAATGAGACATGAATTGGAAATGAGGGGGAGGGGAGTTAAGGGGAGATGGGCTATTTTTCTGGACCCCCTTCTCCCTCATGTTTATCCCTATTAGTTTTGAGATTGTACGACGTCCGGCACATTACGTTTGGCGATTTTAACACCTTTTGTCCCATTTTGTTGTTAATGTTAAGAGCTTTGGTGCCATTTACCTGTCGATTTTTTTCCTGACGAGCGATAGCGAGCCTGTAATTTTATGAGGAACCGGCCTTCGGCCGGGAAATGTTTCTTTCGAAAAATGTACAAATTTATCTTGAAGGGGGGACTCGGGGGTGTTTTATTAGGCTTGATGGAGATATAGCGAGGGAACTAAAAATATATGATTAACTGAATAAATAGACCAATAAACAAGCCCATCTCCCCTTAACTTGGAATGGAGGAGAGGAGAATGAGGCACAAACTTGGAATGAAACAGGAATTGGGAATGAGGGAAAAGAAAGAATGGAATGATATAATTAAAGATAAAATGGAATAAGAGAGAAGCTTAGAATAAAGGAGCATGACACTTGGAATGAGACAGGAATTGGGAATGAGGGGAAGGGGAATTGTTGGCATGATATAATAAAAAATGGAATGAGGGAATATATTTGCAATGAGAAAAACACTTAGAATAGAGGAGAATGAGGCACACACTTGGAATGAGACAGGAATTGGGAATGAGAGGCAGGGGAGGTGTTGGAATGATAGAAGATAGAATGGAATGAGAGAGAAACTTGGAATAGAGGAAAATGAAACTCGGAATGGTACTGGAATAATTGGAAATGAGGAGAGGGGAAGTGTTGGAATGATACAAGAAAGATGGAAAGAATGGATATAGCCTAACTTGGAATGGAGGGGAGGAGAATGAGGCACACACTTGGAATGAGGCAGGAATTGGGAATGAGGGAAAGGGAAAGTGTTGGAATGAAACAAACAATCTGCAATGTATGAGAGGAGAATGAGGCACAAACTTGGAATGAGACAGGAATTGGGAATGAGGGGTAAGGGAAGTGTAGGAATGATAGAGGGAAGGTGGAATGAAGGAATATATCTTGGAGTAGAATAGAAGAGAATGAGACACAAACTTGGGATGAGGCAGGAATTGGGAATGAGGGAAAAGGAAGCATGGAATGATAGAAGAAAAGGTGGAAAGAAGGAATATAAATGGAATGAAGGAGAAACTTGGAATGGAGGGGTGGGGAATGAGGCACAAACTTGGAATGAGACAGGAATTGGGAATGAGGGGAATGGGAAGTGTTAGCATGGAGGCAAGGTGCAATTAAGGATATAACATGATATGAAGGAAAGGAGAATGAGGCACAAACTTGGAATGAGGCAGGAAAGGGAATGAGGGAAAAGGAAGAATAGGAATAATTGAAGAACGCTGGAGAGAATATAACAGGAATGAGAGAGAAACTTGGAGTGAATAGGACATTTGGAATGAAAGATAAATTTGGAATGAGGCAATGGGAAATGTTGGAATTATAAAAACATAGCTGGAAAGAAAGAATATATCTGGAATGAAGGAAACATTTAGAAAGAGAAGGTAATTTGGAATGAACAATATATAATGAAGAATGTGGATTGAGGCAATGAGAATAATTGGAATGATAGAAGAAAGCTGGAAAGTAAGAATATAATGGGAATTATGGGGAAATTGAAATAGAAGGAGAATAATTGGAATGGGAGAAACTTGGAATGGGGATAAATTTGGAATGAGGGAGAACTTTGAAATGAAGGAGAAATTTGGAATGAGGGAGAAACTTGGAATGAGGTTCGAACTTGGGAATTCGTTTTCCGATTTTGGGTCCCTTACTGCAAAGATCCATTTTCGTGTCAAGTCCAGATCTACTGTAGTCTATGATACAGTATATATATATATATATATATATATATATATATATATATATATATATATATATATATATACTGTATATATATATATATATATGGGGAAGATATAGTAGAGGGACCTGACCTCCTCAAACACTTATGATCAGGTTAATTAATGGTAAGGGAAAGGGAAGTAATTAACTAACCAAGGCAGAGGGCAGCGGCGGAGAGGGAGAGAGGGGAGGGGCAAATCGAATTATCGGTGCTATCAATAGGGAAGCGTGCTGGGTAGAGCGGAAAGTGTGTGGGGGGGGGGGGGGGATTAAAAGAGCTTGTGATGGAGGGGAAGGCAAAGTATGGAAGGGAAAAAGTATGTTAGAGAAGAAACGGTTGCGGAATTTTGTATGATATATACATCTATATATATATATATAAAATTAATTTGTATTATTGTATATATCTACGAGGGAAAGAGGCAACAAGAGAGACGGAAAGTAGGGGACGGAAGGAGGATGGCAGTAAGGACGGGATAGAGGGGGAAAACATCTGACAGGTGAAATTGGAAAGACGATCGAGTGTGGAGAGGAGGAGGAAGAGGAGAAGGAGGAGATAAAGAAAGAGAGAGAGAGAGAGAGAGAGAGAGAGAGAGAGAGAGAGAGAGAGAGAGAGAGAGAGAGAGAGAGAGAGAGAGAGAGAGAGAGAGAGGGAGAGAGAGAGAGAGAGATCATCATAAGAGGCATGTTAGCATAAATTTTCCTTGGGCAAGTTGGATCCTCTTTCCATTTTGATATTGAAGTAATAAAAGTGTTTTACGAGACTTAACTCCTTTCGTGCCAGTGCCATCATATTAATTTTATGTTGGCTACACTCAGAGGATTTTATTCATTTTAAGATGGGCCTTTAGCAAAATTAACAGGCTTCGAACTATCTTCAATAACCCGTTTACTACCACACATCCTAGAATTTAATAAGAAATACGTCACATTACAGAAAGGGTTAATCAATCTGGAGCAGAATACACTGATTTCCACTGCACATGGTAGTCAGTCGCGTTGAATGGTTACAACTAAACACATATCAATAAATGTAGTTTACATGTTCAGTGAGTATCTAATACTAATTTTGTAAAACTGGACATAAAAAGGACATATGATCTTAACCCTTTCAAGCTCCAATACGCGTTTCTGTTATGTTTTCTGGCTATTATTAGACGATGTTATTCAGATTAGTAACGGTATACGGAAGTCAAAGGGTCGATTGAGATAGTATTTACCCTTTTTATACCCACAGATCCTTTCTAAGCTGCATAAAATCGTCTAATGATAGCCAAAATAAACTGCTAAAACGCATCAGAGCTTCAAGGAGTTAACAGGTTATATATTCCCGTAAAGCAAGGTCACGAGATATGTCACAATTTACCTTGACCTAAATTATAACAGACTTTTGTCTGTCAAACAGTTTTGCTCTAGGAGAGATGCTTATCTAAACAAAAATAATGATTATCAATAATGAGTGGAAGAAAATAACTATTGTGGGCGATTTTGATTCTATAACATGCATATTCGAAGACAATTAGAATAGTTTGGAATAAGAGTATATATAAATTACAAAGTGACAACATGTAACGGTAACATATCTTAGAAAAGCTGATCCCGTTTTCGTTGCCTACACTTTCAACTTCATATTATTTTCTCGACTTAAGGGGGCCCACCTCTCTATCTCTGGGTTGTATCCATTCGGCTCCATTCAGCCTACTATTTTAAGATATTTATCCCCATCCAAGTGTCGATTTTTTTCCTGGCGTGTGGTAGCAAGCCAGCATATTTTAAATCATGTTTTTGACTGCAGGCTAAACAAATGTCTCCGGCGAAGTCGGATCGGCGAAGCCGGATTTTTTCATATATTGCTGGCTCGCTATCGCTCGCCAGGAAGAAATCGAAACCTGGATGGGGATAAAAGTCTTAAAACAGTAAGCTGAATAGGGACGAATGGATACAAGTCAAAGAAAGAGAAAAAATGAGAGAACAAAAAAAAACAGGTGACCCCCCCCCCCCTTAAACCCGCGACTGATTGCATTTGTAAATTAATAAATTAATAAAGTTTTGGAAGTGGAGGTAAAACAGAGAGTGTGTGAAGGAAGGAAGGTTTTCGGAGCAATGGGAAGTATGTGGAAGACGAGAAATCTCGGAGTGAAAGTAAAAAGTGCACTGTATCAAGGAATTGTTGTGCCAACAGTGATGTATGGGGCTGAGACATGGGCTCTGAAGAAAAAGGAGAAAAGAGGGCTGGATGTGATGGAGATGAGCTGCTTGAGGAGTATGTGTGGAGTTACTCGTAGAGACAGATTGAGGAATGAAGAGATACGTAGGAGAGTGGGGCAGCAGGAACATTTGTCAGCCAGAGTGGACAGAAGGGTGCTGAGCTGGTATGTTCATGTTGAACGAATGGGAGATGAAAGGCTTACAAAGAGAATATGTGAGTCAGGTACAAGGGGAGATAGAAGGGCAGGAAGACCCCCATTGAGATGGAGAGACTGTGTAAGAAAGGCTTTGGATAATAGAGGAATGACTATAGATCAGGCAGGGGAAGTGGTGGTGGACAGGAGTGAATGGAGAATGCTTGTGAATAGTTGAGTGAACACGTGGCCATTTGGAGTAAGGGGTCGGGCGCAAGTTGGACTAGATAATAGTCCATCAGGCGCCTGGCCCGGGGAGACGATTAATATGAAGGGTGTGCCTGGAAGTGTGGTGGGAGGGCTTGTGGCTTTGGCTCCGCTGCATGTCTGCCTGCCGAGATCGGAACCTCTCCGGGTGGTCAGGGGCCGGGGGAGTGCTGGAGCGACCTTGGTAACCCTGGTCTCTGGGTCTTCTCCTGGGTGACCTGGATGTGTGTGAGTTTGTGTTTTTTTTTATCTGTGTTTATTTTTTGTTTTTGTGTTTTCCCTGTTCTTGCTCTGTCTTGAGTCGGCTACTCCCAAAATGGGGATTGGGCCTGAGCATATAAATAGATAGATAGATAGTTTTCATCTATTATATTACTAACAACTGTCCCCCACTAACATCTCTTAATTCTGCCACGGACATTTGTCCCAGGGCAGTCTTCCCTTTCCATGTTTTCTTTACCCACTCTAAACCACTGTTTGGACACTTGACCATCAGTGTTTTGGAGGGCAAGCAGCCTTGAGGGGCCGCTGGACCTGTTGTTGCTTATTTCCTTTGTACTCATTTGTACTATAAGTAGAACCATTGCCAAGAAACTGAAGACAACACACATCGTCTATTTACCTAATGGTATATATTCATAAAGAGAATGGGAACAAGCAATCCATACTGCATCTCCTCAAGGCTACATTATTATCATTTTATGTTGTTGTATTCTTTTATTATACGGAACACAACACCCTTTGAACCCCTCCAAGTGTATCTTTGTCAGTTTAATAATGGTCTAGTCCGGAAAACATTAGGATATTTAGCCAACTTGGGAGAACACAGTCATAGCAAAACAATCTGACAAGTAATTAATAGAAGGAAGTTTACAAACAAATAAGTATATATTATTTAGTAAGTTTTTTTTTTCTTTTTTATGTGAGTGAGGGAGACAAAAGGCAGAACTGCCTGTAGCGATGCCTCCCCCAGAGTTGAAAGAGTGACAGGGCCAAAATCAAGGGACGTTCGAGCCAAAATGCCTGTATGTCGATTAGTGAGATAATATTAAATGGAAAGCTGCCAAAGACTGACGAAGCAGAAATACTTGGTTTGGAAATCGATGAGATAAATTAGAAAAGTTTTTGATATATGACATTAGAATAAGAGAGAGAGAGAGAGAGAGAGAGAGAGAGAGAGAGAGAGAGAGAGAGAGAGAGAGAGAGAGAGAGAGAGAGAGAGAGAGAAGGTAGGGGACGGAAGGAGGATGGAGGATAGAGAGAGATGTAGCCGGTTAGTGAGTGTGGCTATGCACTGTCGAGGCGTATACATTAGCATACCTTTAATTCCATCTGGTACTAACTTAGATAAGGTCGGCCACCTCTGCCTTAATTGACCACTTTGCGAGTTTCAGGCTATAAGGAAGTTGGAGACGTGAACATCGATACTAAAGAGAAATACAATAATAATGTGGGTTTCTGATGGATAACAGGTATGATTAATTTGGTTTTATGTATATATACAGTATATGTAATATGACCGTATTTTAGCTGATAATTCTGATAAATATTGATGGCCACAGCTTCAACTTCCTTATAGCCTGAAACTTGTAAGTGGTCAATAGACTGATAGTGCTAGACGATCAAAGTTATATTAGAACGGATCTCTCATAACAAATAGCCTAACAACCAAATCCACAGTTAGGCTATCAGTGTGTTAAGAGTACAGTATATACTGGCTAACATTAGAGGATTTTATAACCAGACTGAGAAACAACTTATAGCTAGTAATTGAGTAAATTTATTGATTAGGGATACTGTTACTAATATTATATATATATATATATATATATATATATATATATATATATATATAGATATATACATATATATATTAGGGAGTTTCATATTTATATATGAAAAAATAAAATGAAACTACGAGTCATATTGCTTTTTCACAGTTTCTATTTGAGATTATAAAGGCAACAAACCCAAAATTACAATGATTGCTCAATATTTACTGGTCGCACTCTTTTGAAAGTTTACACATTTCCTGTAAAATAAATACAAAAGTTGCATAAGTGTGCAACCTCTAGATGTTAACCAACACAGCAGAAATTTTGCATAAATCATTTTCAAATGATACTGATAACAGGGAGCATCAATATGGTAATCAACATCTGAGGTAGATATAATGAAACACCCTAATATATATATATATATATATATATATATATATATATATATAATATATATATATATTAGGGTGGTCCTAACTATAGAGGCAACAATTAACCCCCTCCGACTCATATGACGCAATCGCGTCATATGGCGGTTCCGCCCAACTACTCATATGACGCGATCACATCTTATGAACCTATCTTAGTATCTCTCTAATAAGTTATATGATGCTCTAGTGTCATTTAGGCCTCAGTAAGTTAAGTAAGTTGGATCAGAATCTGTCGAATGGTGGCAACCCCAAGTTCCTCAGACTTCTAACGGTCCTTCAGTGAGATTTTGACTGTTGTGGGGATAATACTGTGCGGTCCGCCTCCTCGTCAGTAAGTTAGCTATTTCAGTCTGAGGGGGTTAAATTAAGATTTTTTATATCCCCCACCCTTCAGTTTTGTACCTTTAGGGATCAAATGGGTGTGTGTAAAATATTGTATGGATTAATTAATATTTAGAGGTTGCAAAACGACCTTAGAAGTTTCACACAATACTCAAATTCCTCATATACCTTTAACTATAGGCGAACCAAACTTGAAGCTTTCAAAATGTATATAAATTGTTAAAACAAAATTAGTTAACATATTTTAATAGTTTTAGCCACAGATAATTACGATATTACGATATTAAAATATCTCGAAAAAAAATATATGCAAATATGTACAAGTAAAGAAACCATGAATAAATCAATAGCATTATTTATCATAATTATTTATCTGTGTGACCAGGGTATGGGATGAGGACCCACCTCTTATGTACCCCACCAACCTCTTTCCCCAACCACCACCTAGTAGAAAAAGGCTATGATATGTTCTGTATCTCACTCCATTCACTGGTGTCCAAGAAGCGTAGATTTTCAGCTATCTGGAAACCGTTGATGATGTGCTGCGACTACTTGGAGGATGTACTGGAGTTGCTCCTCATCCTTGGTGAGTTGTCTGTTATACTCTTGGATGAGTGCCACACCTCGCTCTGCATTGTCATTGGTGACTTTAATTCCTTGAACAATATTGTATGCCTTCTGGATGTCATTTTGTGAGTTCCAGGAGTCTGGGGGTTCACACAGGCATTTGATCGGAAGACTCATCATCTTGAAGAAAGCTAGTGTTCCTTTGGTCACAAAGTCTTCCAAACCATGTTCCTGCATAGCTTCAGCTGCGACTATCAGTCATTTGGGCGGGTCTTCCGTTCCAGGTTGCTCACACAGGGCCTTTGCCATCAAGCTCTTGGTGCCAAATGGAACGACAGGATTAAATAAGCTAAGTGCCACTAGTTCTTCCGACAAATACAATTGATGGGAGCGGAATTTTTGCAATGTGGCTTTTGAAACTGCTTTATCAATACTTCTATAGGCATGGAGGGTTTCCAGAAGCTCCAACTCATTTCGGGGAACAGAAATGGGAAGAGGAGCCTCAATCCAGTACTTCACATACACAGTAGCAACAAAGATGGACATCCTACGCAAGCCCTGCTCCTCTCTTTAAGTCAACTTGAATATGTCCACGGAACATCCACACTTTAAGCGAGTAAATGATGCATTGGTCCAGGACGAATAAAGTGAACTCCTCTAGATGGAGTTCCTCCAAGGAAAATCAATGAGAGCTCTAGAAGTTCTCAGAAGTCGTCCCTCATATCATGTAGTTCTTCCAAAGCCTTCTAAGCCCAGGAAATCACTTTGGCTTGATTATCTTCGATGACTAGTGCTAGCTCTTCATGATCAGCGCCAGTTTCAATCATATTTTGGTCGATAGACTTCCATTTTGCCTGGAAACGTTTAAAAGAAGCTCCTCTGTGTCTTTTGTTGGCGCCATGAGTGTTGTTGTATAAGCAGCTCCCGCAATCAGTTCCAGCACATGGTGCCTGCAGGCAAAGTAAAGGAGATTCGTTTCCAGTTTCTGCTCTATGTGGGTACATGCACCATTGATACGGCCTGTGTTGGATGCCGTAGTATCAAAAACCATGCCAACCACCTTATCCACTAGACCCCACTCTCCTAAAGCTTCAACAACAGCCTTGGCTTGCTGCTTTCTAGTGCCATTTGGGATTTTGGCAACTTGGAGGAGCTGACTGACTCTGTTGCCCGATATAAGGATGGGAAGTTGATCAACATGTTCCTGTGTTGTCAAATCCTTCATAAGCTTACCATCCCAGTGTACAGTCAATGGTACCGCAGCAGTAAACTCTGCTTTCAAGAAGGAGGTGATTTGCTTTCTTTGCAGCTGTCTTTGCCGCCGGATGGAGGATCGATTGATGTTGAACTCATCAAGATTTTGCCCAAAAGACTGAGCAGCCTCTGCGAGTATGAGTGTTGCCTTACGGCCTGTTATTTTTGACCTATCCTGAACTGCTGCAAGGGATGGAGATACAATGTTTGTTATCACCCTTCGACGTTTAGAGGGACCAGAAGTGGCTTCCACATCTGCAGTTGCTCTCACACCACCACTGTCTTCTTCATTGGACACCTCTAGACCACTGCTACTTCCTGTACTTGACGACTCCATCTGCAGAAATTGGAAAGAGGTTGATCCCGCCTGTTCAGATCGAAGCTTCCTCTCTTCTTGTACTTTCCTTTGCTTGGAGGCTCTAATTTCTCTCTTTGTCAGGGAGACAACCACTGGAACCCATATTTCCTCTGCAGCCTGGTTCTCTTTGGCAAAGAAGGAACTCTTTGTCCTCCTGAATACAAATGGTTGATAGAGCATTGGCAGTGGCCACATCAAACAAGTCCTTTACTGTGGGCTTGAAAGCCTCTTCCTTCTCAATTTGGGGAGTTGATCTCCGATTTTTGCCTTGCTTCAACTTCTGGTATTCTGTATACAGTTTGTCTACCTTAGCAATGGAATGTCCTTTTCGAATTGTCGGGATGCGGGCTTTCACCCAAAACTCTATCACCCCATCAACTACGGCAGTGGCACTAGTATGAATTGTTAGTTTTTTCTCTTGATGGTACTGAAGGAAGTTGCTGAGTACTTCGCCTTTTGATGGCTTAGTTCCTTTCAGATCTTCTTTAGTACTGACTAGATAAATGTTATGTCTACTTTGCATAGCCATGTTGTCACTTATACAATACGTAGTCTTATGCACTTGTACACTTTTAGTCTTATACACATACTACTACCTGGAGCAGTATTTTTCACTTTACACTTTCAAAAACACTGCAAACACTGCAACACATTCGATAACCTGCAAAGCAAAAAATATTCCTGAGTAAGTACGATTTATGGAAATATGACAAATTAGTGAACCTTTGTGGTCGATGTTCAACCTTTAAATATTTTTTCTAATTTTTAATATTTTTTTTTCTTGGGGGTTTGGGACCCAAAGGTACACTTTTGAGGGGTGCGAGCACAACATATAAAACAAAAGTTTTTTAAGGACCACCCTAATATATACAGTATATACATATACAGTATATCTCACAAATACACATTAGCTAATAAATGTTTACATACTCCCAGCCGGACTCGAACCACCGACAGTCAGGACGAGTGTTCATGTTTTAATCCACTACACAACGGAGTGATAAGGATATTAGTATCCTTTATCACGCCGTGGTATAATGGATTAAAGCATGGATACTATTTCTGACTGTCGGTGGTTCGAGTACGGCTGGGAGTATGAAACACACACATTATATACATATATATATATTTTTATTTACTTATTTATATTAGTAAGTGTATGTGAAAATAAATACTATTTACAGCATAAATACATGTAGGGAAGTGATAAACGTAATGAGGAAAGCTGTCAAGAGACCCGTGATATAGAACGATTTAATGTGGACATTGATAAGGGAAAGGATTTTTTTTTGATAAATTAAATAATATTGGAAGAATGTGTGTGGGTGAGAGAGAGAGAGAGAGAGAGAGAGAGAGAGAGAGAGAGAGAGAGAGAGAGAGAGAGAGAGAGAGAGAGAGAGAGAGAGAGGATGGAACTAATATGGGAAATAGGGGGAGACATTTGACAGCTGAAATTGGAAAGACGAGAGAGAAAGAGAGATATTTACATACATAGATTTACATAGATACACTGGCCACACAGACCTTACGATCCAAACGAGGTGGTCAGGACTTAATTCTAGTAGAGATGGCATATCCGATAGAAAAGGAAAGTTGAAGGAAAGGAGAGAGAGAGAGAGAGAGAGAGAGAGAGAGAGAGAGAGAGAGAGAGAGAGAGAGAGAGAGAGAGAGAGAGAGAGAATGTAATTAACGCAACACTGAAACTAATGACCATGAGGAATAAATAGGAAAAACAAAATAATAATATATAATGAACTAGGAGAGGTGGGGAAATTCACATAAATTTACAATAATTACGCAGTCATTACATAATTAAAGCAATTAATGTAATGCCATACACTGTTCATTAATGGTAATGCCATACACTGTTCATTAATGGTAGGCCAGAAATCCTGACTCCTAACCTCTGTAACTAAACAAGGTCTTGAGTAAATGGGCAGAAAATGTCCTTAATTCAATGAAGCAAACCGGCATCACTAAATATTGAATGCACGAATAATAAATACAGGAATATATCAAACCAAGCCAAATAAGTGAGTAAATATTAAGAGAAAAGCTGCCAAAGTCTGGAGACACAGAACGACTTGATATGGACGTGGATGAAGGGAAGGAGAAAAGTTTTGATAAATGAACAGAGATGGGAGAATGACGGAGAGAGTTACCAGGAATAGTTAGTATCTTAGAAACTTTGCAGTCTATTCCGTGTAGACACTCGAACTTGAAGGAGAGAGAGAGAGAGAGAGAGAGAGAGAGAGAGAGAGAGAGAGAGAGAGTAATTAAAGGGGATTAGAGGGAGACGACTGGGAGGAGGAAGATAAGAAAGAGAGCGAATATTGAGGAGCCAGAAAATATGAAATATAACATACAAAGGAGAGAGAGAGAGAGAGAGAGAGAGAGAGAGAGAGAGAGAGAGAGAGAGAAGGATCTATTGGAGCTGAAGAGTTAATTAAAGTCATTAATATTTCTCATGTTTCCAAGAAGTCTTTCCTTAGCTGAATATAAACGCCTATTGATCTTCAAAATATAATCAAGTAATGCGTCATCGTAATAAGTACAAAGGAAAACAAGCAACAACAGGTCATGCGCTAATATGGAGAGAGAGAGGGAGGGATCAAAATGAGGGTAGTATTAATTTTCTTCTACACTGCAATCATTAACCCCTCTTTGGTGGGGCCCGGCTTAAGGCGGTCTAGAGAACCAAGGACTATGTGGCGGGGCCCGCCTTAAGTCGGTAGCAATTTTGAGCACATAATTGGCTCTGAGAGAGAGACGAGCGGTGGGAGGAGCGTAGGTTGGCTCTGACCGTTCGGCACGGCTCCCGCGCCGCGACTGCCCTCCCCTCCACACACATCCACACCCATTCCCTCGCTACACAGGGAATTATGTAAGGAAATTACCGTATATTAGCAATTTTTCCTTCGTGTTGCACGATCGTTGCAAGAGAACGCGTGGTCGTAGAAGGATGGTTCTGGTGTCATTGGAAAGCTCAATTATCGCCCTTTCACGGATACATAATTGTATTACGCTCTGGCTCTTGTTTATGCATGAAAAAGAGCACGGAAATAAGCTCGTTTAGGGTAAAACTACCCGCTTGGCAGGTAGTAGAAGTTATTAACCTAGCCGCTCGCTCGTTGAGTGTTAAGGGGGTAGTGCTTGGTTTTGGTCTATATATTTATATATTATATTTATTTAGTTTCCTCGCTAGACCTCCATCAAGCTTAGAAAAACACACCTTAGACCCCCTTTCAAGATATATTTGTACATTTTTCGGGAGAAAAATGTCCCGGCCAAAGGCCGATTCCTTCTAAACTTAGAGGCTCACTATCGCTCGCCAGGAAAAAAACGACACCTAAATGGCACGAAAGGTCTTAATATTGACAACAAAAAGATGAGGCGAAAGGTCTCAAAATCGCCAAACTAACGGAACGAACGTCTCAAAACCTCAAAATGAATACGCTAAACATGAAGGAGAAGGGGCTCTAGAAAAAGCGAGTAGTACCCCCTTTAGGGGAGGTTTTTAGCTTGCTCCCTAGACCTCAATCACCCCCCCAAGAAAGCCCCCCCCCCCTTTTCGAGATAAAAGTTGTACATATTTCGCTTAAAAACGTTCTTTCCTCCTAAATTGCAGGTTCACTATCGTTCGCCGGGAAAAGAAATCGACACCTAAATGGTACGAAATGTCTAAATATTAATAAAATAAATGGGTTGAAAGGTCTTTAAACCACCAAACTAATGGGGTGAGCGTCTCAAAATCTCAAAAACTAATGGGGAAAACATGAGGGAGAAGGGGGTCCAGAAAATCCACATGCCTTCCCTTAAGGGGGTATGGTTTATCTGTTGGTCCACTTATTACTTTATTAATTTATTAATTTATGTTTTTAGTTTCCTAGCTAAGCCTTCATCAAGCTTAAGAAAACACCCCCAAGACCCCCTTTCAAGATATATTTGTACATTTTTCGGTAGAAAAATGTCCCGGCCGAAGGCCGATTCCTCTTATAATTACACCTAAATGGCACGAAAGGCCTTAATATTGACAACAATTGGGCGAAAACTTTTAAAATCGCTAAACTAATGGGCCTAACGTCTTAAAATTTAAAAACTAATGGGGCAAACATCAGAGAGAAGGGAGTTCAGAAAGAAACAACCATCTCCTCTTAACAGAAGACAGAAATACCAGCAGGAGAGAGAAGGAGGTCAAGAGGAGAAGAGAAAGAGAAGGAAGGATTGATGAGTCAGGGATTGAAGAAGCGGACATTAAAATAAAGCGGTTTAATTTGTCTGTTTTCTTTCTTTTTTGTTTTGTGTTGTGTTGTCCCTGTTCGGGCTCTGTCTCGAGTCGATCACCCTAAAACAAATACAAAATAAATACATTAAAAACATATACATATAATGGTATGTGCCAGAGTAAACTAAATCAAACATGAAAGAATACACACTGCTAAATCAAGATGAGAAAGAGAGAAGGACAGTACACGAAAACAAATAAAAAACTATATATATATATATATATATATATATATATATATACAAAGAAAGCAATTAAACAGGACAGAGCAGATATAAACGGACATATAATAAAGTCAAATGGCCTATAACATAAGGAAAGAAAATAAGGTACTAAGAAGAAAAAATAAATACATAAAAATAATTATAAAACAAGGAAAGACAAACAGGTCATAGAAGAAATTAAGGACAATATAATAAAATCAAATATCACATAAGGAAGAAAGCAGGTCAATGGAGAAGAAAAACAAATATAGGACAATGCAAGTAAAGCTAGTCATAAAATAAAATAAAGGAATTTATAATATAATTGTTATACCAGTTTGTTTTACCAGATTTATATATTGGTTATAGTGAGTTCTTTCAAGATTAGGTCATTCAGAGTCAAACAATATATGCACAGAAGTCAGAGAGATACATATAACACTGAAATATAGTTTTATGAACAGTTTTATTTATCTTAACTCTATGTACGGTGATTATAGATAGTTGATTATAAATGGTTATAGGTAAACGTATACAACATGGAAATACTGTTCTAGCACGAACGAGAATCTAGATGGAGCTCAGGTATACATAATAATATTAGCTGTCCTCTTATGTAATACACACACTAAAGGTTTATCTCCGAAGTTAGCAGTCGAGCAATACACACATATAAAGTCACTACGCTCTTACAATTAAAGTTATATCAAGTAGACGAGGATTTACACTGAGTTTATTATTTAGGAATTCTAACTGTCATAGGCACCTTACGCACTGGTGTAATTAGACAGAGTCAATACTTGTGGACTCTAACTTTTATACACTTGATGATAATTAAGTGGAGTCAATATTTGTGGACTCTAACCTTTATAGGCACCTGGCGAACTGGTGTAAATTTGGCAGAGTCACTACTTGTAGACTCTAACTTTTAAGATACCTCTTCACTGGTATCGACTTAACTCAGAGTTATAACACAGCTCCAGAATTAACACTCGGAGCCTAGGGCGAGGTAACAGCTTGTGGTCGTCCGAGTCTCTGTGTGGCCGTCCAGGTTGGTCTGTCGTGTGAATCAGCTGCTTAATTACAGATGGAGTAATGATATAAGATCTTAAATAAGTTCTCTCAATATTTGGATACTGGGGTACCTTATCGGACTAACGCAAGTAGTTTTTAAGTACTTGACTGTCCTGATTGTTGTATTACTCGGTGATGGAGTTCTGTTCAGGTACTCTTGAGTTGGGGTCTTTAATATCCTGTCTGTGTCATGACACAGTGACAGGATATCGGGCTAACGCAAGTAGATAGTACAGTCATGACTATATACTATTTTCCTTGACTACCAATGACCTTTATAAGAGGTTCAAGGAACTCGGTGGTGAAGTTCTGTTCAGGTACTCTTGAGTTGGGGTCTTTAATATACTGCGTATGTCATGACACAGTGGCAGGATATCTGGCTAAAGCAAGAGGATAGTACAGTTATGACCATAAACTATTTCTCCTGACTACCACTGACCTTTGTAAGAGGTTCAAGGAACTCAAGATGGTGTTTAAATCTTTTTAGTATCTTTTACCCTGACATGTCAATAGGTAAGAGTACTAAGGACTTCTATATGCAGAGTGCCAATTAAGGTGTCTCGCAATGCCCTGAGCTAATCGAAGGAACTTAGCATGCTAAGCTTCCCACAGTAGTTGTAGTATGATGTTTTAACACCTTACGATCGGGCTAGGCGGTATATTTGACCGTGCCGCACAGCGTTTTTTTTTTTTACCATAAATGGGGTTGTTTCCGTGCTCTTTTTCATGCATAAACAAGACCCAGAGCGTAATACAAGTATGTATCACTGAAAGGGCGTAAATTGAGCTTTCCAATGACACCCGAACCATCCTTCTACGATCACTGGTTGTCTTGCAACGATCGTGCAACCGAAGGGCAAAATCGCTAAAATACGGTAATTTCTTTATATAATTACGTATGCAGCGAGGGAGTGAGGGTGGATGTAAGTGGAGTAAATCTCATTAGGTCCACGGCGGCCGTGGCGAGCGGTCATGAGGTAACCCATGCTCCTCCAGTCACTCATCTCTCTCTCAGAGCCAATATTGCGCCAAAATTGCACTCGGACTTAAGGCGGGCCCCGCCAGATAGTCCAAATTTTTCGATTCGGACTTAAGTCGGGCCCTGATCTTTAAGGGTTAATAAAAGGAGTCAGGTGAGAACATGTCCTCTTCTTTAGACTTCCTTAATTAAAGGTGCATTCTTATATTGAATTTCGATGTTATTTCAATGCCATGGCATGTCAATTTATATTATTAAATCAGTTTGTGTGTCTGTTTGTCTGTCTGTGTGTGTGTTCTTAATAGGCGGCCGCAGTTTTGGACCTGGGGAGCTGAAACTTTGCATGTGGGTGTCAATTGACCTGGGTCAGGTCATAGAGGGGGCGAGGCCACGATCGGAGGTCGTTTCGAGGCCGAAATTGAAAACAAATGAACAAAATTGCCGTTTGGGGCAGGAGGCCTCCGATCGAAAAGGTGTATGAAACGAAAGTTGTTCCGTACCCCAAAATGGGGTACGGATGAGGTCAGATCCAAAATCGGAGGTAATTTAGCTGCCGAAATCGAGGTCGCCGTTTAATGAGGCACAGGGAGGTCGAGGCTGGTGATTATGGTAGTAGTAGTATTGTGATGATTGTGGTAGTAGTGATTGATGATGGTGATTATGGTAGTAGAATTTAAACCCGGGCAATGCCGGGTACCCCTGCTAGTAACAATGATTCCTCAATAGGCTTGAAGAATCCTAGACCTGTGGAAGATTAGGCATGCCTTTCAATCTCACTGGAAGTGGAGGTTAATTTTAGGACTTTTAAAACACTGATATGTCAATGTGTTTTTGAAGCCCTAAAATTGCTTATCCTCTTTAGCTTTCTCCAGCATACTGATGACTTTTGCTGATATGTCGTGTGGTGATCGTGTGGAGGCAAAAAGGTCACAAGTGTTGGCAGGGGATAATGAGGGGAATTAAAGGGTCCCTTCTGGAATAGGTTGGGCCGGTATTTTGTTCCTTGGGAGGACAAAGGGCGCAAGTGAGTACTCCAGTGGTGGTGACGAGAGTCCTTCTCACTCTGGCTGAACAGTATTCTTCCTTTTAAATTGTGCAGGGGGCCAGGTGGTGTGTTGATGTACTTTCCGGGTGTAGGGGGACATTTTGTTACAAGGTAGGTAACTCGGGCTTCTCTCCTAATGCTGGAAATAGAGGATGTAGTATTATAGGTGGCTAAATGCTCTCGCGCACTACTTGACTCACAGGATATTACTTTGTGGGTAAATCTCTCTATAGGGATTCTTCTGCCTTCTATAGGGAGCTTCTGGTTCTCCTTAGTTATTCTCTTATCTTCTTTCGTCTTCTTGCTGTTCTTATGGGGACCTTCAGTTGTAATGGAGGCAACTCAGGCTTCTCTCTTAGTACTGGAAATGGAGGATGAAGTATTATAGTTGATATATTAGAGGTTTCCGCACACTACGTGATTGTGATTCACGTGGTATCACTCGGCGGGCGCATCCTTACATAGGGATCCTTCTGCTTTCTATAGGGATCCTTTGTTTTCCCTCTGTACGTCCTTGTCTCCTTTCGTCTTCCTGTTGCTCTTCTGTCTTTGTTTCTCCGTCTTCATATCGTTGTTGGATAGCTTTGGAATACGGGCAGGGAGAATATTCTTTGCTGTGTGGTTCTCATCTGAATTGGTGGTTTCGTTTCTATCTTAGTTCTCCCTTTAATGGTGATCGGAATTCGTTCTCCTTGATAGCGGCCATTTTGTCCTGGTTGTTCGTCTTTTCTCTCTGTTGCCTTATTTCCCTGTGTTTTATCCTTCTCCACTTCCTTCTTCTTCTCCTGCTTATCTTCGTTGAGTTTTTGGTTGAAATGGCGAGGGTCTGGGATGTGGTGTCTGCTGTTTGTCTGGTCTTCGTTGCTTTGTTTAGTTATTATCTTTCCTTTTGTTTAGTATCTCCTTTCTTCCGTCTTCCCATCTGCTCTGTTTTGATTTCTTCCTCTGGTGCTTTTCTCTTCCCGTTCGGGGGTGACTCTCGTTTCTTCGTTATTTAAAAAATCAAATATGACAAAAGGAAAGAGGGAAAGGTCATAGGAGAAGAGAAAAAAGGAGGGTGTGGTCAGGGGTTAAAGAAGCGGAAATTAAAGTATACGAATATATTGAGGGCGAGAACCGATAAAAGAGACGAACAATACGGAGAGAGAGAGAGAGAGAGAGAGAGAGAGAGAGAGAGAGAGAGAGAGAGAAAGATATAGACTCGAATGATGTAAGTAAAATACAATGCATTAATTATATACAAGACAATAAATCTGAAAGAATAACAATGGAATAAAGAATGGAGGAAGTATCGTAAAAGGATAATGACGGAAAATAAAGAGTGCGAAGCAAGCAACTCAATAACAGGAGAAAAAGCAAAACTAACGACAAGGGAAATAGAAGAACAAATGTGCGTAAAGTACATGAAGATAAAATGAACGAAAATATATGAAAACAATGACAATATATAAAGGCTAGATAAGACAAATCAATAAAAGCAATGGTAAGAAAGGGAAGCAAGAAATGACAAAAATAAGGACAAGGGTAACAAAACAATGGAAGTAAATCACACCAATATAAAAGGAACGTAAACAAATCAAAACCATGAACATAATTATATAAAACCTTGAGAAGACAAATCAATAAATGCAATGGTAAGAAATGGAAGCAAGAAATGACAAAAATAAGGACAAGGGTAATAGAACAATGGAAGTAAATCACACCAATATAAAAGGAACGTAAATAAATCAAAATAATGAACATTGTAGTATTATTTTCTTTTCTCGACTATACTACTTACGTGGGGGATAAATCGACAGTCATCTAGAAGTTCGTATACTTTATTTAACAAAACTTCCTAACTACTCTAATAACGGTTTCTCTGTTCGGGCCGACATGAGTTCAAGACACGGATTGAATATTACGTCGATTCACGATAGGTTGTACTTTGGAACCCTAGAGCCCCCGTTACTCCCTAGCTGAATTCCCGTTATTCAGGTATTGACTCAAGTCGACTTCGATCCAAAGGCACGTTATTAGTTTCTAATTTACTATAGTTTATTCCGAGCCCTGCTGTGTCTACGGTGGAGACCAGGGCCTAATAAATCAATCGTTATTTACCTATTTAACAAAAGTTATATTCCTTATCTATCCTTAAGAATTAAAGACGTCCACTGGGCCTATTGTGTCTAATCCCGAGACCAAGGCATTAATACATATAATCTCTTTACTACTCTTTCCTATATCTTACATTAACTCATATAACAAAGACTTCATTACAACAACGGTACCTTAAAACTCTCTGAATAGACAATAAATTCCTACAAATGAACCGGCCGGAATTACAAGTTAGTTAGATTTTCCTCTCAAATACAATCTTGAATTCTATCACACAGTTACTCAAATTAACAGGTTGTTTACACTCTTTACCTTGATAAATCTAATTGATAACACCTTCCGATTATACACTCACGCAATCCTATTACAAATAAGCTATATTCACAATAAACACTTAATCAATAATATTTCTTAAATTTGTAAACTGTACCTCAAAACCCTCTACACGGACAAGATTCACGGTTATAATCTTTTATATAAATTCTTATGAATACATTACTATACTGGACGTGACGTCCTTAACGCTCCCCCAAAACTGACCCAATTGTCCTCTCAAATGATAATGGATATAGTTTCCTTTTTAACAAATGAGTTTGTTATTTATATGGACGAGTGTCATTTCCTATCTATAACTGACCTATCGGGCAACTTACCCCAAACTGGTTTCCCCTGAGACTATTGGTTGCCCTTCTGTCTTTAAGAAATGATTTCCCCCTTTAAATATACTTAAATCTTTCCTATCAGATCCTATCTAGTTACAACTCTCGACATTACGTCTTTGCAAACAAAAATAACTATTCTTAACACATCATCCTTTTATGTACAGGTAAGCCTAGAATTTTTTATCTTTAGTTTGTCCTATAAGGACACATCAATTATTATTTCTGGTGGCCACTGCATTCTCTCTCTTTCTTTACATCAACTGGAAATCTTTGCTCCCCTCTACTATCTGTCGGCCTCCTGAATCGCTTGGCTGTAGGTATGCAAGCCTGCGATGCGACGACAGGCGGCCACACACTGAAGGTGTATCTGCCTTAGTAGAGAAGAGCTGATGATAGGCCTGAGGTGGGCCTTCTGGAACAAAGGGCGAGGGCTGGGAGGCTGGAGCCGAGTTCCCGTGGGTGCCCAAGTGAGAGAGAGTAAGTAGATTGTGAGAAGCTAGCCCAGTGCCGTCCGGCCGGCGGAAGATCTTGCAACCTGCCCCCCCCCCCACCCCCCCTCCCTTTATAGTCACGCCTCCCGCTCTCCCGCGCTGTGATTGGCTGAGCGGCTCGCACGGCAGCCCGCTCGCTCTGAATACTCGCTTTCCCCACGTCCACTCTCTTATCTTCATAATAAGTTCCTGGAAGCTGGTTGCAAATGTTTTTCAGTGGCTTATGGGAGTATAGGGCTGGCACCGAGGTATTGGACCTATTTCAACCAGAGGAAAATGTCCGGGAAGAGAACGAGAGCGAATTTAGAGGTGAGGTTGGAAGTCCAGCTGTGCGCTCCGAAAATGGAGGCCGCTGATTGGCCGGCTTGGGAGGTGTGTGAAACTCAGCTGGCGAGGGGAGCAGGTAAGAGGGGGCGTGGTGATTAGTGGAGGGCTTTTCTACTTTATCACCTCCTACTAACTTAAGGCGAGCTCCTGATCGACGTAACACTGTTCCCCTAAAATTTTGGCCATCCGGCTGCCATTCCACCAGTCCACTGTGCTCACAAAAAATCTGTGTAGCTGGAGTGCAGGATTTTGATTTCCCATGGCAGTTTTTTATTTTTTTTTTTTTTTTTCTATGTGATTGAGGGAGGCAAAAGGCATAACTGCCTATAGCGAGTGCCTCCCCCATAGTTGAAAGAGTGACAGGGCCAAAATCAAGGGACGTTCGAGCCAAAATGCCTGGACACACGGAGTTTGAAGCAATTTAAGTCATAGGAAGAGGGAAAGACTGATTCTGGGAGAGAGTTCCAGAGCTCAGCTGTTGAGTAGAAGAAAGTTTGAGAGTAACGTTTCACTCTTGGGTTGGAGAGTTGCACAGAGTAGGGGTGGGATTGAGTTGCAAGACGGGTACCACGTGCCCTACGTAAAGGAGGTGGTATGCACTGGGATAGCTCTGAGGAACACTGATTATTATAGTAGCGATAGAATAGCGAGAGAGATGCAACATTGCGGCGGAGAGAGAGAGATTGCAGAGAGTTGGTGAGTGGACGGGAGTTAATGATACGAAAGGCCTTCCTTTCAACTTTGTCTAGGAGAGCGGTGTGAGAGGAACCTCCCCACACATGTGAACAATACTCAATACAAGGGTATAGCTACTATATACTATATACAAGCTACTATAACCTGCCCGGGATGAAAGAGAAGCTGTTTGAAGGCCCTGGTAGTGTTTATTCTCTGTCCTTTTTCATCGACCATTGCTACTAGTTGACGGAGTCGGTACTGAGGGTCAGAGGGGAGAGGCATGGTGCCTTGCAAATGGCAGGCACGTGCCTTGGGGGTCCTATTTATACCCTCATCTGGGTACCTGATTGGTGGACGGCTAATCCTACCACTACGAGTAAGGGTTTCTGTGGGGCCCGTGGGTTTAGACGCTCTAGCTGGATTTTTATCTGGAACATTAGTCAAGGGATTTTTTCTAGGTTCATTTACTTTAGCCGAGGGAAAGCCAATTATACGTTTGCCTTCCAGAAATACGTCTCTTGTTTCTACCTCGTCTCGAAAACACTCTGCCTCACTACTTAAAGTCTTATTGAAATCTCTCGGGAGATCTGAAACTTCGCTGTCTGGGACCGTAGACTTTTCATCATCGGTCAGCTCATAGTCATCATTTTCCCCACTGGGCGCGGTTTCTTTGTTTCCTACGTTTACCCCTTGCCCAAATTCAGGGAGACTCTTAGGTTTGTGACTAAGAGACCACCATAACGGAGAGTCCTTCGAATAGTTCCTGTTCAGGTTAGGACCTCCAACATTAGGTCGAGCTGCGGAAGTACTAGAGTCATCAACCCCGACTTCTATCTCCCCCTCGCTCCCTTCCTCGCTACTCCACTCGCTCATATCTGGTGGTAAAATACCTTCATATCGTTTAGTCTGACGAATATGGGTAGCTGACACAATATCCCCATGATGCAAGTACAACACTTGATAGGGCCCGTTTATCTCTACAACCCTGAAGGGCCCCTCGTATTTCTCTTCCAGTTTACCAGCTCGGGTGGGATCATGTCTCTTCACCAGAATATATTCCCCCCGGTAATAAGGATTATTTAGAGAAACGTTCTTAAGCTGTTGCTGGGTAATATGATCATGAACTTGCTGCTGTCGCTCCCCTTGTTCCTTTAACCCGATGAGTACCAGCTAAATATTTATAAATGTACCACCCAGGACCGGCTGATTCTGAATTTTTGTTTTCCAGAAACAATAGCGAATGGGTTAGGAATGAAGGGAAAACCACGAAAAATCAATCAAAAAGCTCAAAAAATGGTCCTACGGAGCCCCCGAAAACGGATTTTACAAGAGTATAAAATTGAAGGCAATTTCCCCAAGAAAACATGTTTTTGCGCGCTCACGCACACGCGGTTGGACTTTGAGAGTTTTCAACCATCGGCATGGGTGCGTGGGATACTTAGACAGTTCCCATACAAATCTGAGCCCTCTAGGTGCCATAGGACCGGAGTAATTGGGACCGGAGTGACACTGACGCAGACGTCTGCGTCGCTGGGGTTTAGCGTTACATACATTGCCGACGCACTGTTTGCATCGCTGGGGCTCAGTGGGTTAAATATTGTCCTGGTTGGGAATATGTGGCGGAAGGACTGGGGTAGGGTAATAATCGTTCTTGAGGAAATTTCGGTGTGATTCCGAAAATAATCTCATAAAGAGAATACCCAGTAGTCCTACAAACCGTGGTATTTACCCCCCAGACAATTTCTGGCAGAAGTTCCGGCCAACCTCGGACGATTCTCTACCCTTGTGAGCTCAGACTAGCCCGGATACAGTTTGCTAACACCCTATGGTTCCTTTCACATACAGCATTCCCCTGGGGAGGTGTGCTGTATCCGGTAGCCCAAGGCTTCTCCCAAGTGTTGCCAGATTTCATTATTAAATTCTTTTCCCCTATCACTCAGAATACCTCCAGGGGTGCCATATACAAAAATTACCTTTTCTAGGATAACCCTAGCCACGGTTTCGGCTTTCTTGTCCGGAATGGCGCAAGCAACCGTGTATTTGGAAAAGACGTCGACGCAGGTTAAGATGTACCTTTTGTTCGTCTGTCAGGGCAGAGGTCCCATAATATCCACAGATAATTTTTCCTACGGTTTACCGGCCGTAATGTGTCAGGGAGACTGTCTAGGTCCCTGTCCATCTTTGCCCCTTTGACATCCCAAACAATTTTGAACAACTTCTTTAACAATGTGGTCGGCCCTCTTGGTCCAGTACCTTTCATTAAATTTCTTTAGAACTCGAGACTGTCCCAAATGAGCCCCCCTTCCTTCTTGTCTGTGAAGGATTTGGATCATGTGTTTAGCCTCCGAATAATCAAGTACTATTCGATCTTTAGAATCCCTCCAGGCTCCCTCAGAGAATTTTACTTTGTCGCCATACCAAGGGTTCAGTGTGTTGGACGGGTGCTACCGGTAGTCGAGACAGGCCATCGTCATTAGTGTGCAGTTTACCTGGTCTAAGTCTAACTTCAAAGGAGTATTCCTCCAAAATCCCCTTCCACCTGACAAATAATCCATCTTCCATTTTCATTTTCCAGAGCCATTGCAAGCTATGATGGTCCGTGATAACTTCGAAATGGACCCTGGCTAGATTGGGACGGAAATATTGTACAGCCCACACTAGAGCTAGACATTCCTTTTTTGTAACGCTGTAATTCTTTTCGCCCTTATTCAGCGTCCGGCAAGCACATGCTACTATGCTTTCCTTTCCGTCCACTTTCTGGGCCAATACGGCTCCGAGCCATTCATCAGAAGCATCAGTGTATAGCTGAAACGGCTTGGTAAAATCCGGATGACAAACTATGGGGTTAGAAGTTAATTTTTGTTTCAGATGATCAAAAGCTATCTGACAACTCTGGTCCCAGTCAAACCTCCTCCCTCTTTCTAGTCTCTTAGTCATGGGGCGAGCAATTTTTGAAAAGTTGGGTATAAACCTTCGATAATAGGATGCCATTCCCAGAAACGCTCGGATCTCTTTGACAGAAGACGGGCATGAGATTTCTGCAATAGATCTTACTTTATGTGAGTCCGGGTGAATACCTTTACTGGAAACCACGTGCCCTAGATATGCCACCTCACGGGCCCCTAGTTGGCATTTTGATGGCTTCAGTCTAAGTCCTGCCCCCCTGATTCTTTCTAGCACTTCTTGTAGTCGGTGAATATGTTCCTCCAACTAGCGGAAAAGATTATAATATCATCCAAGTAAGCTAAACAAGTTTTCCAGGTTAATCACCTCAATACTTCGTCCATGACTGTAGTGAAACTGGCTGGGCCGTTGCAAACTCCGAAAGGCAAGACGGTAAACTGGTAGAGTTTGCCTTCACTCGTGGCAAATGCAGTTTTCTCTTGGTCCTCTAACCTAACTGGTACTTGCCAGTATCCACTCTGTAGGTCTAGGGTAGAGAACCAGGTTGACCCATTGAGTGATACAAGTGAGTCATCAATACGAGGTAGGGGTTGCGCATCTTTGATGGTGACATCGCTTAACTTTCGATAATCTACACAAAACCGAGTAGACCCATCTTTTTTTCTTGCCAGGACTACTGGAGATGACCACGGACTGTAGGACTCTACTACTATCCCCTGCTTAATCATTTCTTCGACTTGTTCCTTTTCATTTTGCCTCATAATGTGATTTTGTCGTCTATAGGGTTGCCTAATAGGAGGCCCTTGAGTGTGTATCTCGTGGGTGTGTCGGGTTCGGGGCGATCCGTGGTCCCCTTCGTTTTGAGCAAACACATCTCGGTACTTCCAGAGCAACTCATATAAGGTATTGGCTTGATTTGACGTTAATTGTTTCGGAATTTCAGGTAAGTTCACAGGTCCGTCAGTTCAACAGTGGTGGGTTGAGCGGGTGTGACTTGTCCTAACAGTTTTCCTTTTTGATAATTAATCATGTCATCGCCAAAGTTGGCTATAACTAGTTTCCTATGGTCGTTAGTAATAAAGGTGGGAGATATTCTCACTTTATTCTGTGCATCAGGTTAAAAAATCCCGGCAGTCATGCCCGGGGATGGAGGAATCTCTATCATTTTCCAAAATCTAGGGGGGATAGACAGTTTTCCTGTGGTGGCTACTATTTGAGGTCGTAGGGTGGTCGTTGTGTCTTTCGGCCCACACTGGATAGTTACCCCCAACTGACTCATGAAATCTATCCCCAGATACCCATCGACTCCACTATCCGATTTTCCCGATAAAACACAGAAATCGGTGGTGAATTTAATTCCTTTCCACTGTACTACTACCGTATTAGTTCTCCCTAGGATCGTCAGTGGTTGACCCCCAGCTCCTGACAACTGAATACTGGTTTGATCTAAGGAGCCCATTTCTTTCTGATTGTTTTTAACAAAATTCTCTAAAAGACAACTTCTGTTTGCCCCCATATCAATTAGCATGTTGGTGGCTTTCCCATTGATTACTATAGTTTCACAAGGCGTTTGTCTCTCTAAGATGTTGACCTCACTATACCGCCTTTCTATGCAAGGTTTAACAGAACATTTTCTCTCTCTTCCGGCATCATGACTTTTGGCTGGCTTTCTGTCTCCCTGTATTCTACCGGAAGCATTCCTCCCCGGTTTGGATCGGTTCCCCTTGGTAGAGGTCGGTCGTTTGGAAGTGCGGGGTCAAACCTAGGGGTTGGGGCTTGTAGACGGTTGGAACAGTTCCTAGCTAGGTGTCCGGTCTGTCTACATATGAAGCATCGGATCAGGGTTCTCGGATACCCTTTGTTTGGGTTCTCCTCCTCCCCTTTCGTTTTTTCCTCTCTTAGTTCTCGAGCCTCCATGATCTTTTTAATGACCTCCATGAGTTCCTTAGTAGTATTCACTTCATGAATAATGCAGTGCTTTCTAACTTCCACCGGGCATGCTTGGATCATAATCTCCCTGATCTCAGTTTCCTGGCCCTCTTGATCCATATGGGGATATGCCAGTTTGACATTTTTCGCGATTTCCCTCCTCAGGGCTCTCACATTTTGGCCGTCGAGTTTCAGACTCTTAAGTTTGTCTCTGGCCTTCCTGGTGGAAGTTTCTCGGCCAAATTCTTCAATTACGGCACTCCTAACTTCGGCCCATGACACTAGTCCCTCTAGAGTCTAGACGTACTCTTACATCGTTCAGGGCCTTGCCTAAGTGTGCCTTTCCATAGGCGATCTTCTTTCCATTTTCTCCTACGTCAAGTAACGAGAATTGACATTCTAACTGCACGATCCAGAGCTCGATTTCTTCCTTCCCCTCTTCCCATAATCTGAATGGTAATACGTCCGTCATTATGTCTGTTCTGTTAGATAATTATACTCAATCTAAATGATTTGTCGAATCCCACCGCTTGCCACCAAAATGTAGTATGTATTTTCTTTTCTCGACTATACTACTTACGTGGGGGATAAATCGACAGTCATCTAGAAGTTCGTATACTTTATTTAACAAAACTTCCTAACTACTCTAATAACTGTTTCTCTGTTCGGGCCGAGATGAGTTCAAGACACGGATTGAATATTACGTTGATTCACGATAGGTTGTACTTTGGAACCCTAGAGCCCCCGTTACTCCCTAGCTGAATTCCCGTTATTCAGGTATTGACTCAAGTTGACTTCGATCCAAAGGCACGTTATTAGTTTCTAATTTACTATAGTCTATTCCGAGCCCTGCTGTGTCTACGGTGGAGACCAGGGCCTAATAAATCAATCGTTATTTACGGTACCTATTTAACAAAAGTTATATTCTTTATCTATCCTTAAGAATTAAACACGTCCACTGGGCCTATTGTGTCTACTCCCGAGACCAAGGCATTACTACATATAATCTCTTTACTACTCTTTCCTATATCTTACATTAACTCATATAACAAAGATCATTATCACCACCAAAACCAGACTCACCCCAGCTAGCCACAAACACACATACACCAATTATAAAAGAGCTAACTGGGAAGCATTCACAAATGAGACAGAACAACACTTCACAACTCTAAACAGTACACCCATCACTAACATCAACAATGCTGCACACATACTCAATAAAACTATCCAAAACGCTGACAAGAAACACATTCCAAGAGGTAACAGAAAAAGACACAACCCCAACTTCACACCAGAAATTCAAAACCTCATCAGACAACGCGACATACTGAAACACTCCCCAGCACCCCACACACAAGACATCACACAACAAATTCAAGCACTCAACACCCAAACTAACAACAAAATACAAGAACAACAAAAACTAAATTGGAATAACTTCCTACAAACACTTGATCACAAAAAACACCCCAAAAAACTATACAAAACACTAAACAGCATCACACTTTCCAACAGCAACACAACACAATCACATGCTGCAATCACAACAACAGACTCTACTCCTTCATGTAAACAACAAGCAAACACTCTCATCAATCACTTCTCACATGTCAGCCACCTATAACCTCACAAAGACGACCGATGTGTCATCCGAATGTAAGAGATAATTCCCCACAGACCCTGACTATACACCCTTCACCAATCACCAGACAAAGCATATCATCAACAATCTCAAGCACTCACCCGCCTGTGGCCTAGACAACATAAGCAACATACACCTCAGACACCTGGGACCACAAGGCATACAAGCACTCACTAACATATCAAACTACAGCTATTCACACAACACAATACCAGACATTTGGAAGCATGGTATCATCATCACATTCCCCAAACCCAACTAAGACCCCACGCTACCCTCCTCGCACCGCCCCATCACACTCCTTTGCTCCCCCTCCAAAGTCATGGAACGCCTAGTATAACAACTAATTACACCTGACCTACCTCTAGCTCCAACACAACATGGCTTTAGATCACTGCACTCCACAAACACTCTTCTCACAGACCTTACACAAAGAGCTTTCGACGGCATCAACTCAGCTAGACCACCACACAGATCACTATTAGCCACACTCGACATTAGTAAAGCCTTCGATGCCATCCCCCGCCACAACCTAACAAACAAAATCTGCAACACAAACATGCACAACAACACAAAAAGGTGGCTGGCCAACTTCCTAGCAGGCAGATGTGCACACGTATCTTTTGCCGGTCAGTCATCTAAAATCAGAAACTTTCCAAACGGAGTCCCACAAGGATCCGTCCTATCGCCCGCACTCTTCAATCTGTACATGCACAATATAACTACACCCAATACGCCCCAAATAAACTTAGCCTCCTATGCAGATGACATAACACTCACATACACACACCATGACCCAAAAAGAGCAACAGATCTCCTTCAACCCTATCTCAACACACTAAATGGCTGGTGCACTACAAACAGACTTAATCTAGCCCCAGCCAAATCCACCGCAACCCTGCTCACAAGTTGGACAGGAGAACACGAATACATCCCTCAACTCACCATAAACAACACACCCCTAACACATACACACACACCCAAAATCCTAGGAGTAACATATGATACTCATATGACATTCAAACAGCACACCACAAACATTAAAAAGAAACTAACACCCAGACTTAACGCTCTCAGGTCACTTGCTCACACAAAATTTGGACACAACAAAGAAACTACCACCACAGTATATAAACAATACATAAGATCAGTGATGGAATACGCAAGCTCAGCCTGGGCTTCTAACCTAGCTGAAACACATCATAAGACCTTACAGACTATTCAAAACAAAGCCCTGAAGATCATTACAGGCTGCACAGCTACTGCACCCACAGATCACCTACATCAAGAAACCAAAATCCTCAAAGTCAAAGACCATCTGGACATGAGAGGCACTCAATTCCTGGCAGCAGCCTCCACGAACCAAGACCACCCACTAAACTACATGGCAACACACCCACAGACACCAAGAAATATCAAAACAACACCCAGCACTCGGTATCACACACAATTATTGTCCTCTCTCCCTCCCAGCCCACCCCGAACCAACTTCCAGAAGCACATCCATACTCATATCTCTCACCGATCCATCCACTCACTCACAGACAACACGCAGCTGCATGCACGACCTCCCGAAATCCATCCTTCCGAATCCTCCCTTCCTCGCGAGGACAGAGTCCACCTGGCCAGGCTGAGATGCGGACACCATCCAGCTCTCCTGAGCTATCAGAAGAGACTGGATGACTCCGTTGTCGACGCCTGCCCGGGATGTAACACAGCACCCCATACCATTAAACACATCATAGAAGACTGCATTTCACACAACCACTTACGCCAACAACACAATCTACACTCAATGAGAGCTCTGTGGGAAAGCCCGATCGTGGCCATGGCCTTCCTCAGGGACTCGGGGCTGTTCGGCCAGGCAGCTTAGGGAACAAAAACAACAACAACAACAAAGACGTCATTACAACAAGGGTACCTTAATACTCTCTGAATAGACAATAAATTCCTACAAATGAACCGGCCGGAATTACAAGTTAGTTAGATTTTCCTCTCAAATACAATCTTGAATTCTATCACACAGTTACTCAAATTAACAGGTTGTTTACACTATTTACCTTGATAAATCTAATTGATAACACCTTCCGATTATACGCTTACGCAATCCTATTACAAATAAGCTATATTCACAATAAACACTTAATCAATAATATTTCTTAAATGGGTAAACTGTACCTCAAAACCCTCTACACGGACAAGATTCACGGGTATAATCCTTTATATAAATTCTTATGAATACATTACTATACTGGACGTGACGTCCTTAACGCTCCCCCAAAACTGACCCAATTGTCCTCTCAAATGATAATGGATATAGTTTCCTTTTTAACAAATGAGTTTGTTATTTATATGGACGAGTGTCATTTCCTATCTATAACTGACCTATCGGGCAACTTACCCAAAACTGGTTTCCCCTGAGACTATTGGTTGCCCTTCTGTCTTTAAGAAATGATTTCCCCCTTTAAATATACTTAAATCTTTCCTATCAGATCCTATCTAGTTACAACTCTCGACATTACGCCTTTGCAAACAAAAATAACTATTCTTAACACATCATCCTTTTATGTACAGGTAAGTCTAGAATTTGTAATCTTTAGTTTGTCCTATAAGGACACATCAATTATTATTTCTGGTGGCCACTGCATTCTCTCTCTTTCTTTACATCAATTGGAAATCTTTGCTCCCCTCTACTATCTGTCGTCCTCTTGAATCGCTTGGCTGTAGGTATGCAAGCCTGCGATGCGACGACAGGCGGCCAGACACTGAAGGTGTATCTGCCTTAGTAAAGAAGAGCTGATGATAGGCCTGAGGTGGGCCTTCTGGAACAAAGGGCGAGGGCTGGGAGGCTGGAGCAAAGTTCCCCCGTGGGTGCCCAAGCGAGAGAGAGTAAGTAGATAGTGAGAAGCTAGCCCAGTGCCGTCCGGCTGGCGAATGATCTTGCAACCTGGAAGTATATAGTAAAGGTGAGGCAAGTAATCAAATTTACCCTAGTGATACGACCTACGCCAAGGCCGATTTTACACTCCAGGTACCCAGTTTAACGTATGGGTGGGACGAGGCGAACACGAGAGAAGGCTTGCCCAATGGCCACTGAGCAATCCTGGTGGCTAACCAAGTTCTCAGTCTCGTGTGTTGATTGGTTGTAGGAAGCCACCAATCAGGCCCCTGAATTCATTTTAGCCACCATGAATCCAGGTACTCATTTTCGTCTGAGTGAGACGGAACTGGACAGGGAATGGAGTTTGTTCAACACTCCTGGACTACTGTCCCCCCCCCCTCCCTTTATAGTCACGCCTCCCGCTCTCCCGTGCTGTGATTAGCTGACCGGCTCGCGCGGCAGCCCGCTCGCTCTGAATACTCGCTTTCCCTAACGTCCACTCTCTTATCTTCATAATAAGTTCCTGGAAGCTGGTTGCAAATGTTTTTTCAGTGGCTTACGGGAGTATAGGGCTGGCACCGAGGTATTGGACCTATTGCAACCAGAGGAAAATGTCCGGGAAGAGAACAAGAGCGAATTTAGATGTGAGGTTGGAAATCCAGCTGTGTGCTCCGAAAATGGAGGCCGCTGATTGGCCGGCTGGGGAGGTGTGTCAAACTCAGCTGGCGAGGAGAGCAGGTAAGAGGGGGCGTGGTGATTGGTGGAGGGCTTTTCTATTTTAAACATAATTATATAAAACCTTGAGAAAACAAATCAATAAAAGCAATGGTAAGAAAGGGAAGCAGGAAATTACAAAATAGGGACAAGGTAAATATAACAAACGAAGTAAAGTACGTCAAATTAAAAGGAACGAACGGAGAATCACAACAATGAACATATATAAATACTAGAAAGAGAGATCAAATCAATAATAGCAGATATCTGAACGAGAAGCAAGACATTACAATAACATAAGGATATGAGAAATAAAACAATGGAAGTAAAGTACATCAAGATAAAGAAGAACCAAGAAACAATCACACAAATGAAAACATATACAAACTAAAGAGAGAGGATAAATCAATAAATGAAAAGGTAAGAAATAGAAACAAGAAATTATGACAAGGGAATTATAACAATGGAAGTTAAGTACATCAAAATAAAGAAGAACCAACAAAGAATCCCAACAATGGAAATATATACAAGCTAGAAAAAGAGAAAACATAACACAAATAAGATAAATCAAATCACACCAACGAAATTATACAGAAGATAGAATTAGAGAATAAATCAATAAAAGAAAATATAAGAAAGACAAACCAGAAATAAAGAGTATGAGCTCAGAGGCGAAGAGAAGCGAGGAAGGCAGGAAGGAAGAGAGAAAGAAGGAAGGAAAGGTCAGGGAAGGGATTAGCCAGGAGATTATGAGGCGAAGGCTTGGCGAGGAAAGATCACGAGAAAGAAGAAAGGAAAATGTTAAGGATGAAGAAAGGCGGAGGGCGAAGACAGGAAAACAATATATCAAAGTTATTATGTATGTATATATATATATATATATATATATATATATATATATATATATATATATATATATATATATATATATATATATAGAGAGAGAGAGAGAGAGAGAGAGAGAGGAAAGCAATACATCAATGTTATCAAATAGAAATGTTAACATTTAGAAACATACCAAGTTATGACAAATTAAAGCTAAATGCCCAAGAAAGAAAACGGAGATTATTAACAATGAGAAAGAGGAGGTTAAGGAAAGGAAAACACAATATAAATATTGACAACGAAATATACCGGTAAACGAAATTTTAATATATCTGTATATCTATTGCCCTACGCTGTGATCCCCGAAAGAGTGGCCACAAACGAAACGCCCCCATGCACCTCTGTCCCCAGTCAGTTGACGCCCCTCCTCCCATCCAGTACCGCCTTCACTCATATACTTCTTCACTCCATCCTTCCACCTCTCTCTCGGTTTACCTCTACCTCTGTCCTTGCACCTCGCTCTCGTACAAATGTACGAGAGTCATTCTCTCTAGTCATTCTCTCACTTCCCATACGTTCCATGTGGCCGAACCATCTTAAGGTGTTCCTTTTCACACTGTCCAGCACTTCTACATCCACACCACACCTCTCTCTTACTTCCTCATTCGTCGTCTATCCCTCCATGTAACTCCGCATGCACTTCTCAAGTAACTCATTTCCATCCCTCTCACTCTTGGTTTGAGTCTCTCCACCACCGTCCAATGCTTCGCTTGTGCAAGACAATGTCGGGATTACTACACGGTGATGCAAGGACTTCTTTACGACGAAATGTTAATAATGAGAACAAATAACAATATGAGGAACAATAAGTATAAATAACCCAGAACAGACAAAGGAAGGAGGCCAACATTTAGATACCGGTATTGTTTTCCAACAATATATAAATGTTGACCACTGAATGTTTAGATACTATTAACAATAAGGACAAAATAAACAGAAATACAAAATAAACTCATGAATCCAAGACCGAGAATGGAAAATGTTGAAAATGTAAAAGGGAAGAAAAACAAAACCTATTCAAAGACATGAGAGAAAACAATACAAATACAAAATAAACAGTGATATAGAGATAAGAATAAAGATTAAGAGACTAATGACAAAGAACCCATAACAGAAACGGAATAAAAATGAGAAACATGTGAAATGAAAAACAAAGCCTATAATGTATAAACTATGAACAGTTTTCAGTTAGAACACAACATATAATGCTAATAATGAGAAAGACAAGAGGCAAGACATATGAGTGACAAAAGACCAAAACATATAAAACATATGTCAACGATGAGGACAATTAAGATAAAAGAAACATGTTAACAATAATAAAAGAACAAACTAGAACAGGATTTGAGACAAGAAGCCAAGACATATACAACATGTTAATACTATAACACAATACAAAATAAGACAGAATAAAAGACCAGATTCAGAAAACACAATATTTACAATTATAAATAGAAAAAACAAGAGAAGACAAGACAACAAAATGAATGTCAAAGAAAATGTTAACAAAGTACAACAGTAACTAAAACAAATGTAGAACGAAAGACCAAACATGAAAAAGACAATAATTATCAATAAGAAAAACATTTAAATGACAAGCAAACAAGAAAGCTAATAATGGTAGCAAGGAAGAAAATATATAAAATTGCATTACGAATTAACACAATCAATAATAATAATAATAATAATAATAATAATAATAATAATAATAATAATAATAAATACAAACAAAATCGAGTAGCCTGATAATAAGAAACATAGAACATTAACAGACACGAGAGAAAGATATAAACAAAAGAAGCAACAAACACTAACCCTATCAATAAGCCATAACACATTAATGCATTCTATTCCGGCTACTGATAGACGATTATATTAAGCTTACAAAGGGTGTGTGGGAATCGATTGGATAATTGAGATATATTTGACCACTTAAATGCCTCAGCTCCTTCTCAAGCTGTATACAATCGACTAATGATATCCAGAGTAATGATGTAGAATACTGAAAGGATTAATAAGACAATATGAGGAAAAGGGAAAATGGAAGAGAAAACCCGGTGTACAAATAAAGAAAGAAACAGTAATTGGAGAGAAACGGAATAAAAGAACACACAAAAGAGGACAAGAAAGAATGGGAAAACTGTAAAACGACAGACGAAAAAGAAATATAAAACAAGGTGCAATGGAAAAGGAAAGGAATACATAAGAGAAAGACAAATATAAAATTTGCTACTGGTATATATAGCACGACGTAAATCTATAATGGAAATACAACCCCAAATATTATTTATATATACAGTATATATATATATATTATATATATATATATATATATATATATATATATATATATATATATATATATATATATATATATTTATATATATATATATAGAGAGAGAGAGCGAGAGAGCGTGTTTTGGGACCTGCTGTTAACTGGTATACAAAAGGAAGACAAGCAACAACATTCCTAATGGTTCTTCCTAGGCTACTTGTTTGAAAAAATGTGTCACAACAATCAATAGGAGGGTTTCAACTCCAGACAAAACTGTGGACCAGAACGCAAAATATTATAGTACAGGTACTATGAACGATATTGATACGGTCACAGTACTCGGGCACAAATGCAGTCAGTCGGGAATTCATGAATGTATGTACTCAGGCACATACCCCATTGCTGAGGGTGGCCGGCACGAGACAGAGCCCGAACAGGAACAACATTTAAAGTTCCTATTCTCAGGGTTCAGGACCAATTTCGCGTTCACTTGCCCGTTTCTCTGCCTCGTTGAGTATGATAATTATACAATGGGAGGAAGATTCCTAGCATAATATTGATATGGGCAATATTTAAATGACACTCTACAACCTTTCTAGGAAATTAGTTCAATAAGTTGACAACTTTTTCTTTAGAAAAAGAAGTGCTTCACATCATGTGAATAAAATGCCTTACCAGTAATTTTGCAACCATTACTTCTTGTGTAATTTAAGCTCTCTAGTTTGAAGTAACAATGTCATACACAAATTAACATCAACGGATCAGGGAACCGTACAAATGAAAATAATTTGTAGAAAAGTATAACCCATTAACACATAAAAGAACAATGTTACAACAATGAAGGAATCGCAGAAACATACATAAATACATGGGCGGGTGCCCAACCCCGAAAGGAGTTGAAATAGGGGAGCTATCCCCCCGCCAAAGGCGGCTTTCTAGGGCCTTTCCTAGCTGATGCTGAGAGGATTGGGTTCTAGTCATGTGGTGATGGGCTGGTCTATCCGAGTGAGAACTGAGCGATCTCTGCCATACCCATAGCTTACTCTGACTGTTCCTTTTACTTATATATCTTCTAGATCTCAAGTGGCGGCGTCTTTTCCGTGGATCTGCCAACCTAGAAGTTGGCAGATTGGGAGCCAAAGCGTCACATTTTTCCCTTACCCCTCAAGTTTCCCTTCATAATTGCTGAGGGGCACAGGGCCTTGGGTGGGGCTTTGGTTTCCCGGGCATTTCCGCACCTTCCTCAGCTCCCTGCCTTGGAGTGGCTTCGGTCACCCGGGCTTTGTTAGTGGTAAGCAGGGAGGATTTTGTGGGGGCGCTCGTTTATGGCCTTGGCCTTGCTCGAGACCTTGGGGCTGTTCGGCCAGACAGCCTGGGGAACAACAACAACAACAACAACAAGCTTCAGTTATTCTGGGGGGAATTTACCAGCGCTTTCAAAACATTGACACAAGTTAAAAAGAATTTAAATGGAAAAATGAATGAACCAATGTGACAATGTCCATAGAATATATATTACTACAAAATTGCTAAAGGAATTATAAAAAATCTACTAATAATAACAAGAAAAAATCAAATAATAAGAATAAGAATAAGAATAATAAGAAAACGAAGAAGAAAAAAGAAGAAATAGAAGAAGAAAAAAAATAATACAAATGGCAATAAAAAACAATAATAAAAGTATAAAATTACAGAAAAGATCCGACGACAGAGACATTCCCAGCTTGAAGGCAGATAATAAAAATAATAAGATACATAATAATAATAATAATAATAATAATAATAATACAAAAACTAACAATAACAAATAATAATCAAATAATAATAATACAAATAATAATAAAAAACAAATAATAGTTTAAAAATACGGCAAAGATAAGAAGACATTCCCAGATTGAAGTTAGATGATAATGATGGAACAATATAATAAAATAATAATAATAATAATAATAATAATAATAATAATAATAATAATAATAAGTTTAAGAATACAGAAATACAAATAATAATACAAACAATAATAGAACAAATAAAAAGTTTAAGAATACAAAAATACAAACAAATAATAATATACATAAAAGTTTAGAAATACAGAAATTATCAGACGACACAGACATTCCCAGATTGAAGGTAGCGGGAGTAGCTGGCTGGTGGGAGGGAAGCAAGACTACCAATGAGAAATAGTTCACGTACCGTACTGCACAAGGAACATATTTGGGTCTATTTATTTATATATTCATGATTTTTTTTAGTTTTCTCGCTAGACCTTCATCAAGCTTAAAAAAAGACTCCCTAGATCTCCCCTTCAAGATATATTTGTACATTTTTCGACAGAAAAATTTATCTTAAGGGAGCCCACCTCGCTTTTGTTTTCTCTTTCTCTCCCTCTCTCTTTGGCTTGTATCCATTCGGCCCCATTCAGCCTACTGTTTTAAGACGTTTACCCCCATCCAGGTGTCAATGTTTTTCTGGCGAGCGGGAGCGAGCCAACATATAAATCTTTTTGTTTTGACATCTACCCAAATTTGTACATTTTTCGATAGAAACATGTCACCGGCAAAGCCGGATTTCTCCATACAATGCTGGCTTGCTATCCCTCGCCAGGGAGAAATCGACACCTGGATGGGGATAAACGTCTTAAAACAGTTGGCTGAATGGGGCCGAATGGATACATGCCCGAGAATGAAAGAAAAGGAGAGAAAGAGAAAGAAAGGCGGTGACCCCCTTTGAAATTACAGGCTCGCTATCGCTTGCCAGGAAAAAATCGACACCTAAATGGCATGAAAGGTCATTATATTGATATAGAAATGGGACGAAATATTTTTAAATTGACATTCCCAGATGGAAGATAGCTGGCTGGTGGGAGGGAAACAGGACTACCAATGAGAAAAGTTCACGTACCGTACCGGAGAAGAAACATATTTGGGTCTATTTATTTAAATATTCATGATTTTTTTAGTTTCCTCGCTAGACCTTCATCAAGCTTAAACAAACTTTTCTTCAAGATATATTTGTACATTTTTCGCTAGAAAAATTTCCCGGTTGAAGGCCGGTTTCTCATAAAATTACAGGCTCGCTATCGCTCGCCAGGAAAACATCGACACATAAATGGCACGAAAGGTCATGATATTGATATATAAATGGGACGAAAGGTTATATATTCAACATTCCCAGATTGAAGGTAGCTGATGGGAGGAAACCAGACTACCAATGATAAAAGTTCACGTACCGTACTGGAGAAGGAACATGAGGAAAACCAGACCTAAATAATCAGTGGAAGTCCCGACAGAATATTTACAGTTTATTTGAGATCGCCTTTTATTTTTCTGGGTATTATTAGAAGATTTTATACAGTTTAGGAAGGATCTTTAATTATCAAAATAATAAAAACAAGACTAAGAATGAATAAAAACAAAATATGAATAATAAAAGCACCGCCACATCCTCCACTATAAATCATAATCTAGCTGTATTAAAACCGACGTCTATCGCGCCAAGACCAATTACTAAGCTAATACTGACCCAAGGCTGACAAAGATAGGATATATGGCGTCTAGTTTAAAGGGGGATGGGCCGGTTTATTTGCTCATTATTATGTATTGTTTTAATTATTTTATAGTTGCCTCCCTAGGCCTCCATCAAGCTTAAAAAAACACCCGCCCAAGACCCTCCTTTAAGATAAATTTGTAAATTTTTCGAAAGAAGAATGTTCCGGCCGATGGCCGATTCCTCATAAATAACAGAGTCGCTGTCGCTCGTCAGGAAAAATTAATATCGATACCTAAATGACACAAAAAGTTATAATATTGACAAAGAAATGGGGCGTAAAGTTTTAAAATCGGCAAACTAATAGGCCGGACGTCCTAAAATCTCAAAATTATTATGCTAAACATATCCCCTTACATAAATTAGCCTCCATCTATCTATTGCCTGACGCCGTGATCCCCGAAGGGGTGGCCACGAACAAACCGCCCCCATGCATCTGTCCCAAGTCAATCGACGCCCCTCCTCCCAACCAGCACCGCCTTCATCCATATACTTCCTCACTCCATCCTTCCACCTCTCTTTTGGTCTACCTCTCCTTCTCTGTCCTTCCACCTCGCTCTCGTACACCTTCTTAGTCATTCGCTCACTTCCCATACGTTTCATATGGCCGAACCATCTCAAGGTGTTCCTTTTCACACTCCAGCACATCTACTTCTACACCACACCACCTTCTTACTTCCTCATTCGTCTGTCTATCCCTCCATGTAACTCCGCACGCACTTCTCAAGCAGCTCATTTCCACCCCTCTCACTCTTGGTCTGAGTCTCTTCTCAAGCGTCCATGCTTCGCTTCCGTAAATCAGTGTCAGGATTACCACACTGTCATGCAAGGACTTCTTCACTTCCATACAGACCACCCTATTTCTTGTTACTGCGTTCAGCGTTCCTACAACCCTCTTCCCCTTTTGTACCCTCTCCCGAACTTCTTCATCCATAGTCCCATCTCTACTTAACACACTGCCCAGATACTTAAAAGAGATGATGATCTCCATAGCCTGACTGTTCAACTTCACCTCACACTCTGTGACTTCACGCCTTTCGAAGACCATAACCTTGCTCTTCCCCGCATTTACCTTTAAATTCCGTTTTTCGCACAATGTTCCAAACTTATTCACCAGACCCTGCAACTCCCACTCATTATCGCTCATCATAACTGCATCATCCGCAAACAGCAGTATAGGCAGCTTCCACTAATTTCCCTCCCTTTTCAGCGATACACCAACATCCACTGCTCTTCCTAGTATTTCTTTCATGACTCCATCCATATATACAGTAAGCAACCACGGGGACATCACACACCCCTGTTTCAACCCAACATTCAGGTCAACGAACTCGCTCTGCTCATTCTCCACACGTACTGCCGCCTTTGCACCCTCATACATGCTCTTCACAGCATTCAGCAACTTGCCATCTACTCCGTATATTCTAAGTACTTTCCACATACCTTCTCTATCCACTCTGTCATTGGCCTTCTCCAAGTCCATAAAGGCAACATACACCTCTTGTGATTCTCCAGATATTTCTCCACAACACAATTCAGAGTAAAAATCTGATCTACACATCCTCTTCCCTTCCTAAAACCTCCCTGCTCGTCACCTATCCATTTTTCCGTTCTCACTCTCACTCTCTCAATCACTACCCTATTTTACACCTTCCCTACTACGCTTAGAAGACATATTCCTTGGTGGTTACCACACACTCCTCTTTCCCCTTTGCCCTTATATAGGGGGACTTTTATGCCAGTCTTCCAGTCATCAGGTGCACTCCCCTTCTCCCATGCTAGTTTGCACATTTTCCATACCCATTCGATCACTATCTCACCACCATACCTCAACATTTCTCCACACACTCCATCTGTTCCTGGTGCTTTCCCCAACTTCACTCTTTTCATGGCTTCCCACACTTCTGACCTCCTGATCCCCACCTCCTCCTCCACTACTTCTCGTCTTCTCCCTCCCATACCATATCCAACTATGTTTGCTGGCTCTTCATCCCTTACATTTTGCAACTCGTTGAAGTACTCCCTCCATCTTTCGACTCTCTCTTGCTTGTCGGCTAGCATTCTCCCATTCTTATCTTTCACACCCTTACTGTTTTCCTTGCTACCTTCCCTAACTTTCTTGACTTCTTTCCAGAACAGTTTCTTACACTCCCTCCATTGTACACTCAGATTCCTTCCAAATTCCTCATCTACTCTTCTCTTACTTTCCTTCACTGCTCTCTTCACCACTCTCTTTCTCTCGTCGTACCTCGCTCATTTCTGCCTCTCCAATGATTCATTCCCTCTACTACCCAACCACTCTCTATATGCTTTCTTCTTGTCTTCCACATCTATTTCTACCTCTTCTGTCCACCATGCTGTACCTTTCACTCCCCTCCCTCTTCTCCTCACTCGACACACCTCCTCACATGTTGCACAGATCTCATCCTTAAACACCTTGCTCATCTCCTCCACTTCCTCCATATCTTCCAGGTCGAACCCACCTAGTCGTCTTTCTACTGCTCTCCTGTAGTCTTCCCTGATTTCCTACTCCTGTAGCCTCTCCACCCTCCTCACCATTCCACCTTCCTCTTGCCTCCCTCCAGCTCTCCTCACCCACTTCTTTTGTATCCTAATTTTAGCTACTGTTACATAATGATCAGACAGACCACCTCCAATACCCCTATACACCCTAGCATCCAGCACAGATTTCTTCATTCGTTCATCTACACGTATATAATTAATCAGTGACTTTCGTTCCACCACTGTCTTATCCTTCATCGTCCACACCACTTTCCATGTGTACCTGTGTATCATTCTGTGTCGGAAGAAGCTGTTGGCTATCCACAGCCTCCTCCCCACACATACGTCCACAAGTGCACTACTATTCCCATTCACCTCTGACGGTACCTCCCACCACTCCGTCAACTTTCCTATCACCCACCTTACCATTCATATCCCCAATCATAAATATTCTTTCGTTCTTGTCAAAATTATCCAGGCATGCCTCCACATTTACCCAGAACTCCTCTTTCTCTCTTACAAGTTTATCCTCTATCGGAGCATATACACACACAATTACCCACATTTGTATTCCTACTTTCATTCTCACCAAGACAATCCTTGAACCCACAGACCCATATTCTCTTACACGCTCCTTCCATTTGTTACTTACAAACAAACACGCACCTTCTCTCGCTTCTCCCTCATTCACTCCAGCACACACACCCATTCCACACTCTCACTCTCTCAAATCTGTACCCCTCCAATTTGGTCTCCATCATTCCACATACATCTAGCTTGGCATTCACTAACATTTCCAGGACCTCTTTCTCTTTTGTGCCTTCATTCATGCCACTCACGTTCCATGTAACTATTCTAAGATTGTCCGTAAGATTGTCCATAGTAGGTCGGGGTTAGTCAACACAGGTTCCGTCCGCATCCGAGGCTGATCGTTCGTTTTTCGTTGCTTCATTATTTTTCAAGGGTGGGGGTCGCAAGCCCACCGACCCAACCTCTTTAGTCGCCTCTTACGACACGCAGAAGGCACCATACTCCGTAAAAATAAAATAAAAAATAAAACACGTCGCTACCCCGTCATTCCGTCTTTCACTCTCTCTCTCTCTCTCTCTCTCTCTCTCTCACTCTCCGCTCGCCCAAAGTTTTACCCTTTTAAGAAAATTGAGAAAGGGGTTCTGGTTTTTGCGTGAGGCCGCCGCAGGAAGTTTAGTCATCGTCTCCTTCATCAACTGAGCTACTGGGTGGAGGGTGGGGTGGGGGGTTAATTTTAGTGTTTATTTATATTTATTTACTTATTTTATTTTTTTTAGGAATTGAGATTTTAAGAAGTTCGTTCCATTAGCTTGGCGATTTTGAGACGTTTCACCCTATTTCGATGTCCATATAAAAACCATTCGTACCACTTTCGGTGTATATTATTCTTGGCCAGCGATAGCGAGGCACATTTTTCTACCAAAACAAATGTACATATTAATCTTAAAGGGGAATCTTGGGATGTTTTTGTAAAGCTTAATGGAAGTCTAGGGAGGAAACTACAAAAATAATAAGATCAAATAATAAGCACATAATTATATACGTCCATAAGTCCTTGAGAACATTGAACAAATGTGTGTTGTTTTTGCCAGAGACCGCCTCGGGAAGATGGTGGTCGTCTCGTTCATCAAGTGAGCTACTGGCTGCTTTAAGGGGGAGGTACTCGCTTTCTCTGGACCCCCCTCTACCTCATGTTTAGCACATCAGTTTTGAGATTTTAAGACGTTCGTTCCGTTAGTTTAGCAATTTTGAGATCTTTCGCCTCATTTATTTGTCAATAATAATAGGCCCTCGGCCGGGACACTACAAATTTATCTTGAAAGGGGGTCTGGCGGGTGTTTTTTAAAACTTGATGGAGTTATAGGGAACAAACTAAAAAAAATAGTTAATACATTAATATATAGACCAAAAACAGCCACTAGCCCCTTAAACCGGTATCACACGGGAGCTTTTAATCAACATTCGAAGGTCAACATTTTTCTGGCAACATTTCTGGTGTATATTACACTGGTATCGGACACTAGACATGATAGATGAACTTAGGTAGCAGAACTATTCTACAATGTTGACCTGATAAGCTTCCAGACCAGTGTTGAGGATAAATGTTGAGGGCAAAAGCGCTCGTGTGATAGGGGCTTTACTGGGGAAGGGGGGGGAATGACGGTGTTGATTTTAAATTATATTATTCAGTTAGTCAGTCAGTAGCCAGCCCTTACCGCTACAAGGGGTAGGGAGGATCAGCAAGAAACACAAGAAAGGAAGAAGATGTGACAGGAGAAGAACGATTCTAACTGCCATCGGTGGTGCAATGCATAAGTGTGTTAATTCTCGGTGTGAGCATCCTGGGTTTGAATCCCCGGACTGCCACATGTGTTTGTTAATTCCATTAATCGAATTTAGAAGTAAAGTTGGTTGGTGGAGAGAACATCATGAATATATGTTTTATTTCGGAGTTAAGGCAGGGGTGTAGGGTTTTTCTGAACCCCCGTTTCCCTCATGTTTAGCTACATTATTTATTTAGATTTTAAAATGTTCATTCCATTAGTTTGCGATTTTGAGACGCTTCACCTCATTTTTATGTCAATATTAAATATTAAGACCTTTCGTGCCATTTAAGTGTCGATTTTTTTCCTGGAGATCAATAGCAAACCTGTAATATATGAAGGAACCGGCCTTCGGCCTAGACATTTTTCTACCGAAAAATTTACAAATTTATCTTGAAGGGGGTGATTTTTAAAAACTTGATGGAGTGTCTAGCGAGACTACTATAACATATATATATATATATATATATATATATATATACATATATAAATAGACCAAACAGTAACCAAAGTCAAAGACAAACAAACAGAACAGGAACTTCAAGATGACATAATAATTCAACAATATAAATCAATCATTTATATTATATTTCACTTTTTGTTTACAATATTGACATTCTTTAACCTCATCAGTACTGTGCCATATCTAAACACAATTGTATTATGTCTAATGAAGGGACTGGAGTTCTCGCAGAGAGGCTCCAGTCCTGACGGTATTCTTGACTTACAGTGTGCTGGCTTAATAATCCAATAGGGTTGATAGCCTCTGAAGTAATATTTTAACAAATAAATGAATGTCTACCATTAACTTCATTTTAGAGCTTAAGAAAGACCTCTAGTAATCAATGGGGTAACCTCGGTCTTAATTAACGCTTTGACTGCCATTTACGTTCCATAACATTGATAAATTGTCTTATAATAATAAACACAAAATGAAATAATCCTTCGTGATAAACTGAACAGCTTAAAAACAGTCTTAGAGAAAGTGCGGACGCAATCATATTATTAAAACTATTATCAAGTTTTAATACGGGTTTTGGAGGAATGATTTTTTCCGCTTTGACAAACAGGGATTAGCCTCTGCATTCTGACCTGGGCTGACAAAAAAAAAAAATCACTAAAATGTGAGCTTATTAAGGTTAAACAAATGAGGTCGCGATGTTCATACCTATTTTATGAAGGGATCGTGTGTGTGTGTGTGTGTGTGTATATATATATATATATATATATATATATATATATATATAAACAGTCAAACCATTACACCACTAAGACAGTTGACTACCGGTATATTCAATTAAAGGTTAAGTATTGTACATGACTACGATTATTATGCATTAATCGAATACTGGATATCAATATAATCCTGTACTCAGACCCAACGGTACACTGAATAGCACACATATTCCAATGTCATTTATATGATTGTATTGTACTGTACACATGAACTACAATCATATAAAGCAGTACAGTAAAATATATACCCTCTCAACTCAAGTTACATTAACCCCTTCAGTACCAGCGACGTCTTTTTAACTTTATTTTGGGTATTATTAGACAATTTTATATCTCACTTAACCCTTTATACTACCACAGACCCTTCTTACACGGCTCAAAATCGACTAAATATACCTACAATACGATTATAAAGATGTCGCCGGTACAGAAAGGGTTAAGGGGACGTTTTTAGTTTGTTTCCTACTCCTCCAGCAATCTTAAAATTTCACCCCCTTGACCCCCTTTCATGATAAATTTGTACATTTTTCGGTAGAAAAATTTCCCGGCCGAAGGCCGGTTGCTCTTAAATTACAGGCTTGCTATCGCTTGCCAGGATAAAATCGACACCTAAATGGCACGAAAGGTCTTAAAATTGACAGAATGGGGCAGATATTCTTAAAATAACCAAACTAATGGGGTAAACGTCTTAAAATCTCAAAAGCAATGGGGCTAGACATGAGGGAGAAAGGGGTAAACAAAAAAGTCCCTCAAGAGGAAATCTCCCCTTAACGCTGAAATTGAAGCAGTCCATGGTTTTCAGCTACCCATAAAATACCTACTAATACCTATAAATACCTATTGTACCTTTAACCCCTTTTATACCTATAAATACCTATTGTACCTTTAACCCCTTTTATACCGGCTACGTCCCTATTACTTGATATTAGCTACATTTAGACGATTTTATGAAGCTTAGGAAAAATATAGGGTAGCGAAAAGGAATAAAATTAGGACAGTGTGTAGCCTTTTCATGGATAGACGTCCTTCCTAAGCCAAATAAAATCCTCTAATAATTGTCAGAATATAACGAAAAGGACGTCACCGGTACGGAATGCCTATAATGTGCATGAACTACACATGTAAATATAGTTATGGGTAGACACGTACCCTCTACACATAAAATACGTGCCCGGAAAAAAACAAAATAAATAAATAAATAAATAAATAAAAACACACCAGATGGGTTTGAACTATACACTAAAGGGGGGAGGTTGGTTTTTCTGGACTCCCTTCTCCCTCATGTTTAGCCCAGTTAGTTTCTTTCAGATCTTAGGACGTTCGCCCCAATTAGTTTGGTGATTTTAAGACCTTTCAACCCCTTTATTTGTCAATACATAATTTTAAGAGGAACCGGCCTTTGGCCGGGACATTTTATAAAAATATATCTCGAAGGGGGGTCTAGGGGATATTATTTTTAAGCTTGATGGCTAGCGAAGAAACAAAAAAATATGTAAATATATAAATAAATTGCCCAAAAAATATAACCTTTCCCCTTACAGGACAATTAGGTGACATTTCCCTTGTAGTTAATGTCCTAATGAGTTCCCTACCCTATACATCAGGGCTGTGAGGGGAGGAGGGTGGTCATTCTTTTGTTGTATATACTATAGGTAGCACCAACGAACTTGACAATAAACTTGATCGCTGACTTCTCTGTAACTCAAAAGGGCCTAGAGCAAACTGGCTGTAAATATCCACACCTATTTCCTGGTGGACTCTTCCCAAATGATAGAAAAGTCAGCCCGATTGCTTTCATATTAATTTCGAGTTATAAGAAGTTAAAGGGTCAAGATTATTGTCAAGTTCGCTGGCGCTACCTATAGTGACATTGTGGCCAACCAGGGGATGTATTGTATATTGCTGAGGGAAATACTCTCATTATTACCTTTCGTGCCCTTCAGGTGTCGATATTTTTCCTGGCGAGCGATAGCGACCCTGTAATTATGGAACAGGCCTTCGACATTTTTCTACCGAAAAATGTACAAATTAATCTCGAAAGGTGATCTAAAGGGGCGTTATTTTTTTTAGCCCGATGAAAATCTAGCGAGGAAACTAAAAATAAATAAATAAGTAAATACATAAATAGACCAACATATAAAACCTATCTCTTTACAGGAAAATTAGGTGACATTTCCCTTGTAATTAATGTCCTAATGAGTTCCCTACCCTATACATCACTGGCGGCAAGGGGAGGAGGGTGGTCACTCTTGTGTTGTATATAGTAGTGACATTATGGCCAACCAGGGGATGTATTATATTATGCCCAGGTAAATACGCTCATTATTATAACGAAGGGAGAACAACATTGGGCCATGGAGTTGTTATTATTAATATTAAAATAATAATTAATTATTATTAATATTATTATAAAATTCACACAGGTTGCTGTTAAGCTGAGAAAAATCGTCATAAAGTACAGGAACCTAGAATAATAATTAGGCGGTATCAAAGACAAATTATGACATCTACACTTCTATCCTCTTAAGCTAACCTGACCTGCCATTATCTGCCTACCACAATTTGGAATCTTGCCTTAAGGAGAGACTGACCGTTGTTGTTTATTAATTAACGTATTCCTTTATTTCTTAGTTTTCTCGCTAGACCTCCATCAAGCTTAGAAAAACACCCCCTAGACCCCCCTTCAAAATATATTTGTACATTTTTCGGTAGACATATCCTTTTTAAATTTCAGGCTCGCTATCGCTAGCCAGGAAATAATCAATTTACAACGAAATGGGGCGAAAGGTGTTAAAATCGCCTAACTAATGGGCCGAACGTCCTATAATTTCAAAACAAATGGGGCTTAACACGAGGGGGAAAGGGGACCAGAAAACTACCGATCTCCCCTTAATCTCTAAAATTCCGCAAAAACGCCAACAAGAGACATCGCCCGCACCCCAGAAGAAGGCGAAGACGAACATTCCCAACCGACGAGTCGCGGCGCTTGATCAAGTCACGCCGGACCAAGGTCAAAAGAGCTCACTGACGAGTCAACGCCCCAGTACACCAGGTCGGAACATCAAACATAATACCCCCACGAAGAGGAGGGTATTATTTAGCCAGCCATTCTGAAGTCGATTGTACTCACTTCCTTGCCAATATGTATTTTCTTTTAAGTAATGTCATCATGACCCTGTACGCCAAAAAGAAACAAACGTTATGATCAACCATGATCCATGTATTCTTGTGTTTTCCTTTCTCCCCAACTCACCATATAACTAGGGTAAAATTGAGAAGTAGTAGTTAAGAAAAATATGCGTATCTTCACTACCGAAGAAATCAATGCCAGATGAAACCATTATATGCCTGTATGAAAACTATGTTATGCAATAAGATGTGAACCTATACTTCAATAGATCCTGGAACACTGTTTTCCCACACATATATACACACGCCTTTTTTTGACACTCTTCAACTAGTTTACTAGCTACACAAACCACACATGCTTCTTTCTATATAAGAAACCCCTGTAAATTAATCGTCTCCAAGTAAAATAACGCGGGAGATCTGCCGCTCCCACGCCCCGAGAGAGGGCGCTCCGTACGTTTAAATACCTGGTGTACACACAGGCCTACCAACATGAACCGGGAAAGTTAGATACGTACACACACCTGTAGACACCACCATGCTGAGAGATATTTACATATTCTTATGCCTAAAATTACGACCAACCAAGATCAGTAGTAAAAGCCAGCCACCACCACCACAAGAAGGAGGAAGAAGGACTAACGCTGTCTCGCACGCATCCTAGCCCTCAGCTGTCCGGTGCACACGACACACCTTCAATGCACCCGACACCACCAATCCTCCCCGAGAACCAAAAACTCGGAATTCATTCACTTCACTCACTGTTATTGTTTTTCAGAGTTCTATTGAAGTAATATAAACCCCCTATTCATTTATAATTTACCCTTGATGAAGTAGCCTACTCTAGGAACATAAATTGACCTTACTCATCACACCACCACCGAGTATTGACCTTCTATTTGAAGGAGACCCTGACCAACAGTGTAAGAAGGGTTCAAGGACCCCATCTAGGATAACTCCCTATGCCCTTACTATCCTAGAGGTACCAGAGGAGTGCACTCAGTAATCCTCAATACCAGTTCAGGATTTCTGAGGAAAGTCAAGCAATTTTGAGGCTTCAAAAGCTCTGGGAAAGCCAACTATTGAAGTCTTAGAATTACCCTCCATTCAGTTTGACTAACGGCCTGCCGAAAGCCCAAGCATACTGTCTGTGAGTAAAATCCTATGCTAGGGATCCTTGTTAGACCCAGGCCTGCCTAGCTAACGTGGAGATCCTACTTAGGTGGTTACTAGTTAGTCTACGGCCTGCCGATATTTCTTCTGAGACTACCAGTCCCCGTTAACTGAGTCCTGTCCCAGGCACTCTGTCTCCATCTGGCATGCTAGAGAGACACACCTATACTGAGACAGTAACCCACAAACCCTATACTAGGGATCTCGTTAGACCCGGGCCTGCCTAGCTAACGTAGATATCCTACTTAGGCGGTGACTATCTAGTCTAGTGGGAAAAGTGTACGGCCTGCCGAAACTTTCTCCTCAGACTATAAGTTATCGACAGCTGTGGCCTGTCACAATAACTCTGTCTCTATCTGGCCTGCTAGAGAGACATACAGCTATTGTGATAGGAACAACTTTCCTTCAGAGTTGGGAAAGTAAGATACCGGCATGCCGCCCCTGCTTGTCCATCTCTAAAAGAAGTTGAGATAACGGCCTGCCGCCCTCAACATTCTCTAGAGTGGGAAGGTACCAATGCCCTGATAAAAGACCTCTGTTGATGTCTGGCATTCCAGCGTGAACATAGTCCCGATTGTCAGGTTTCACTTTGCCTCGTAAAAATAGAGAGACTCCGGCCTGCCGCCCTCAACACGACCCAAATTCAAAACCACCAGGGATAACGACCGAGGACCGATGTCATCCATGAATGTAAATGTAGATCCGACCAGAACCAAAAATTTGATTAAAGAACGTTCTGTGAGTTCTAAAACCGCAACTTTAAAGGTTTTCATTGCAAACGCTCGTAGCATACGCAATAAATTTTCAGATTTAGAGGAACTAGTGTTTACTGAAAATTATGATGTGATTGGTATAACAGAATCTTGGCTCAATACAGTAGATAGAGACTTTTTAGCAGAGTATTCACTTCCCGGTTATGTAATGTTTGAGAAAAGCCGAATAAATAAAAATGGAGGTGGCGTTTTATTTTATATCAAAGAAAGTCTTAACCCGACCCTCTTGTCAAAACCTCAAATTGTGAACATCGACACATCTTTTGTGCTAATAAAGAATAATAAAGGTACAAAAATAATACTTGCATTAATATACAGACCTCCAGCTCAATCAGTGCAAACTGACCAAGAAATTTATGAACAAATTGCAAATGTAAGTAACTCACAAGATACCGTATTTTTTGGCGACTTTAATTTACCTGTGACCAAGTGGGGCGATACTCTTACTTCACACTCCGGACATGACTTGTATACGAACTTGCAAGAGAGTTCGCTTTATCAATTTGTTCGAACACCGACCCGTGGTAATAACGTTCTTGACATTGTACTTGCAACAAAAGAAGAATTCATAGAGAATTTGAATGTTGGTGATGAATTCAGTAACAGCGACCATCGTACGATAACTTTCACTTTAAACTTTACTAGTAACGAACCAAATAGTAGCATCGAAAAAGTCCCTAATTTCAAGAAAACAAACTTTCATAAACTTAGAGCTATGTTTAAAGAAACTGACTGGAGCTTTTTAATTAACAATAACGACATAAATACATCTTGGAAGTTATTCGAAACCACTTACCTAAAAGCAGTGCAAGACTGCATACAATCGAAAATACGGCGTCCAGGCCATAATAATAAGCCCAAATGGTGGAATAAAGATATTTCAAACTGCCTGCTTGCTAAAAAATGTGCTAATGATAGATTAAAATCCTCACAAAATGACGAAGAACGGGTGAAATTTGTAGAGCTACGACGCAAAGCCAAAAAGTTAATTAAGCAAAGCAAAAAGACCCTAGAGTTACATATTGCGAATCAAAGTAAAACAAACCCGAAAGAATTCTATAGTTATATCAGAAAGAAAAAAGTAGTTACTTCAACTGTTGGACCGTTAGTCGATGAAAATGGAGAATACACCAAAGATGAAGTACAAATGAGTAATGCCCTCAATACCTTCTTTGCATCAGTTTTTACAACAGAAGACCTCAGTGATATCCCTACACCATCGCCGATTCAGATTGATATTTCAGATGTTCTAAGCAATATCACCGTTACAGAGAGAGAAGTATTGAATTGTTTAGATAAACTCAAGGTAAATAAAACGCCTGGACCTGATACAATCTCGCCTAGAGTTCTAAAGGAAGCTAAAGATGAGCTCTCCAAACCACTGACATTACTATTCAATAAATCCTTGCAATCTGGAACTATGCCTGATCAGTGGAAGATAGCCAACGCAACATCGATATTCAAAAAAGGCAGCAAATCCCTACCCAGTAACTATCGTCCAAATAGCTTAACCTCAGTTGTATGTAAAATGCTAGAAACGGTCATAAGAGACAGACTCGTAAATCACTTAGAGGAAAATAACATACTTAAAGATACTCAACACGGCTTTCGTAAAAAACGTTCCTGTTTAACAAACCTCTTAGACTTCTTCCACGATATCCTCAACCTCTACGATGAGAGTAAAGCTGTAGATATTATAATACCTTGATTTTCAAAAGGCCTTTGACAAAGTTCCCCACAAACGTTTACTACTAAAAGTGCATGGAATACAAGACGGTGTGTTGAAATGGATAGAAAATTGGCTCAGTGACAGAAAGCAAAGAGTAGTCATAAACGGTAAGGCATCTAAATGGACCAATGTAAGTAGCGGGGTACACCAGGGATGGTACTAGGACCAATTCTCTTTCTAATTTACATCAACGACATAGATGAGGGTCTCACCTGTACAATCTCAACATTTGCTGACGATACAAAAATTGCAAATAGCGTACTCTCAAAAGATCAAGTTGACGATATGCAACACAATCTAGAAAAATTGTCACATTGGGCCCAAATTTGGCAAATGAGTTTCAATGCGGATAAATGTAAAGTGCTACATATCGGATACCTAAATGAGAACGCAAACTATTCTATGAATGGCACTCAGCTTAAGAATGTAAATAGAGAAACCGATCTGGGAGTAACAATATCGAGTAACCTAAAACCGAGTCAACAATGTTCAGAAGTTGTTAAGAAGGCAAACAAAATAATTGGCTTTATAGGCAGGTCATTTGAGCATAAATCCAAAGACGTTATCCTAACCCTTTACAATTCCTTAGTCCGCCCTCTTCTGGAATACTGCGTTCAATGCTGGTGCCCTTATTACCAAAAAGACATAAACAAGCTAGAACGAGTTCAACGTAGAGTTACCAAAATGATACCTAGCCTAAAGAACAAACCATACGAAGAGCGTCTTAGAGAATTAAATCTATTTCCTTTAGCCCAGCGCAGATTAAGAGGTGACTTAATTCAAGTGTTCAAAATATTCAAAGGCATTGACAATATCAACTATAGTAAGTACTTCACTATCAACCAATCTAATTACACGCGGGGAAACGGTTGCAAAATTATTGGTAAATCTTTTAACTCACACGAATCTAAGAATTTCTTCTTCAATCGAGTTGTCAACTTGTGGAATGGGCTTCCCCGAGACGTTATAGACTGCAACACCGTTGATTCATTTAAACTCCGCCTAGACAAATATCTCGCATCAAACCCGCGACTGACTGCGTTTGTAAATGAATAACTTTATTTTATCCTCCCCTCAGTTACTAACCCATATGTCCCCTACTAACTTCCTAGTCCTGCCACGGACATTAGTTCCAGGGCAGTTGTTCCCTTTCCAATGTCCCTTACCCACTCTAAACCACTGTTTAGACACTTGATCCTCAGTGTTTTGGAGGACAAGCAGCCTAGAAGGGTCTTTATACCTGTTGTTGCTTGATTTCCTTTGTACTCCTTTGTACTCCTTTGTACTCTGTGTTTTACGGAGTCCAAGTGAACACTCGTACAGAAGTGTCCTTGTCGAGGAACTTTGTCATTGTTCGGCCTGCCGACGTGACATAGGCTCCTCCGCGAGGTTACATTTTCTATAGTGAAAAGTAGAGAGACTCCGGCCTGCCGCCCTCTCTATTCTTCACCATTTAAAGTGGACACTGCCACTCGGCACAGGTAGTCTCGAGCATCTGAGACCGCTGTGTTAGAGACAGGGCTTGGCGAGATACCCTCACAGGCAGTCTGCAGAGACAAGTCCTTGGTGCACTGAGTACTGTGGCATCCCATATGACTGTGTAACTTAAAGGTTTAAACACCGCCCCGGGTCCCCCGAACCTCTCATAAAGATCAGAGCAGACAGTAATATCACTCACACTGAAATTGCAGCGTTCGTCCGATATCGACCACATAAGATTCAATATTTAAGATCCTAGTCCGAGAGTACCTTAACAGGACTTCATCAATGGTTGATATACTGATCAGAACAGTCGAGTAGTTTCTCCTACCCCTGAAATACTCGCGTTAGTTCGGTATGGTGCCCAACAGTAATTCGCCAGACGATTACTATATGTTACGGAGCCATACTTAAGATCTCAAGCACAATCAACCCATCTGTAACTACTTCACACAGCCGGCCCACCTAGAGGGCCTATAGGGAAGCATCCAACGAGAACCAACCACCTCCGGAAGTATTCACCGGAGACATCAATAGAAAAGTTACCAAGCCGGGAGACCAAGAGAAGAAGATAGAGTGACAGCAAGTAGAAAAAGTGTCAAGTGAACGAAATAGACAGAGTTCCCCCAAAATTGGCTTAAATAATTATGAATCTGTAGCAGTGTTATTATTTGGGTCTTAAAGCTACGAGTCGTACCCCCATACAGTACGAGTGATACGGCATAACAATTTGCCATCCAACAGTGAATCAATTCCGAATTAATACAATTTTAGCGACTTTTGAGACGTCAGCGACTCTGCCCAATTTTACCAAAGTGTTTGAGAATATTTCAGAGTCCGCCATTGACTCTCCGTTTTCTATACAACCCCGCCGCATACCTATTGGTGTAGTTGACCTTGAACTTGAAATAACGTGACATTCCCGAAGGAAAGAGACAGTGGTGACTCCACTCCTAGAAACACTTCTCTACTGTTGATCCTCAGTGTCATAAAAACTATCTCGAATATTAAGTGTAGTTGGTCAACAATACTTGCTCCCTATCTAGCTCCGCGACTGTGCTAGGAGTCGGTGATAATATTAAGTACTATTCACTGGCAGTGATACGTGTCCTATGTTCTCAGTTCCAGATTAGTTCTCCAATATAGTGCAATAGAAATAAAGCTGTATTCTTAAACCATATCTTGTGATATACTTATCCTCTGTTTTCCTTTAATTTTATATGTACATATTTGAACTTGGAAGTCCCAGTGAAGTAGAACTCACCTACTGTATATCCAATTGATAATCCTTCATAAAATCAGGGCATAACAATCTTAACAGTCCATCAACCTCACCTTAAACTCTAGCGTTTATAGGACCATAAATAGCGGCTTTTAGCGATCTTGGTCATATTTATATTTGAGGCTAGCATTAGACGATATTATTCAGCTTCAGAAGGATCTTTAGTGAACAAATGGGTAAAATTCATAAATTCAATTACCTTTTTGGCTGTTCCTTAACTCCTTCTGTACCAGTGACGTTCTTTTAACATTATTCTAGCTACTATTACTTGATTTCATTGCTTCAAATGGGCCTCCAGCATTTAACAGGCTTCAAACTATCTCATTGACCCTTTTTACTAACTCATTCCATTCTTAAGCTGCACAAAATCGTCTAAATATAGTTAGAATAAGATAACAAGCACGCCGCCGGTACAGAAGAGGTTAAAATAGTTAGGATATAACGAAGAAGTCGCCGTGTTCCTGAAAGAGTTAAAACCTCCATGTCATCCCTGACTTGACCTGATCTGACCTAACCTGACCTCCCATTAATGGCCACCCACTATTTGGTAACTTGCCTCAAGTTCCGGTGCTAATAAGACGAATTATATATATATTTTTTTTATCTGGCCCTCCTTCTACCTCATGTTTAGTCAATTAAGTATTCACATTTTAAGACGTTCGACCCATTAGTTTAGCGATTTTATGACTTAGCCCCATTTATGTGTCAGTCTCAAGACCTTTCGTGCCAATTAGGTGTAAACAAAAAATTGCCGGCGAGCGGTAGCAAGCCAGTCATTTTAAGAGAAACCGGTCTTCGGCCGGGACATTATTTTATCGACAAATTTACAAATTTATCTTGAAGGGGGTCTAGGGAGTCTCTTTTTAAGCTTGATTAAGGTATAGCGAGGAAACTAAAACATAAATTAATATATAAATAAATAGACCCCAAAAATAAGCACAGTCGCCTTAACCCCATTGAACAATCTTGGATGTGTTTAAAACAAACTTAAACCATGAAAATGCCCTTAGAATCAGCCACTGAATTGTTTATGTGACCAGTTTTACCTTTCCAGTACGACAACTCTTTGTTTTCCTCTGCCTAACATTAGACGGATATATTCAGCTTAGGATTGACCTATACAACTCAAAATGGATTACAAAGTATTATAACTATCTGACTATTTCAGGTTCTTATAAATCTTAGTAAAACAAATATACATAGGAGGCTCAAAAAGAGAAGTGAGAGGATTAATGCCACACTTCTATCCCCGTGACCTGACCTGACCTGACCTAACCCCCCCCCCCCCCTCCCCCGTTATCAGCCAGTCACTATTTGGACACTTGCCCCGAGCTCCGGCGTTTATAGCACCATCAATAGCGGCTCCCAAGGCTGTTACCGAACTTGGCAACAGCGCGACTTGACTGAATACTCCGCAGTAAAATAATAAATACAAATAAATATGTCAATATAAAAAATGAGGAGAGACTGATCAATTATTTGCTTGTTTTTTTGTTATACACAAAGGCTGCTACTGGAGGTGGCCGACTCGTGACAGAGCCCGAACAGGGATAAACAAAATATATAGATAAATACAATAAAAAAGAAAAAAAAACAATATATATATATATATATATATATATATATATATATATATATAATAATAATAATAATAATAATAATAATAATACAAATAAATAAATAGAAACAATATATATATATATATATATATATATATATATATATATATATATATATATATATATATATATAAGTAAAAAAAAATGCACAGAACGCAATTAAATATACAAATAAAATAAACAAATATAATACCCATCACCTCTTAAACTCAAGACAAGGTTTTACATAAGCCTCTTCTCGGTGCCTCGGAGTTAATTGCAAGCCAAGAGGCACTGCACTCCTTCATACTTAATCATTTTAGTGTTATGGATATTATTCTTGTTAAATTCTACAGTAGGGGACGATTTCAAAGACGATTTTACACAGCTTAGGAAAGGCATAAAGGTATCAAATTAATCTGAAAACGGTCAACAGTGGCGGTGAATTGCCTAATTACTGGTGTCTCAAATAAAGGTTAAGAATGAAAAATAAAACCAAAATTACGGTGCAAAGCATCGACAGTGTCTAGTGTCCAGCCAGACACAACACACAGCTAACATAATAAGACATGGTTGGGGGGGACAAGAAGGAGGAGGAAGAGGTATGGGAAGAAGAGGAGGTAGGAGAAGAAGAGGAAACAGAAGGGAAGGAGGAGTGGTGTCTGAGTTTAGAGGTGGTAAAAGAAGAAGAAGACAAATAATAAGAGGAGGAGGAGGAAGAGGGGTGGTGTCAGGTGTAGAGGTGGTATAAGAAGAAGAATAGGAGGAGGAGTGGTATCGGGGTGGAGAGGAGCTAAGAAGAAGAAACAGAAATACAAACAAGAAAAATAAAAGCTATATTGGTGTCGGGGTGAAGAGGTCTATTACGAGAAGAAACGAAAAGAAACAAATAGAAGAAGAAAACAAGAAAAAATGAATAGCTATTGGTGTCGGGGTGAAGAGGTCTAATAGGAAAAGGAAAAAGAGGAGAAGAAGAAGTAGAAGAGAAGAAGACGACGAGAAGAAGATGAAGACAGAAGAAGAAGAAGAAGAAGAAAAGAGCGGTTCCGGGAAGTATAGAGTCAAGGTGCTATGATTCGAAGTGTTAATAAAGACTGTGCTGTTACTGCCCCCCCCCCCCCCCTCCTCCTTGACCTCGCTAAGCCCAGGTTTCCATTATTAAATCCGGGTAGTGAAGCAAGTGACGGAGGTGGCTGGATATTGTTGTTGTTGTTATTGTTGCTCGCATACACTCCCCCACACACCTCCCTTAACGTGTATGTGTATGTGTGTGTGGGTGGCTGGGTGTGTGTGTGTGTGTGTGCGTTGTGGTTGTTATTGCTGCTCTTACACACTCTCCCACACCCACCTACCTTAACTTTTTTCTATTACCGGGTATATTGTTTCGTGTGTGTGTGTGTGCGTGGGTGTCTGTGTGTGTTTTCAAGATATGTAGTGCATATAGTTTCATTCTGATTTAATCCAGTTGTACCCGAGTGTATAATACAGTTGTACCCGAGTGCATAATCCAGTTGTACCCGAGAGCATAATCCAGTTGTACCCGAGTGCATAATCCAGTTGTACCCGAGTGCATAATCCAGTTGTACCCGAGTGCATAATACAGTTGTACCCGAGTGCATAATACAGTTGTACCCGAGTGCATAATCCAGTTGTACCCGAGTGCATAATACAGTTGTACCCGAGTGCATAATACAGTTGTACCCGAGTGCATAATACAGTTGTACCCGAGTGCATAATACAGTTGTACCCGAGTGCATAATCCAGTTGTACCCGAGTGCATAATACAGTTGTACCCGAGTGCATAATCCAGTTGTACCCGAGTGCATAATACAGTTGTACCCGAGTGCATAATACAGTTGTACCCGAGTGCATAATCCAGTTGTACCCGAGTGCATAATACAGTTGTACCCCAGTGCATAATCCAGTTGTACCCGAGTGCATAATACAGTTGTACCCGAGTGCATAATCCAGTTGTACCCGAGTGCATAATACAGTTGTACCCGAGTGCATAATCCAGTTGTACCCGAGTGCATAATCCAGTTGTACCCGAGTGCATAATACAGTTGTACCCGAGTGCATAATACAGTTGTACCCGAGTGCATAATCCAGTTGTACCCGAGTGCATAATCCAGTTGTACCCGAGTGCATAATCCAGTTGTACCCGAGTGCATAATCCAGTTGTACCCGAGTGCATAATACAGTTGTCCCCGAGTGCATAATCCAGTTGTACCCGAGTGCATAATACAGTTGTACCCGAGTGTATAATACAGTTGTACCCGAGTGCATAATACAGGCCTGGAAATATACTCAACACCACAAGTTTTCTACAACTTATCAATAAATATACAACATAGGAATATGTGTGTGATAGGAGCATATAACCATTCCTTGAGTGCGGGAGAGGGGGGGTGGGGGGAGGTTTAGCATGTAAAATAGTCCTTTTGTTGTGCAATTAAATCAAATTCCAGATATATAATTTATGAACTTTACAATAATATTAAAACCAAATATATATATATACAGTATATATATATATATATATATATATATATATATTCTGACATACGGAGCCCTGTATGTTAATTTAAGAGTTAGAATTAGAGTTCAAGGAGCCAAACTACCCAAGTGGTGAAGCAGACTAGCGAGCGAACGAGCGAGTGGGCAAACCATCTCGTCCCATACCATCTCGCCCCATACCAGCATGCTAGCCTTCACACCTCGATGACCGATGCTATGACGTATGATCGACGCCAGGAGCTGTGAGTGGACGACACCTGTTATGTGATTCGAGGAGCTATGATTGGAGCGCGCACCACCACTCGCCTCCTGATTCGTTCCTACACCATCATTGTTTGGTATATAAGACCCGAGTTGTGGGCATTCAAATCAGTCTCATTTGAAGTTGGGGAAGGTGAACTTGCAGCTGGAGGAAGACGGGGTGAAGTATTATAATGGGATTGTGACTGTCAGTCAGATTATATAAATGTGTGTTAAGTGTGTTCGGTGTAAACACTTACGTTATGTTGGTTAGTGAGATATGTGATTGGGAATTAACGTGATGTGTTTAATGTGTGTAATGTGTTTAACTATTTAATTGGGAATTAACGTGAACACTACTATTACGTGTTTAACTATTTGATTGGGAATTAACGTGAACGCTACTATTATGTGTTTAACTATTTGATTGCGAATTAACGTTAACGCTATTATTATGTGTTTAACTATTTGATTGCGAATTAACGTTAACGCTACTATTATGTACTTAACTATTTTAGTTGACTAACTTGTGGACTAAAGCAACTCTTTAAGTAATTGGGTTATGATGAAAGTAATACTATTGTTTTATATTAATACTTACGAGTTCTTTCATTTTCTTTTAATTAAGCTTACATTGCTTAACGGTGCTTAGTACGGTGATGCTATTGTCTCGTATTAGTAATATCGCCTTAGACTAACATGGCTGTGATAATATTACTTCTAGTGATTTCCTAAGCTGAAGAAAATTCTTTTGCTTCAAAATATTATATTTTGCTTTTCATATTATTTGAGTGAGACCTGAATCGAATCTATGAAACGATCCTGTAACTTTATTTACTCATAATCAAACCTCAATGTTACGTGGTTAAGAAATACATTTAACTAATTATTAAATATATATCTAACTTTTTATGTGACTTTGATATTACTCCTGATGATAATAATAATATAATACTATTAACGTAAGACAAGAACCAAGAATAATTACATTAAATATAAATAAAAGGACATATAAGAAAACTATCTATTCATTTCAAAAAGGGTAAGAGACAGAAATATTCTTACTTTAATATTTATCTTTCAAGACTTTTTATAAAATTAATAGTCCTTCTTTAGCTATAACTTATTCGGTTCATAACCATAGCCTACTAAGCTTCGGTTAAATAATAATTCTTTATAAATACTACATGACTTTAATTAGTTTCAGTATTTTTCATAATTAAAGAGTATCAGTCAATAAAGGATACTAAGTCCTAAGATCCAAAAGGAAAGGAAGCAACAACAGGAAATTATTTTATTAGATTTTACTTTTGTTTTGCCTTCAGCTGACTGATACCTTAATATATATCTCTGTGCTATCTAGATTCATCAAGTTAACCACTTGAGGATCAAGATACGTAACAGAAGAGTGGCGACCTTGCCAGGATAAATGTTGAACTAGAACTAGCCAGAATAAAAGCAAATACCGAAGAAACTAGCATAAAATGTGAATATCAATATCGTACGGCTCAACTAAATGTCAATACAAATGCTCCCGAAATTGCTCCCCCTCTGGGATTAACTATGACTAGTGTCATTCCACCTTTCACTGAGGATAATGTGCAGGATTTCTTTGTTTTGTTTGAGGAAGTTGCTGGAGGTATGAAGTGGACAAGAGATCAATGGCCTTTTATGTTACAAACTGTTTTGACAGGGCAGGCTCGAGCCACGTATTTGTCAGAAGTAGCAGAAGTTAGGCAGGATTATGACAATCTCAAAGAAGCTATCCTAAAAACCTATCAATTGCAGCCTGAGGCTTACAGGCAATCTTTCCGTAAAAACCCGAAGAAAGTAGAAGAAACCCATAAGGTATTTGCCAGGACCATGACTAAAACTTTCAATCATTGGGTCAAGAGTAAGAAAGTCACAAGCTACAACGATCTGAAGGAGTTGGTCCTGTTAGAAAATTTCCTATGGAAAATTGATTCTTCTGTATCCTATCATTTAAAGGGGAAAAAGGTAGATTGTCTTGCTGACGCCGCTGACATGGCTGACACATACGTGCTCAACAACAAATTTCGTGGAAAGAAGCCCTACGATAATTCTAGTTCTAATTTTAAGTATCCCAATCACAAATCTGACGGACCCAGTCACAAGCCTATAACGTCTTCCCCAGCTAGCCAAAATAGAAATGTTCCCCCAACTAAAAATGCGACTCAGGGCAATGGTAACAGAGGTGGGCCCCAAACTAATAGTAATGCTCAAAGAGGGAACTTTCCCGTATCCCCTAAAGTATGTACTTTTTGTGGCAAGAGAGGCCACCTAGCTTATCAGTGCTGGGCCAAGGAGAACCGAGAGATCGGGGCAGACAGTTGCCGCCGTATCTCAAACTCCATATGTTCCTGTAAGGCAGGACTCCCGACAGAAGGAGTACCTAGCACCAAAAGTTCCTTTAATGCAGGACTCTCGACAGAAGGAGTACCTAGCAGCTAACGTAAATCATCTAGACAGGGGTGTAGTAGCATGTGTGGTGCAACCCACTAGGGTTAAGCCAATAATAATTTCACCATCAGTGCAGGACAGTTACCGTCCCTTTATTTCATCTGGCAACGTGAGATTAAATGGTTGCATGCATGAGGTAAAAATTCTGAGAGACACAGGTTCTACTAGCACCCTCATGGTGAATCCTTACACTGAGTGCCCACCTGGCGAACCAGTTGTAATGAGAGGTGCTGGAGGCCCGTTTTATGCATACTTGGTAAAAGGCGAAATTGAATGTGAGTTACTACAGGGTGAGGCCACCATGGCTTTGTGTAGGTCCCAAGATATCCCTGTGCCTGGGGTAACACTCCTTTTGGGGAATGATGTAGCAGGTGAGAAGGTCCGACCAGACCCCATTTTGTCACTTTCCCCTGTTAACGAGCCACTAACCGGTGAGCTCGACAAGGAGTTGCCAACTGTTTTCCCTGTGTGTGCTGACAAACGTTCAATGTCTCAAGTAGCAGTTCCCTCAGACAGAAATGTACCGAATGTAAGAGTTGATGAAAGGGATGATGAGAGTGTGAATGATGCTCCAACTGTGCCTGATGATGTGACTGAGGTGGATTTATCTGACACCTTTATGGCTCATCTTGACTCTAACGATGACCATGAAACCCCTCCAAATTGTCCTAGCGGCCTGGTAGAGCTACAGAGAGATGATTGTGAATGCAAGGAGTTAGCTGCCAGGTCCGTGAGTGAAGAGGAATGTGTGAAGGAGGGTGGTGAATGTTTCTACCTCAAAGGAGGAGTATTGTGGCGAAGATGGAGACCGCCACACAGACCAATCGATGACGGGGCTTGGGACGTCCATCAAGTAGTAGTCCCCAAACCTTGTCGTAAAGATATCATGGAAATGGCACATTGTATACCATTGGCAGGACACCTAGGTGTGAGAAAAACTCTAGACAGAATCAGATCCCACTTTTACTGGCCAGGAATGCGTGCAGATGTAGTGGAGTTTTGTAGAGTGTGTCACACTTGCCAGATGACAGGAAAACCCAATCAGAAGGTGCCTGTACATCCTCTGGTGCCCTTGCCCGTTTTCGAGAATCCTTTTACTCGGGTGGTAGTGGACATTGTAGGCCCATTGCCTAAGACTTCCCAAGGTAACATTTATTTATTAACTATCATGGACATGGCAACTCGCTACCCAGAGGCTATACCCTTAAGGACTACCTCTGCTCCAACTGTAATCAAGGAACTGCTCAATTTTTCACCAGAATGGGTTTCCCCCATGAGGTGCAAAGTGATCAAGGAACTAATTTTACCTCTAACATTTTCCAGCAGTCCCTGAAGGAGTTGGGTATCGAGCATGTAAAGTCTAGCACCTACCACCCAGAGAGTCAAGGGGTTCTCGAACGATATCATCAGACATTAAAGGGAATGTTACGTAAGTATTGTACAGAGACCGGAGTTGAGTGGGATAAGGGGGTACCTTTTCTTTTATTTGCTACTCGTGAGGTTCCAACTGAATCCCTGGGTTTTTCCCCTAATGAGCTAGTTTTCGGTCACCAGGTAAGAGGTCCTTTGCAACTATTGCAAGATAGCCTAGTTGGCCAGGAGGGGAACCAAAACCTCCTCAAGTATGTTTCAGATTTCAAAACCCGGCTGAGATCCTCATGTGAGTTTGCCGCTCAAAACTTGACAGTGGCTAAAAGCTCCATGAAGAAATGGTATGACAGAAAAGCCCGTGAGAGGGAGTTTAAGCCCGGTGATGAGGTTTTGGTCCTGCTCCCCCTTTTTGGCCAACCTTTATCTGCCAAGTTCAGGGGCCCATATAAGATCATTCGGAGGGTGAGCATTACCGATTATCTAGTCACTACCCCAGACAGGAGAAAGCCCACGCAAGTATTCCATATAAATATGTTGAAGCCCTACCATAGGTCCCCTGATTCCTCTCTTCCAGATTCTCCCACTGTGGCAGTGAATGTCAGGACCTGAGCAGCCTGGTGCGGACAAAGTCTTCAGTTCTCTTACTGACCCGCAACAGACTGTTCCAGAGCCTGAAGGTATCCATGCAGACTTTGACTTGTCATGTAGCCTATCCAACTTTCAGTATAATTCAGTGGCTTTGAGGGAATTACCATCTAAACTATGTCATCTTCCCTCTGATCAAGCGAACCAACTAATCTCTGTTTTATCTCTGTCTCCCAGTGTGTTCCGTGATACTCCAGGGCTCACTTCTTTGGCCGTGCACGACATCGACGTAGGGGAGGCAACTCCCATTAAACTATCCCCCTACCGTGTCTCGCCACAACGCAGGAGTATACTGCAGGTCGAGCTTGACTTAATTTTTTCAAACCAGCTGATCACAAGGGCCTTAAGCCAGTGGAGTAGTCCGGTCATACTTGTGCCGAAGCCAGACAGGAGCCATTGGTTTTGTAGGGGCTATAGGCAAGTCAATGCTGTCACAAAGAACGATACCTACCCACTGCCACGGATCAAAGATTGCATTTACCAGTTTGGCCTCATGCAGCAGTAAGTATAATTTAATGAGAGGATTTTGGCAATTAGCTCTCCCTTGTAGCGAGGTAAATATCATGCTTTTGTAGTGCGCTTTTAAGCCTTCAGCTGTGAGATGCCTTGCAGTTCGAATAACGCTCCAGCTACGTTCCGGCTATGTTCTGATGTGGTACCTGGAGACGTTGCCTACTTTGGGTGATATCCTTATTATATCCTCATTATAATCTTGCTGTTGCCAATCTGGTGGTGAATCTATTTATGTATTATGTTTAATATTATGTACTATACTCCTTAAACTCTTTTCTAGGGGGGAGGTCTGACATACGGAGCCCTGTATGTTAATTTAAGAGTTAGAATTAGAGTTCAAGGAGCCAAACTACCCAAGTGGTGAAGCAGACTAGCGAGCGAACGAGCGAGTGGGCAAACCATCTCGCCCCATACCAGCATGCTAGCCTTCACACCTCGATGACCGATGCTATGACGTATGATCGACGCCAGGAGCTGTGAGTGGACGACACACCTGTTATGTGATTCGAGGAGCTATGATTGGAGCGCGCACCACCACTCGCCTCCTGATTCGTTCCTACACCATCATTGTTTGGTATATAAGACCCGAGTTGTGGGCATTCAAATCAGTCTCATTTGAAGTTGGGGAAGGTGAACTTGCAGCTGGAGGAAGACGGGGTGAAGTATTATAATGGGATTGTGACTGTCAGTCAGATTATATAAATGTGTGTTAAGTGTGTTCGGTGTAAACACTTACGTTATGTTGGTTAGTGAGATATGTGATTGGGAATTAACGTGATGTGTTTAATGTGTGTAATGTGTTTAACTATTTAATTGGGAATTAACGTGAACACTACTATTACGTGTTTAACTATTTGATTGGGAATTAACGTGAACGCTACTATTATGTGTTTAACTATTTGATTGCGAATTAACGTTAACGCTATTATTATGTGTTTAACTATTTGATTGCGAATTAACGTTAACGCTACTATTATGTACTTAACTATTTTAGTTGACTAACTTGTGGACTAAAGCAACTCTTTAAGTAATTGGGTTATGATGAAAGTAATACTATTGTTTTATATTAATACTTACGAGTTCTTTCATTTTCTTTTAATTAAGCTTACATTGCTTAACGGTGCTTAGTACGGTGATGCTATTGTCTCGTATTAGTAATATCGCCTTAGACTAACATGGCTGTGATAATATTACTTCTAGTGATTTCCTAAGCTGAAGAAAATTCTTTTGCTTCAAAATATTATATTTTGCTTTTCATATTATTTGAGTGAGACCTGAATCGAATCTATGAAACGATCCTGTAACTTTATTTACTCATAATCAAACCTCAATGTTACGTGGTTAAGAAATACATTTAACTAATTATTAAATATATATCTAACTTTTTATGTGACTTTGATATTACTCCTGATGATAATAATAATATAATACTATTAACGTAAGACAAGAACCAAGAATAATTACATTAAATATAAATAAAAGGACATATAAGAAAACTATCTATTCATTTCAAAAAGGGTAAGAGACAGAAATATTCTTACTTTAATATTTATCTTTCAAGACTTTTTATAAAATTAATAGTCCTTCTTTAGCTATAACTTATTCGGTTCATAACCATAGCCTACTAAGCTTCGGTTAAATAATAATTCTTTATAAATACTACATGACTTTAATTAGTTTCAGTATTTTTCATAATTAAAGAGTATCAGTCAATAAAGGATACTAAGTCCTAAGATCCAAAAGGAAAGGAAGCAACAACAGGAAATTATTTTATTAGATTTTACTTTTGTTTTGCCTTCAGCTGACTGATACCTTAATATATATCTCTGTGCTATCTAGATTCATCAAGTTAACCACTTGAGGATCAAGATACGTAACAATATATATATAGAGAGTGAGAGAGAGAGAGTAGAAAGTTACGCTAAAAATGGAATAGACAGATAGTCATGTACAAGTTTGAACAATTCCTGCCTTAGACGTAAACTAAAGAACCAAACACCAACTCCCTTTAATCCAGCAATACCACACACACAGCCCTCACCCGATCCCCAACCTGAGAACGACACAATACCCACGCTATCTTCCACACTATACAGTATACCTCACACTATTGACTCTACTAACAGGCACATAGCAACACTACACATACGCGTTAAATAAAATAAAGTAGGTGTGCAGTTTTCGCATTACCAAAAAAAAAAAAAAAAAAAAAAAAGGCATACGCAACTCTGCGACCTATAGCCTAATTCTGCAAGTAGTATTGAATATCTTAGGTAAAATAGGTTTATATACAGTATAGGCCTAAACAGTATATTATATATGTATATATACCGGTATATATACATATATATATATATATATATATATACTGTATATATATATAAAAAATATATAAGAGATAGTGACCATAATCTGTGACCTTTACCATTCACCTTGACCTTTGAATAACAAAGAAAACAAAATGGACAATCGTTGCATTGACCAACCAAATTTGCCAGCAAAATTTGGTGACGATACGTAACCCGTTCAGTACAGTTCTGTCGGTTTCATTTCATACTGGATACTAAGACGATTTTATTTAGTTTATGAAGGGCCTCCATAAAAGTAGCAGGCTTTCAACTATCTTAACCCTTTTTACTACCACAGATCCTTCATAAGCTCCACAAAATCGTCTAATTATAGCTAGAATACAATGAAAAAGACGTCACCAGTACACACAAGGTAAAACAGTCTAGGAAGAGTTTAACCCTTAATTAGCGGCGAGCAACATAAGTCGAGTTAAATAAAGCTGGACTATGTGGCGGCGCTCGACATAGGTCGAGTGGCAATTTCAGCACGTAATGTGGCTGAGAGAGAGAGACAAGTGGTGGCAGGACTCTAGCGAGCGTATGACTGCTCCAGACCACCGCGGCGAACCTACTGACACAAATCTCAGCTCCCTCCTCCCTCTCTCACTCGCTACATACTCAATTATGTACCGAAAGTACCGAATTACCTGCTTTTTGCACTCGCGTTGCACGGTTATTGCAAGAAAACTATCCATCATACAAGGATCGTTATGGTGTCATTCGAAAGCTCTGTTTATGCCCTTTCAGGGATAGGTACTTGTTTTACGTTCTGGGTCTTATTTAGGCATGAAAATGATCACGTAAACAGCCCTATTTTGGCTAAAAACACCCCGCTGTGCGGTACATATAAATAAACCGCATAGGCCGCTCGTAAGGTGTTAAAGACAATTATCAACACTCTTCTTTTGTTCTTTTACCTTGACCTTTAACCTTAAGTATTATATATATATATATATATATGATTGAATTATATGTGATTTAAGTAAAATGCAACTAACAGTCGTCAGCATATAAAAAAAAAAAAAATTTATGATGAAGGTTAACTTATGACCTTGGCCTGTGACCTTGACCTTTATGTAGAATTATATTTTTGTTTGCTTTGATGTAACTAGAATATCAAATAAGCGTGTCAAATTTCATTAAAGATCATCAGTTAGTTTCAGAGGTATTAAAGGGATAGTTGGTCTTGACCTTTGACCTTCATCTTGACCTTCATGATGTCTGAAAATTTAAAATTTTAATTTTCCCTTAATGCACAACTGTCTCAACGAATTTTGTGAAGTTTACATGACTAGTAAAGAAATTAGCATATTGACTTTATATATGATGTTGACCTGTGAACTTGACCTATCAAATGGAATTATGCTTATTCTTGTATGACCTTGCTCTAGGCATTCCGAATATGCATGCTATGCCTAATGAGAATCCTACGTTAAATAAGAAATACTAGTAAAAATTATATATCGACCTTTAACCTTGACCTTTGACCTTCGACATTAGAATTTCTTATCAAGGATTTAGTTAGCTTAACAGCAATGTTCGTATTAACTAGCATTATGAATATGGTGTAGCCTAATTTGTATAAAAACTTATTGATTAAAAATAGTGATCATATATTGTGACCTTGACCTTTGACCTTTGACTAAAAGTAAAATACATACATTTGGATGGTCGTCGCATTGACCAACTGAATTTGCCTGTATAATTTTATGACAATACATTAAACAGTCAAGGAGGAGTTTAGGGAAAATGACAAATACTCTTATCTTGACCTTGACCTCTGACCTTAACTATTACAATATTTATGTGAAATTTGATATAAATTAGGCTATATTTAAGTAATAAGCCATAACACAGCCAGTTTTCTCAAATTTGAGTAATTTCTTTTTTAAATAATAAAAATTTACCTTTGACTTTGACCTGTGACCTTTATGTAGGAGTACATTTTTTTTTGCATTGACATTGCCCATGAACATCAAATATGCAGGCCTTATTTTATTAAAACACATCAGTTAGTTTCATATATATTAAGAGAATAGTTGACCTTTACCCTTGACCTTTATCTTGACCTTTATATCTCAACATTTATTAATTTCCTTTTAACTTAAAGTGCAGCTATCTCACCAAATTTTGTGAGGTTTGCATGAAAAGTAAAGAAAATAGCATATTGACCTTTTATTTGACCTTGACCTGTGACCTTGACCTTTCATATGGAATAGAATAGTTTATTGTATGACCTTGGCCTAGGTATTCCGAATATACATGGTAAGCCTAGTGAGAATCTAACAGTTAGTATGAGAAATACTAGTAAAAATACTATTTTGACCTTTGACCTTGAACATTGACCTTACCCTTTAGAATAATTATCTAATATTTGTGAAATACAATATCAATGTTACCAGTAACTTGTAAACTGAAAATGAAGACATTTGAATACAAACTAAAACTAAATAGTATAAGTTCACCTTTCACCATGACCTATGACCTTGACCTTTATGTAAGAGTAAAACATAGTTTTCATTGACATTGCCCAGGAAAATCAAATAAGCATGACTAATTGCATTAAAACCCATCAGATAGTTTCATATGTATTTAAAGAGTAGTTGACCTTGACCTTTGACCTTGACCTTCATGATATGTCTCAAAATTTATTATTTTCTTTTCCATTTAAAGTGCAACTATATTGCCAAATTTTGTGAAGTTTGCATGAAAAGTAATGAAATTAGCATATTGACCTTTTATTTGACCTTGACCTGTGAACTTGACCTTTCATATGGAATTGTTTAGTTTTTTGTATGACCTTGCCATAAGTATTCCGAATATACATGGTAAGTTTAGTGAGAATCTAACAGTTAATATAAGAAATACTAGTACAACAAATATTTTGACCTTTGACCTTGACCTTTGACCTTTATCTTGACCTTTATGTGGCTCAACATTTATTATTTTCCTTTTAACTTATTGTGCATCTATCTCACCAAATTTTGTGAAGTTTGCATGAAAAGTAAAGAAAATAGCATATTGACCTTTTATTTGACCTTGACCTGTGACCTTGACCTTTCATATGGAATAGAATAGTTTATTGCATGACCTTGGCCTAGGTATTCCGAATATACATGGTAAGCCTAGTGAGAATCTAACAGTTAGTATGAGAAATACTAGTAAAAATACTATTTTGACCTTTAACCTTGAACTTTAACCTTACCCTTTAGAATAATTATCTAAAATCTGTGAAATACGATATCAATGTTACCAGTAACTTGTAAACTGAAAATGAAGACATTTGAATAAAAACTAAAAATAAATAGTATAAGTTCACCTTTCACCATGACCTGTGACCTTGACCTTTATGTAAGAGTAAAACATAGTTTTCATTGACATTGCCCAGGAAAATCAAATAAGCATGACTAATTTCATTAAAATCCATCGGTTAGTTTCATATGTATTTATAGAGTAGTTGACCTTGACCTTTGACCTTGACCTTGACCTTCATGATATGTGTCTCAACATTTATTATTTTCCTTTTCATTTAAAGTGCAACTATATTGCCAAATTTTGTGAAGTTTGTATGAAAAGTAATGAAATTAGCATATTGACCTTTTATTTGACCTTGACCTGTGAACTTGACCTTTCATATGGAATTGTTTAGTTTCTTGTATGACCTTGCCCTAAGTATTCCGAATATACATGGTAAGTTTAGTGAGAATCTAACAGTTAATATAAGAAATACTAGTAAAACAAATATTTTGACCTTTGACCTTTGACCTTGCCCTTCGATACATTTATCTAAAATTTGGTCAATAGGATAGCGAGGTTACTAGTAACTTGTATTGTGAAAATGAAGAAAGTTGTGTAAAAACTAAGACACATGAAATATTGACCTTCTTTTTAACCTTGACCTATGACCTTAACCTTTAAGTTAAATCGAAAATGTCTTTTCGACTGACCTTCGCATTGACCAAATGAAGATACCTCTGAAATTTGTGGAAAATCCATCAAACGGTCTAGGATGAGTTTCTGGACGGACGATGGACGACGACGACGACGGACGACGACAACGATAGACAAGCTGAATTGTGGTGCACAGTATACGGGCGGGACCTGTGTGTGCGATACCACTCTGCTTCTCAGAGTTGAAAAATATCACCAACCCCTTTATAAATCCAGCACCAATACACACACAGCTCTCGCCCACGACACCCAACCCACAGAACGACACAACACACACGTTATCTTCTTCACTATATCCTCACACTATTGACTTTACTCACAGGCACATAACTACACCACACACCATCACCCAATCCCCACCCTCCACACGCAGCCCTCCCCTGACCCCAAAGCACAAAACGACATAACACACACGTTATCTTCCAGCATTATATCCTCACACTATTGACTTTACACATAGCCACATAGCAACTCCCAACATAAGCTCCCATAAAGGCGGGGGATATAGCCTACACGATTTTGTTTTTGTTTTTGCAACTTTTCGCCAGCAATTTATTTCAGGTGATCTTCCGGGGGCTATTGTGCGTTGTTATCGGCGACTAAAATGAGGGTCAAAATTCTTACGAAAATTGACTTCAGAAGATTCCAGTGTAGACTTGTCAAAAGAGAAAAAAGAAAAAAGGGAATACAATAAATAAAGGCCTTCCGTAGATCCACTTTAACCCTTTATGTATTCCTTCGTATTATTCTGGTTATTAATAGATTTAGGTTAGAAATGTTCTGTGGGAGAGTTTTTACCCATTTGAATACGTAATGCCCTCCTTAATCTTTAAAAAAGAAAGTCGTCTAGTGTAAGCAAAAAGAAAATAAAACAAACTCCATGAAACTGTATATTTCACATATATATACATATTTGTTTATTTATTATTACAGGTATATATATATATTTGTTTTAGTTTGTTCCCTAAACCTCCAAGAAGCTTTAGAAAACAACATCCCAAAGACCCCCTTCGAGATATATTTGTAAATTTTTCGGTAGAAAAACGTCCCGGTCAATGGCCGCTTCCTCCTAAATTACAGGCTCACTATCGCTGTCAGGACAAAATCGACACCTTAATGGCACCAAAGGTCTTAATTTTGACAAAGAAATGGCCAAATTCTTAAAATTAATTATCTCGCTCTCGCTCTCTCTCTCTCATTATCGATTAATTTAACTAATTATCCTTCATTAATTTTAGCATTAGTACTATTAACAAACCTGGAACACATATTAGCCCCTGCATGTACGGTTGACCACATACAGTACAGTCACTTATACAAATTCGTGGACCCCCTTGTGTTTTTATGTATGCAATCATAACTATCTGGGCTGATTTTTGGAAGGAACTCGCTTTTAAATAGATAGTATATTATAATTTTGTAGTTGATGTACAGAACAAACATTCATAAATACGTTTCCCGAACTACACTTCCATAATTACAATGAAGTGAGGTCCGTGATTTTTTAAGGGTGACTGTACAGTGTATGCGTGAGTAATTCCACTAGGGTAGAAGTGAGTGGATTACAGCGAACTTATGAAGCATACAAAGGTGATTTTAAGACACAACGAACCATATCATAATACTAAGTCTGTATCGAATTTTCCCGCAGAAAATACCCCGATACTCAATCCCCACAAAAAGCTTGAGTCTTTCATAGTTAGAAGTACTATATAGAGGATGTATTTGGAGTTTATTATATTTGTCGATAGTTAATAGATATTGAATACTGCAATGCTAGGTATTAAGCAGTGAAGCCTATTCATATATCTAGTAAAATGCTACATAATTCTGATAGAATGGTCGTGGAGTTGTACAGACTGTCCAAAAATTGGAGATAATGTGCCAACTTGCCAAGTACCCTTCGTTAACATTTGTGTATACGTTTTAACCTATGGACTTAATATTATATATTATATATACATATATTATGACAATAAATTATATGTTAATAGAGGTGAACAGATCGCACAAGCCACTACACATGTTCTCATTAACTAACTGTATTGACTTGACAACTACATACCTTTTTATTTCATGAATTTTAAAACAAATCAGCAGCAAGATATTGCACACCGAAGGGTTATTTATACAGTATGCAGGTAGGCTCATGGAAAAGTATTGACAACAAGTACAGTCACAAGCATAAATGCTGATACATAAACCAGATAATGTCAACTCCTTCATCACGAGAGGTTTATACTAAAGCCGGTATCACACGAGAGATTTTATAGTCATAATTCTATCATTAACATTTTTCAGGCAGCATTTCTGGAATATTTTGCACTGGTATCGGAAATAGACTGAAGGTAGATGAATTTATGTAATCGTCATAATTTAAATGTTAACCTCATATACTGCCAGACCAGTGTTGAGGATATATGTTGAAGGGGAAAGCGTTCGTATGATACCGGCAAGTTGAATAACATCGTCTAACGTTAACTATCTATCTATCTATCTATCTATCTATCTATCTATATGCTCAGGCCCAATCCCCATTTTGGGGGTAGCCGACTCAAGACAGAGCAAGAACAGGGAAAACACAAATACAACATAAAACAACAAATAAACACAGACAAAAAGCACAAACTCACACACATCCAGGTCACCCAGAGACCAGGGTCACCAAGGTCGCTCCAGCACTCCCCCGGCCCCCGACCACCCGGACGAATAACATCGTCTAACGTTAACTAGCATGAAATAATGAAATTATTGTGAGTTTGAATAAAATGTTTAACGATGCCTTTGGAGACGAAGGGGTGTGGGTGGTATCCCAGTATTTATGTTCGTGACTGTACACTCAGAAGACAAATTCTAGCCCAATATGAACCCTCTAAATGTAAATATTGGGTAAAGAATTAATGGGAAGATTCGATTTAGGGGGAGGTAGTTGCTTTTACTGGACCCCTTTCTCCCTCATGTTTAGCATATTAGTTTTGAGATTTCATAACGTTCATTCCATTAGTTTGGCAATTTTGAGACCTTTCTTCCCATTTCTTTGTCAATATTCAGACCTTTCGTGCTATTTTGGTGTCGATTTTTTTTCATGGCGAGCGAAAGCGAGCCTGTATTATTAGAAGGAACCGCCCTTCGGCCAGGACATTTTTCTTCCGAAAAATGTATACATTTATCTTAAAAAAGGGTGGAGGGTTTTTGTTTTGTATTTAAGCTTGAAGGTGGTCTAGCGAGGAAACTTAAAAATACATTAATAAATATATACATAGGCCAAAAACCAAGCACTACCCCCTAAGTTCGGCATAGCTTCGAAAATACAGGGCCACAATTTATATCCTATCGTGTACAGTGCAACAAATATAATACAAACAAATATATAAGTGTACAGTCACGAGCATAAATACTGTGACACTAACCAGATTATGTTCGCCCCTTCGTTTTGAAAGGTATTGCTAACTTTTGTATTCAAACTCACAATTATTTCTTTATTTCATTCTAGCTACTGTCAGACGATTTTATTCAGCTTAGTATAAACCTCTCGTGATGAAGGAGTTGACGTTATCTGGTTGATGTCGCAGCATTTATGCTCGTGACTGTACAGTGATATTCAGTTCCCTATAAGATCTTCTAGAAACACAGGGATTATAGTCCTCGTCTTCATGGTTACGAATCCACTATCTAAATCAATCAGACGAACCATCTACTGTCTGCAATAACTATACAATGGATTAATTAACCTTTGTATTACATTTCAACACGTATATACATTAGTCACATGATCAATATTAGGCTATATCAACAGTGCAAAGTACACGGCATATAATGACAACCTAGACACAAATGACAATAACATTACGATAAAAAACCCATTTCATATCAAGAAGCAATCATTTCAGAAGATTACATATTAAGGGAAGATGGTTGGTGTTTCTGGTTCCCCTTCTCCCTCATGTTTAACCCCATTAGTTTTGACATGTTATGGCGTTCGGCCCATTAGTTTGGCGATTCTAAGACCTTTCGACCCATTTTGTTGTCAATATTAAGACTTTTCGTGTCATTTAGGTGTCCACTTTTTTTTCCTGCCGAGCTATAGCGAACCTCTAATTGAAGAGGAATCGGCCAAACGCCAGGACATTTTGTTATCGAAACACGTACAAATGTATATTGAAGGAGGGTCTTGTTTTTGTTTTTGTTTTTTAAGCTTGATGAAGGTCTAGCCAGGAAAACTAAACAATATATGAATTAATAAATTAATAAAGACCCAAAACTATTCCCTACACTCCTTTAATGTAAATAAAGAACCAAAACTAACCCCTACCCTCCCTCAATGTAAGGACGCAACAATTTCAGAATACTCAATAAGAATGGAAAGTGTCGTGGCTTGGCAATAAACCCTTTTTTGGTCATCTGGTATAATTTTCTCCACTCCAGTATTCACGACAATTGTAAATTTCTCCACAAATGACAGTGGTGACATTGGTATTAGAGCCACGTAGTACAGTCAAAGGCATAAGTCATGTTTAGCCCCACTACTTTTGAGATTTTTAGACGTTCGGTCTATTGGTTTGGCGATTTTAACAACTGTCGTCCCCTTTCGTTGTCAATTTCAAGACCTTTTGTGTCTTTCGTGCCACAAATGACAGCGGTGACATTGGTTTTAGAGCCAACCAGTACAGTTAAAGATAAAATGTATGTACCATTTCCATAGGTCAACCATTGTGTAACCTGCTCTGTGTCAGTGCCATATTTTGTATTCCATTATTGCATATTTAGACGATAATGTGCAGTTTTAAAAGGATATTTGGTAGTAAAAAGGGTTAAGTGAGACAGGTCGAAGTCTGTTAATTGCTGCAGTCTCATTATAAAGTGAATATAATCGTCTAATAGTAACAAGAATAGTATTAAACGGACGTCAGCGGTACTGAAAGGAAAAATCTTTAATTGTATGCAAAATGACTTGAAAACCCATCAACCAAATATTTACATTCACCCTGTTATAAGTGTGATGAGACATTTTGACCACATGGAAGAGGAATATCAATATAAATTTATATTTCGTTGAGAAAGCTTTGCAAGACTGCTGATCGTGACTATACCCCATGACTACCAACCTACTATTACACTAGATAGCTTATACAGACACAAACACATACACACACACACACACACACACACACACACACACAAAAAGAGAGAATGAACAGAGTAGAGAGTGTATGTCATTACAAATTACCAGCCATTGTACTCTAACAGTGCCATCAATATCTTTAGAGGAACAGATTATTTGATACTCACACACATACACATACACACACACACACACACACACACACACACACACACACACAAACAAACACACACACACACACAGCACAGGAGAGAAAGAACAGTAGAGCGTATGTCATCACAAATTATCTGCCATTGAACTCCAACAGTACCCTCAATATCTGTTGAGGAACTCATTATTTGGAACTCACACACACACAGTTCAAACAGAGAGAAATAACAGAGTAGAGAGTGTATATCATCACAAATTACCTGCCATTGAACTCCACCAGTACACTCAATATCTTTAGAGGAACACATTATTTGAAACTCACGCTCTCTCTCTGTCTGTCTATCTCTCTCTCTCTCTCTCTCTCTCTCACACACACACACACACACACACAGTCACTCATATTTACCTAACATCTGGCGTTACACCCTACCAAACATGATACCGTTAAAAGGATTGCATAATATCACACTCACACTCACACACACACACCCACTCATTCCATGATAACTGACGATATACTGAACCAACCAAAATATTCCCTATACGTTTCGTTTATTAACACACACTAACACACACACACACACACACAAACGCACACAAAAAAAACACGCACACACACACACCGGTAGTGCAAGTGGTAGCACGCTCGACTCACAATCGAGAGGTCCGGGGTTCGAATCCTCGGCCGGATGGGGACAATTTGGGGTTTTTCTCCTTTCACGTGGTAGCCTCAGTTCACCTAGCTGTAAATAGGTACCGGACGTAATTCGAGGAGTTGTGACCTCACTGCCCTGGTGTGTGAAAAGGTCTCGGCCTTACCCGATGATCGGACAATACGAGCTCTAAGCTCTCTTCCGGGAGGGTAGGGCTGGCGAGAGATCCCCAAGGATCCTCAAGATCGTAAGTCAATTACACATACACACACATACACACACACACTCACTCACTCACGAAACTCTCTCTCTCTCTCACACACACACCCTTCAAAATTAGCAGACGATACAGCGTACTCACCACCAGACCCCCTAAATTTTGCCTAAAAGGATCGTACATTAAGGATCGTACATCAGAGGGTTATGAATTCCCTGTTCCGGGTACGACAGCCCCTTGGTATCTCTGGGGGCGTTTGTCTTCCACTATCACCGCACTTGCCGGGGTAATCCATACTGGGGTTGAGGCGGCGAGCTACGGTTATCTCATTGTTCCGGACAACTTTTCGGTACTGTGACGCCATTGTGGTACCCTTGGATAGGTTAACCCCTATAGCACCATGACATCTTTTTACCTTTGATTCTGGCTAAAATTAAATTATTGTATGCAGTTTAAGAAGGGCCTATCTTAGTAAGAGAGTTTATGGAGCACGATGACGTAATTTACAGCATATTCTGGTTACCTTTAGACAATATTCTTTAATTTATAATCTACCTCTCGGAATCAAATGACGATCTCAATAAACCCATTGAAAAATATAGGCCCTTCTTAAATTGCATAAACACGTCTAACTTTAGCCAGACCAGAAGGTAAAACAACGTCAAAAAGAATTAATTGACCCTATGTTTTTCTTTATGCATTTATAACCATCTGGATTATTTGTGTGTGTAGAACTGGCTTTTTACATAAATAGTATATAGAGTTTTGTAATTGATGTATAGAAAATTATATTCATAAATTCGTTTTCAGAGATATACTGTACTTCCAAAATTAGAAATAGGCAAAATTCACGAATATTTATGAGTGAGTTAGATACTGTGGCATCCGAGTTTACTTGGAACACTTTATCTTGAACTAACCGAGGTACATGAACCCTATGTATGTTAACCCCTTCAGAACTGAGATGACGGGCCCTAAACCAACGATACACCGAGTGGCCTCCATAACCACTCAGGCAACCTCAAAACCCCAGGGCAGACAACGAAGACATCTACCAGAGTCCCCCCTCCGAGTCCACAAGAATCTACCTGAGTTGACCATGCCCAGCCGTCCATTTCCCAGTTCTCTTTCACGCCCCCAGCCATCTAAGAAAACGGAACACTCTCTCAGCCAGTCACAAACCGTATTCTGCAGCCAACCACAACCGCCCTGGGACAACCAATTAGAACCCTCCTTTTACATAGCCTCCACCAACAGTGACGCTCCCTGTATTGTTCCGCCAGTTCTAGAATATGACGAACACTCCCTTATGCAATCTACTCACCAGCGCCCCGAATATTTCAGGAACCAATGGACCTGATAACGCCTGACCACTCCAAGCCCCCGAGGATACAACTACAATCCTCTATGTGTATGGCTTAGGGTAACTAGAAGACCTACAAGACAGTTGCTCCATATTAAGTTCTAAGTGTTTTCTATTTTTCATAGCAGCCCTGGACCTTCCAGCTGCCCCCTTAAGTATTGTAATATTGCTTTGGAACCAGGCCCACATAATAATACATGAGTTCCCAGGCTAGAATGTATATGTACCTCACGACAACCATTTTTCCTCTTTCCTCAACACCCTTTCCCCCCCCCCCCGAGTTCATTGACACCTGAAGCAAGAAAATATTTGCATAGGACCTCAGAAAAACCTGAAGAAAGTAAGCACCACCTCACCTACTGACTAAGCTTGACCACCAGGAACGGCCTAGTTGGGACAGTGTTGCTACGGTTCCCCCCCCCCCTTGCCCTCGAGAGTGCCCCCCGGATGACACCTCCCCTTCCTTCAGAATTACTGGAGGACCACCTGTCTGTTGCCTGGCGCCCTGAATCGAGGACCCCTGCTCGAGCCACGGACGTAGGCCTGGACCTAGGACCCCTGCTCCATTACGTAAACAGGCCTGGACCTAGGACCCCTGTTCTAATTACGTAATCAGGCCTATACCAAAAACGCCTGCTCGAGGAGGTAACCAGCTGTGTAAGAATTGGCTACTACCCTCTACGCCGGCCAAACCAGTACTCTCTTCCCCCCCCCCCCCTGCCCTTCCAAATACCTAAGTGTTTCTGTGTCTTTCTCTGTTGATTATTGTTGTGAGGTATTGTTTAGGTAAATATGTGAACCGTGTGTGTCCTGATTTAATTGTTATGTGCCCAAGATCACGTACTTGCGTAATAAGTGTCATCCCTCTGAATCTGTGTTATTCTGTGTTAAACTTGCCTTAATTCCTTGACCCTTGTTCAAGTCGTTATTTAATTCATAACTTACGCATACGTTACATATTCGTGTATTAATATATATATATTCAGGCCCCCACGCTCGCAGATTTACTGACTACGTGTATTTAGATTTATTCTTTGTGAGTTGAAGTCTTAGTATATTCCGTAATCACTCCATTTATATAATCAATCTTTACCTAGAACCTACGCCCAATTTTCCAGCGAGTGCATAGTGTAATTCCTTTATTCTTTTGCTAATTAATCGCATATGAAATATATTTTATAGACGTGCTTTTATGTGCTTGTAAATCTTGATGTTGCGATATTTCGAATACCGTGTTTAGGAATTCTTTCCTCCGTGTTTCGTCTCACTTTCGTCCACCATACACTAATTGTATCTGTGTATTTCATTCACCTCGCAGCTGTTAACCCGTTCAGAACCGAGTCTGGTACTATTCATTTTGAGTATCAATGAGTAGGACTTCGTCGCCTACGTCCATGTACTAATTGTGCCTGTACATTTTATTTTACTCGCCCTGTTAACTCGTTCAGAAGCGAATCTGATATTGCGTTAAATGTCAATGAGCTAAACTTCGTCATTAGTGCCAAATTAATTATTAAGTCCGATCTACCGATCGATATTTGTTAATCAGTCAGTTTCCACTTTTTGAGATTAAAACTTCAGTGTTCATTTCAGTCTGAGTCTATTGGAAATCAGCTAGTTATTTCGTTTATCTTTGTGTGTTGTCTTTATCACGAATTTTAAAATTATATCTTGACCTAATTAATACCCTCCAGTAAAACTATTTTTTGTAAAACCATTTCCTTTGCATATCACATTATTACTTTGCTTCGCCTAGATAATATTAGAAACACGAATTCCTAAGTTCGGTTCGTTATCGTAGCATATGTTCAAGTAATATAATCCCGTGATAAGATATATATTCAGTTAGGGCGATTTTGATACTTCTCAGTCATTATAAATAATAATCTCAGCCCTGTCCTGTAAAGTAAATTAACATAACTGTTCAGCTAAGTTCATAGTTGCATTAACAAAGAAAAGTATTTATTACTACCTCAGTTCGCCTGGTGACCTTCCCAGTGACCTGACCTGAGGACAAGTTCGCGCGGTCAGTTTTAAGGGTCAGCTGAGCCCTACGCGTGACTCACCTACTAAAAAAAAAAAAAATGTATTTCAGACCCGATGTTGCATCGCCTTTCGCAATTTGTGGCAAGACTATAGGTTACATAATAATGACATTCGAACACAATGTTATTGATACCCCGCCGTAAATTATGGTGTTATAAAGGTTTGTCAAATTATTATAGTTACGATGCTACCTCTTAGGGTAGCCAAAGGGAACGCAAAAACATGAGCAAGCGATCGGACACCAGACAGACCTCCCTCCCCTACAGTCATACTGTCCCTCCCCCACCAACCCCACTAACCAAGCGCCCCCACCAACCCCCTCCTACACTCATCCTTCTATACCCCCTCCCCACCTATCTCTCTCTCTCTCTCTCTCACACACACACACATAGCATATTGGATAATAATTATAAAGACATTCAGTACTTTGTACATTAATATACCGTGGTATTACGCGACATTGGGTTTACAATAGAACTAAAGTATATACAGCAACAATGAGTTGGGCAGCTTTTGCAAATGAACATGACCCATAAGTTGGTTAATACCATATTTTTTTTTTTTTTTTTTTTTTTTTTTTCTATGTGATTGAGGGAGGCAAAAGGCATAACTGCCTATAGCGAGTGCCTCCCCCATAGTTGAAAGAGTGACAGGGCCAAAATCAAGGGACGTTCGAGCCAAAATGCCTGGACACACGGAGTTTGAAGCAATTTAAGTCATAGGAAGAGGGAAAGACTGATTCTGGGAGAGAGTTCCAGAGCTCAGATGTTGAGTAGAAGAAAGTTTGAGAGTAACGTTTCACTCTTGGGTTGGAGAGTTGCACAGAGTAGGGGTGGGATTGAGTTGCAAGACGGGTACCACGTGCCCTACGTAAAGGAGGTGGTATGCACTGGGATAGCTCTGAGGAACACTGATTATTATAGTAGCGATAGAATAGCGAGAGAGATGCAACATTGCGGCGGAGAGAGAGAGATTGCAGAGAGTTGGTGAGTGGACGGGAGTTAATGATACGAAAGGCCTTCCTTTCAACTTTGTCTAGGAGAGCGGTGTGAGAGGAACCTCCCCACACATGTGAACAATACTCAATACAAGGACGCACTATGCCCCTGTACAGAGCAAGAAGCTGTGCAGGGGAAAAGAACCCCCTAAGGCGGTTGAGCACACCCAGCTTCTGGGAGGCTGCCTTAGCAAGACTGGTAATATGGTCCTTCCAAATGAGAGCAGAAGAAAAAGAGACACCAAGAATATTGAGAGAAGATGAAGGGTTGATTTTTGTATTGTTGAAGAATAAGGGATAGTCCGCTGGGAGATCCTGACGGGTAGATAGATGGAGAAATTGGGTTTTGGAAGCATTAAAGTTAACAAGGTTTTCTCTGCCCCAATTGGAAATAGTATTTAGATCAGAATTTAAGAGTTCTATGGCTTCATTACGTTTGTCGTTGAGGGATTGCTGGCTGGGGCGTTCTGAAAAACAAATCGAGTAGTGTAAGGTTGAGTCGTCTGCGTATGAATGGATGGGAATTAAGGTACAGTTAAGGAGATCATTTATAAAAATTAGAAAGAGAATAGGAGATAGGACAGAGCCCTGAGGAACACCAGAGTTTATAGGGTGAGGAAGTGAACAATGGCCGTCCACAACCGCAGCTATGGAACGGCCGGAAAGGAAATTAGAGACAAAGGCACAGATGGAGGGATAGAAACCGAAGGAGGGTAGTTTAGAAATTAAAGATTTATGCCAGACTCTATCGAAGGTTTTCGATATGTCTAGTGCAATAGAAAAAGTCTCACCGAAGTCCCGAAAGGAGGATGACCAAGAGTTAGTAAGATATGAAAGAAGATCACCAGTAGAGCGACCCTTAAGGAAGCCATACTGGCGATCTGAGAGCAGATTATGAGAAGAGAAATGCTTAAGAAATTTGGAAGCAAGAATAGTTTCAAAAACTTTAGAAAGACAAGAGATAAGAGCAATTGGACGATAGTTGGAGGGTTGAGAGCGGTCACCCTTCTCTGGGATAGGTTGAATGTGAGCAAACTTCCAGCATGAAGGGAAGACGTTAGAGGATAGACAGAGACGAAAGAGTTTGCCTAGGCAGGGAGTCCGCACGGAAGCACAGTTTTTGAGAACAACAGGAGGAACACAGTCCGGACCGTACGCCTTATTAGTGTTAAGCCCAGAGAGGGTAGAAAGTACATCTTTAGAAGAGATTAGGATATTAGGCATAAGTAAGAGAGAGGAGGGCGGAGAGGGAGGAATAGCACCGGAATCATCCAAGGTGGAGTTTCTAGCAAAAGTTTGAGCGAAGAGTTTAGCTTTGTCAGAGGAAGAAGTGATGGTTGTGCCATCAGAGTGGGAAAGGGGAGGGAAAGACGAGGAAGAGAAATTGTTGGAGAGGTTTTTGGCTAGATGCCAGAAAGCTTGGGATGAGCTAGAGTTGGATAGTTCAGTGCATTTATTATTGATGAAAGAGTGTTTGGCAAGTCGAAGAACAGATTTGGCTTGATTCCGGGCAGAAACATATGAAGAATGAGAGTCTTGAGTTTTAAGGCGTCGGTACCGTTTGAATGCTTCCTCCTTATTGCGGACAGCAGTAGAACAGGCGTGAGTAAACCAAGATTTTTTAGCATTAGTCTGAGAGAAAGAGAATGGAATGTATGCTTCCATGCCCGATAGAATTACCTCGGTAATGCGTTCAGCACTCTCCTCGGGTCCTCGGCCATGGAAGCAGAAATAATTCCATGGGAAATCAAAGAAGTACTGCCGAAGAGCCTCCCAGTCGGCAGCGCCAAAGTGCCACAAGCGTCGCCGGCTAGGAGGATCGGGTGGTTGTACTGGAGAGATAGGACAGGTGACAGAGATAAGTTTATGGTCGGAGGAGCCCAAAGGAGAGAAAAGATCGACAGTATAAGAAGAAGGGTTAGAAGTTAGAAACAGGTCTAGAATGTTGGGCCGATCTCCGATGCGATCCGGGATACGGGTGGGTTGCTGAACTAACTGCTCTAGGTCATTTAGGATAGAAAAGACGTAGGCTTGTTCACCAGGTGGATCAGTAGTGTGAGAGGAGAGCCATTGGCGGTGGTGAACGTTGAAATCTCCTAAGATGGAGATTTCTGAGAAAGGAGAAATGGATAGAATGTGTTCCACTGTAGAGTTTAGATAGTCAAAGAATTTAGGAAAGTTGGTAGAGTTAGGGGAAAGATAGACAGCACAGAAATATTTAGTAAGAGAATGACAGGAAAGTTTGAGCCATAAAGTTGAGAATTCAGAGGAGTCGAAATCGGGAACACGAGAGCAAGTGAGTTTGTTGTGCACATATGCACAACATCCGCCTTTGGCTTTGAAACTAGGATAGAGAAAGTAGGAGGATATAGAGAAGGGGTTGCTGGATGTTGCTACAGACACCTGGGTTTCGGTGAGGAAGAGAAGATCAGGTTTGTAGGAGGAGAGATGGTGCTCAACAGAGTGAAAGTTAGAGGAAAGTCCGCGAATGTTGCAGAAATTAATAGAAAGAGTAACAGGCCGAGGTCCAGGTAATTGTGTGGGGTCGTCAGGGGATGGTCGGTCGGGTGAGGGGGCATTTATGGTCCCCCCCCCTGGGGACTCCGAGGCTGGGCTAAAATTCATCATTTTGTGTTTTTTTAATTTTGGTGTGGAGGAATGAAGTGTGGTGTGCATGTTTAGTGTAGTGAAGTGGATAGGAGGAGGAGGTGTTTGTGAGAGCTAGCTGGATTGCTCTCAGTGTAAATGAGGCACAAAGAAAATCAGTAAGAGAGGCCAAGCAAATGAAACAGGAGTTCCAGCGACTCTTTATCACATGCCTATAACCTCACCTGGGTCTAGCCCTGATCGATTGGTGCCTACAATCTCCCCCAATTACAGCATACTGTCTTTGCTAGCAAGTTTGGCGGGTAGTTATAATTATAACCCTATAATTTATGGTTGGGTATGGTCGTGTCAGGCTATATGGACCTGTTGTTCGGTTATCCGTATGATGTGATGACATGATTGGCCATAATATTCTAAAGAATTGGAAGAGGTTTGTATAATTACAGAATAAATAAATATTAACAAGAGAATTAATGGATAATTAAACAGGCAAATGTACTGTACATATATTTTATTTTAGTCTTCGTCACTGTCAAGGAAGAGCTCATCCTCATCATCACTGTCAAAGCTTATAACGACAGGTTCCACAATGTCATGAATATTGTCAGATGACCAATAATCCTCTTCAAACGCCATAGCTCTTCTTACGGCACCTGCCCAAATGTCTTTGGTTGCGCGTAACTTTGCTTCCTCTAACCTGGCCTTCAGGCGGGCACGAGTGAATCGTTGTAACGAGGTGCGTACGTATCTCTTCAACACCCCCACACCTGCTCGATGGCGTTCAGCTCAGGATGCGCCGGTGGAAGTCGGACAACTTCGTGACCCCATTCTCGGATTATATTATCCACTTTGTACCGTGGCTTTCGTCGATTTTCTTTGCATATACGAAGGAGTTCAGGACGAGTAGCGTGACGTGAGAAGGGGAGTTTCCTTTCCTCCAACCATTTCACAAGGTCAGCTTTTTTGGTGGTAGTAGTGGGACAGCGACTTTCCTCCGTAAACTGGCTGTGGTAGGGTGCATCGTCCAACACAACTACTGATGGCTCTGCCAATGATGGTAAAAGTTGTGCTGTGAGCCAGTGAACAAAAAGGCTGCTGTTCATATCCCCGTGGTAGTCACCTGTTTTGTTCTTTGCAGGGAAACATACAAAGGAGCCATCCACAAAACCCTCGACTGTGCCACCTACTACCACCACAAATCGCTCTCCTTCACCAGGTGGCACCTGATGGCTGTAGGTGGCACTTGTTTCAGGTTGTGTTCTGTCCACCCACTCCCTGTTGTGTGACATCCTTGTGAACCACGTTTCATCCACATACACCACCTGTCTTCCTTCCTGCCGATGATGCTGGAGTGCGCGGAGAGCGTCAATACGACGACATACTATATCATTCGACTCTTTCCGTACATAAATTTTTCTCTGTGATACCCTGTAACGGAATCCCATGCTGTGCAACACACGCCATATCGCTGTCTCTGAGGTCTCACTTGGAATAATATCAGCCCTCTTCAAATCATCGGTCAGGATAACAACAGTAAATGTTTCCTTTGCAGCAAACTTGGCATGCACAAAACGTCGTATGGCACCAATAGTAAAGCTGTCAAAGACAGGTGGTGTAGTGGAGGGGGTCGGGGAGTCAGGCGGTGTAATGGTGGGAGTGCTCGGTGTTTCAGGTGGTGTGTCTGGCTGTGAACACAGGTTGCGCTGTACCATCTTCCGCACTGCCTGGACTGTCATACCCATCACGTGAGCGATACGGCCTGTGTGGAAAGACAATATCGTAGAATAGGGAAATGGTCGAATATTAAGGACAACATAGTTGTATTATTATATGTTATGGTATTATGTGGTGGGCTGAATCAAACATCTATATACTAAGGTCTACCGGACGGCTGACCAAAATAAGCTCTCTTCCGCGCACAGTGTAGAGTGCGCCCCAAACTAGCCTGCGCTCGACCCAGCTTCCCTCCCTCAATACCAGTACTTCTTCTTTTGTTGTTTATTTATTCCTTGTAAATTATAGTCCATGGGATCTAAGACCAGTGGAAGTTCAATCAGTTCATTCACTTTGAGTAATCGATCAAGAACAAACGAGGTGAAACAAAGTGGATGTATTATATTATGCATTTTAAACATCCTGAACCTAGCATAGACACACTGAGGATAGTTACTATACAGTTATTATTATTTTTACACACACGCACACTCAGTGTGTACAATACATTTTACGTGTGTGTGTGTGTTTGGTCAAAAAGCCCCTTTTGGGATTATATGGGTCAAACTTCTTTTAATGTTCCACTACATCCTTCTACTTTATAAGGAATTAGGCGGCTTGTCATGTCATTAAGGACAAGGAGTAGCTTAACATAGGTAAGGTAGAATTTAAGCACACGCACACACACACACACACACACACACACACACACACACACACACACACACACACACACACACACACATACATACACACACACTGATTACATGTGTGTGTCTTTCGAAATAAGTTCGTGATTTTATTACAAGGGATACATTATTGTTCTCTTCCCTTTCTCCCTTTCAATTGGACATAAACCATAGAGAATACATACATTTAAAAACTTGGCTTCCTCTACCTTCGTTCACAAAATCGTGATTACTTCGTTCTCTGTTTATCCAGATGTAAGTCATCAACTATGACCAACAAACAAACAAACAACAACAAAGAATTCAGTACTAGACCAATTAATATAATGTGTTCAAACAAACGTAGCCAAATGTAACAATACTCAAACATTCACACCAATATCAATAACACACACACACACACACACACACACACACACACACACACACACACACACACACACACAACCACTAACAAAATTTATCACACAAATACAGGGTGTCTCGCAATATTGTTTTCCCTGTAGATACTTCTACAGAGGAAAGACTGTTACAACGTTATAGGCATATACAACATACTACATACTTTTGCAACTATATGGTCATTTACATTCGGCATTCTTAACCCGCTCTAATGATAGAATGGAATGGTTATTTTAGTAGTGTATGGATTATGGTGTTATATAAAGTAATTATACCATGCTGCACCATGTACAACTTTGTTTTCATATCCTTTTCATTTGGCGGGAACATGGATTTAAAACAATGAACATGACAAAAATACCTACTTTACAAGGCAGTAGCTGTAAAATGTTGACAACAAAAACATTACATTTTATAGAATATTTTGGTTCATAATAGCGCTCTTTAATTTCTGAAAGTGCCGATACGGTTTCTAAAGAATCGTGGAGTACCCTGTATACAGCCACTATTAAACAGGATCAGACATATCCACAAAACAAAAATGATCACATACAGTATATAGTGTCGCTAACAAAAAGTATGTAAGACAACCATAAAATGTCACTCAAACATACAGGCAACAATTGTCACACAGCCGCACCTCTACACACTACCATGATTATAGTATTTATCACCACCCCTAGCAAGAACACTACAATCATTATTATGAATAACAAAACTAATGAACACCCATACCAACGAATAGAAGACTAACATTTATTTGTTTACGGTAACAAATACTCGTTTTACTATTGTTTACTTATATACACTACAACTACTTGTAATACTCGCACACACATTCACATCATAATTATGTATACAGTAGCCTATACACAAATACACTGTCAGCGACAAAATAACGTATATCTATTTACACCATCAGTGATATAAAATAACACAAATATTACTATCAATAAGGCACGCAAGCAGGCATCCACTAATAATATTCCCACAATCACCAATATCTATACTCACACAATCACCTCCAATAAAAACAATTCACATTGGCCTACGCATACTATTACTATCATGATAATTGTTTACATGTTACCACCCATCTCCACTTCCATTAATATCCCCATATCTGTATTATTTTAAGCTTACCGTGTGGTAGAAACATGGAAGGTACAGTATCGTCTTGCAATGGCCGGTCATTTTTAGTCCTGTTATAAGTACAAAGGAGTACAAAGGAGTACAAAGGAAATCAAGCAACAACATATATAGTGACCCTTCTAGGCTGCTCGTCCTCTACAACACTGAGGATCAAGTGTCCAAACAGTGGTTTAGAGGGGGTAAGGGAACATTGGAAAGGGAACTACTGCCCTGCCACTAACGTGGCAGGACTAGGAAGTTAGTAGGGGACATAAGGGTTAGTAACTGAGGGGAGGATAAAATAAAGTTATTCATTTACAAACGCAGTCAGTCGCGGGTTTGACGCGAGATATTTGTCTAGCCGGAATTTAAATGAATCAACGGTGCTGCAGTCTATAACGTCTCGGGGAAGCCCATTCCACAAGTTGACAACTCGATTGAAGAAGAAATTCTTAGATTCGTGTGAGTTAAACGATTTACCAATAATTTTGCAACCGTTTCCCCGCGTGTAATTAGATTGGTCGATAGTGAAGTACTTACTACAGTTCATATTGTCGATGCCTTTGATGATTTTGAACACTTGAATTAAGTCACCTCTTACTCTGCGCTGGGTTAAAGGAAATAGATTTAATTCTCTAAGACGCTCTTCGTATGGTTTGTTCTTTAGGCTAGGTATCATTTTGGTAACTCTACGTTGAACTCGTTCTAGCTTGTTTATGTCTTTTTGGTAATAAGGGCACCAGCATTGAACGTAGTATTCCAGAAGAGGGCGGACTAAGGAATTGTAAAAGGTTAGGATTACGTCTTTGGATTTATGCTCAAATGATCTGCCTATAAAGCCAATTATTTTGTTTGCCTTCTTAACAACTTCTGAACATTGTTGACTCGGTTTTAGGTTACTCGATATTGTTACTCCCAGATCGGTTTCTCTGTTTACATTCTTAAGCTGAGTGCCATTCATCGAATAGTTTGCTTTCTCATTTAGGTATCCGATATGTAGTACTTTACATTTATCCGCATTGAAACTCATTTGCCAAATTTGGGCCCAATTTGACAATTTATCTAGATTGTGTTGCATATCGTCAATGTGATCTTTTGAGAGTACGCTATTTGCAATTTTTGTATCGTCAGCAAATTTTGAGATTGTACAGGTGAGACCCTCATCTATGTCGTTGATGTAAATTAGAAAGAGAATTGGTCCTAGTACCGATCCCTGGGGTACCCCGCTACTTACATTGGTCCATTTAGATGCCTTACCGTTTATGACTACTCTTTGCTTTCTGTCGCTGAGCCAATTTCTATCCATTTCAACACACCGTCTTGTATTCCATGCACTTTTAGTTTTAGCAGTAAACGTTTGTGGGGAACTTTGTCAAAGGCCTTTTGAAAATCAAGGTATATAATATCTACAGCTTTTCTCTCATCGTAGAGGTTGAGGATATCGTGGAAGAAGTCTAAGAGGTTTGTTAAACAGGAACGTTTTTTTACGAAAGCCGTGTTGAGTATCTTTAAGTATGTTATTTTCCTCTAAGTGATTTACGAGTCTGTCTCGTATGACCGTTTCTAGCATTTTACATACAACTGAGGTTAAGCTAATTGGACGATAGTTACTGGGTAGGGATTTGCTGCCTTTTTTGAATATCGGTGTTACGTTGGCTATCTTCCACTGATCAGGCATAGTTCCAGACTGCAAGGATTTATTGAATAGTAATGTCAGTGGTTTGGAGAGCTCATCCTTAGCTTCCTTTAGAACTCTAGGCGAGATTGTATCAGGTCCAGGCGTTTTATTTACCTTGAGTTTATCTAAACAATTCAATACTTCTCTCTCTGTAACGGTGATATTGCTTAGAACATCTGAATTATCAATCTGAATCGGCGATGGTGTAGGGATATCACTGAGGTCTTCTGTTGTAAAAACTGATGCAAAGAAGGTATTGAGGGCATTACTCATTTGTACTTCGTCTTTGGTGTATTCTTCATTTTCATCGACTAACGGTCCAACAGTTGAAGTAACTACTTTTTTCTTTCTGATATAACTATAGAATTCTTTCGGGTTTGTTTTACTTTGATTCGCAATATGTAACTCTAGGGTCTTTTTACTTTGCTTAATTAACTTTTTGGCTTTGCGTCGTAGCTCTACAAATTTCACCCGTACCGAGAAGACGTGATTGCATATCATCCTTCAAGTTGTTAACGTCAAAATGAATGGAGCAAATCAATGCATGTGTTGGGTTGCTTTTATCTGTATGTTGACTGGCATTCAACCACAAGCGTCATATTTTTTAATTTTTGGGAATCGAAAATAATCTAATGTTTTCAGATGTTTTTGCTTGTTTGATGTTGTTAAGAAACCCAATAACAGAGCAGTTATTCGGCATAGTGATACACACAACCAACTAGCGGGGCCTATAAACAAAGAATGTCATTCTAATATACATAGTGCGCCTACATGAACTTTCTGTGTTCAGGTTACCCATTTTGGTTTGGGCCCAAGTGCGAGAGGAGGGGCGCAGGTCTGTCATTTGACAGGCGCTAATCCACCCCTACCTGCGCGCCGGTTGACCTTAGTATATAGGTCTTGGCTGAATCTATTGGAATAATAATTATAAGGTTGAATAACCTTACGAATTCACCTCACCTGAGGAAAATTTGTGGCACGTAGCTCATATAGAATTTAATGGTATTAAGATCAAGATATAATCACCAAACATTGTCATTCCTATAAAATATGTTCCGTATACGTATAGACAAATGCGTTATGGCTAATAATTACCTGCTAAGGCTTATTTTCAGTGCGTCAGCGTTCTTCTCTTGGTTGAACATATTGAAAAGTGGTAGCGCAATCACACCTTTGCATCCACGCGGGCATCTCAGCATACCGGCCATCTCTTGCAGGGAAGTAGCACACCTTCAGTAGCTTGTGAGTAGGCACCTTCCTCGATCGCAGGCCAGTGAACATCTCCCGTTAAATTGCTCAAGTATTCCAAACACTGGGAAAATATCAAAATGAAACAGACCTATCACGGTTGTTTCCCTAAACTATCAATCCAAGCTCTGCCCATAATTTCCATTCATAAACTATTATACGTATATATTAAAGCATATGTATGGCTTTATATTTTCCCTTTAACAGACAATGTTTAGAGAGAGAGAGAGAGAGAGAGAGAGAGAGAGGAGAGAGGACAGAGGAGAGAGAGAGAGAGAGAGAGAGAGAGAGAGAGAGAGAGAGGTGGGGAGGGGGTATAGAAGGATGAGTGTAGGAGGGGGTTGGTGGGGGCGCTTGGTTGGTGGGGGAGGGACAGTATGACTGTAGGGGAGGGGGGTCTGTCTGGTGTCCGATCGCTTGCTCATGTTTTTGCGTTCCCTTTGGCTACCCTAAGAGGTAGCATCGTAACTATAATAATTTGACAAACCTTTATAACACCATAACTTACGGCGGGGTATCAATAACATTGTGTTCGAATGTCATTATTATGTAACCTATAGTCTTGCCACAAATTGCGAAAGGCGCTGCTGCGACATCGGGTCTGAAATACACAGTAGCCTCCTGTGCCAATATCTTTATAAGCTCAACTCTCCACATTGTGACTCTAGGATCATTATCTAGAGCATTGAAGTCTCTTGTGAATACGGAAGATATTTTGACTCTCATTTTCTATTGCATTGAAGGTTAAAAGTTATTCTTGTACATTTTGCCTCTATGTATGTTTTCTACATGATCTGATTTAATGCTAGACTCTCACTATTGAGTTATTCTGGTATCAGTAACATTGTCCTGAGGATAATATATATGTTTGTTAATATTGTTGAGTCTTCCCTCATGATCCATATTATTCACCTGCTCTCATGCTTAGTAAATAAAGCCTTTATATATGTTCTTCCTGGTGTTGTTATTGAGTACTATATTGAACCATTGAATACCATTTTTACTGTATATAGAACCTACTCGGTACGTTCCTGTCAAGTATATTTAAGTCCATCAAACCAGAACTGGATTGTTTTACGAACTGTATCAAGGGAACTAACTTATCAGGACCCGGCACAACAAGAACCATGACATATGTTTACCTTAGGAGTGATTAGGTTAGGTATTGTTAAGCTAGAATGGTTTGGATAGGGTTGAGGTAGATTATGCTTTCATTAGTTTATTCAAGTGCACTGGGGTTTGTAATAGATGATTAATGTTAAGAACGGGGTGTTACTTAATTACATGTAGGGTAGGTTAGGTTGGCATACTTAGAATAGCTTTGATTATATTTGGATACTTTAAGTTAAGTTTGTTTGGGATATTTATTTATTTATCTATTTAATTATTGTTTAATTTGCGTGAAGGAGACAAAAGGCAAGCTGCCTGTAACTAGAGTCCCCCCCCAAGGTTGTAATAGTGATATACAGCCAAAATCAAGGTACGTTAGAGGTAATTTAGAAGTGTTGGAAAGGACTACCGGTACAATATAATGTGCTAGTTAACCTCTTCAGTGCCATGACGCCTTTTTACCTTTGATTCTGGTTAAAATTAGAGGATTTTATGCAGTTTAAGAAGGGCCTATATTACTAGGAGGATTTATTGAGATCGTATTTAATTACCCATTTGAGTCGTGTAGGTAGATTACAAACTAAAGCAAATCGTCCAGGATGTGATGAACATGACGTAATTGTGGTGAAGGGGTTAAAGAGCAGTCCCGAGATCTTGAGAGGGCTGCACCATGATAATAAACGCTATGGGGAAAAATACCGTAAGGCAATCCAGCGTTACAAGAGTAAGTCATGTAACATAATAATTTCAGGCATTCTTCCCAAGATCGATGCAGAGACCGGTTTCTACGATAAGGCGTTCAGTACTAATAACAGACATAAATCCCTCTCCTCACAGGAAGATGTCGATATCTCAATTCCTGGGACCATTTCTACAATCAACACATTTTCTTTCAGGATGATGGCTGCCATTTGAATTCAGTTGGAGGAGCACGCCTAGGCAGACTCCTACATGATGCAGTCTGCACTTTCAGATAAAAAAAACGACAACCGAGCAGGGGTAGCAGCAGCGACATAAACTACCCCATATCAAATGTAAATCCTATCCAAAATAATATCACAGTCTGCTACGTTAATGCACGCAGCTTACGCAACAATTTTGAAGACCTGGAAGCACTTGCAGGTATGGAGGAATGCAATATAATCGGTGTTTCAGAATCTTGGATCAACACGGAAAAGCGTGATTTTTTGGCAGAATATGCATTACCGGTTTATACTCCCTTCAGCTGCGAAAGGTCCCATAGAATGGGAGGTGGGGGTTCTGTTATATGTTAAAAGTAATCTTCACCCAATCGAGGTAACCAAGCCTGCCATAAATAATATTGATACTAGTTACATTCAAATAAATAACCAAGCAAGCAAGATAATAATTGGCCTCATATATCGACCTTCTGCACAATCACCCGATACTGACAAGAAATTCTATGATCAAATAGAAGAAATAAGTTGTCAGGAAGAAGCAGTAATATTTGGCAATTTCAATCTGCCAGTCACAACATGGGGCGAACCACTAAATGCTCACGCGGGACATGATCTATATGCTAATCTTCAGGAAAGTGCCCTTTATCAACACGTAGAACACCCAACGAGGGGAATTAACATTCTGGATATTATTCTTACGACAAATAAAAGACTGGTAAATAGCATTAAAATAGGACCGGAATTTGGCTCTAGTGACCATAGGATAGTGTCCTTTAACATTATAGTAAATAATGACAAAGAAAACGAGAGCACAGATAAATTACCAGATTATCAAAGGGCCGATTCGACAAACTTAGAAGGCATATATTGCTAATACTGACTGGAGTGAAATGACCGAAACGTATGATGTAAATCGATTATGGAACATATTATCTAATAACCTAAACAAAGCCATAAATACAAGCATCCCTCTACGAAACCGCTGCCCAGCAGGCAATTATAAGCCAAAATGGTGGAATAATGAATTAAAAAACAGCGTCTAAGTAAAAAAGCTTGCATACCAAAACTATAAGGTAACTCAGAACAATAGCAATAAATTAGAAGACAATAGACTGCGTCGAACAACCGAAAATCTCAACAAAGTAAGACAAATCTGGAACTCCTTATTGCCAGATCCAGGAAGTCCAATCCGAAAGAATTTTATAGCTATATAAGAAACAGAAAAATGGTAACTTCAACAATAGGCCCACTTGTTGAGGGAAATGGAGATCACACAGATAACAAAGTACAAATGGCGAATATCTTAAATACTTATTTTGCATCAGTTTTCACGTCGGAAGATACTACCCGGTATACGACCAACCCCTACGAATCAATCAAAAGGCACTGAGCTCGAAAACTTTACGATTTATGAAGACGATATCCTACTCGCAATCTACAATTTGAAAGTTAATAAAACCCCAGGCCCTGATAAAATATCCCCAAGGATCCTAAAAGATGCAAAATACGAATTATTAAACGTACTCTCAAATCTGTTCAACAAATCATTGAATGTTGGGAAAGTTCCAAACGAATGTAAACTAGTTAACGTAACGCCCATATACAAAAAAGGGAATAAGTCCTCTCCAGGCAATTATCAACCAATTAGCCTAACATCAGTAACTGGCAAATTAATGGAAACCATTATAAGGGACAAAGTAGTAAAACATTTGGAAGAAAATAATTTAATAATCTATCTATAGATAGATAGATAGATAGATAGATAGATAGATTCCCAGCATGGTTTTAGAAATAAACGTTCATGCTTAACAAACTTTCTCGATTTCTTCAATGACGTTTGCAAATCATATGATAAGGATAGAGTAGTTGATATAATATATCTCAATTTTCAGAAAGCTTTCGATACCGTACCTCATAAGCGACTAATTGACAAAATAAAATTTCATGGCATAACAACAGGAAAAACTCTGAAATGGCTCGAAATTTGGCTCTCTACCGTAAACATGCAAGTCGTAATAAATGGTGAAGAATCAAATTGGTGCGAAGTAAATAGTGGCGTTTCCCAGGGTTCGGTATTGGGTCCTATTCTTTTTATAATTTACATAAACGACTTAGACAAAGGAATAGAATGCAAAATTTCGAAATTTGCTGACGATACAACAATTACTAATAAAGTAACCTCAACCGTACATTGGCAAAAACTGCAAGGTGACCTAGACACTTTAGTTAACTGGGCAGAAAAATGGCAAATGAAATTCAACATAGAAAAATGCAAAGTATTACACATCGGTAGTAACAACGCTAAAAAAGATTACTCAATGAACAACATTCAACTATCAAATTCAAATAATGAAAAGTATCTGGGAGTTATAATATCAAGTGACCTGAAGCCGAGTAAACAGTGAACAGAGGTAATAAAAACTGCTAATAAATTGGTGGGTTTCATTGGCAGAACATTCAAATTCAAATCAGAAAAATTCATAATTACTCTATTCAACTCATTAGTGCGTCCCCATCTCGAATATTGCGTGCAATTCTGGTCACCGTACTACAGAAAGGACATATATAAACTTGAAAAGGTGCAACGCAGAGTCACTAAAATGATACCTAGATTGCGTAATAAACAGTACGAAGAGCGCTTAAGAGAACTAAAAAATGTTAGCTTAACAAAGCGCAGAATGAGAGGTGACCTAATAGAGGCGTTCAAAATCTTCAAGGGTTTCAGCAACCTAAATGTACCGAATTATTTACGATCAATCAAGCAAACAACAGAAACAATGATTATAAGATTATATGCAAGCGTTTTCATTCTCATGAGGCGAAGCATTTCTTCTTCAACCGTGTTGTGAATAATTGGAACAGATTACCCTCGAACATTGTAAACTGTAATACTGTCGAAACATTTAAGAACCATCTGGATAATTACATAGCAAATAATCCCCAATTAACAGTTTCTTTCAGAATAACGTGCAACGAAGTGTCAACACGCGCAACGAAGTGTCAACGCATACCGCAATGTATATTGATATTCATACATCTGTTCCCTTTCATAATTGTAGTAATAGAGTTAGCTTAGCTTACAAATCAACTTAATTTTCTCCATGTCCTATCCGAATTTCCGTGTCAGTTTTTCCATACTACATGGTATTTTTCCTATCTGTTTCCATGCCAGCATTAGCTTGAGGGAGTGGTGGGTGGGGAGGAGCCTTCTTCTTTGCTATCCTCTTCTCTACCTCGTAGTCAGTAGATTAGTAGTTTTAGATATCCAAATTGCCCCGTAAGGACCAATAGGTCTGTTGCAGTTTGTTCTCCTTTGTATTCCTCCTCCTCCTCCTCCTCCTCTTCTTCTCCTCCTCCTGTTGCTCACCTTGCTGCTGCTCCTCCTCCTCCTCCTCCTCCTCCTCTTCTGCTATATTACACGACACAATAATTCCCAGTCACAGGAAATCACTATTAGTTGCGTGCAGACAATGACCCATAATTTAGGTGCGGGACATCTCGCAGAATACTCAACGGCGACAATGTTAAGAGAAGGATGGTTGGGTTTTCTGCCATGTCTTCCTTTGATTAATCTATTCTATAACTTTCACTCCAACACCAAACACCTCCCAACTAAATTAATGATACACATAATTAATTAATATATAAACCCGAATAACAAAATACACGAACAATCCAACCAGTTAAGCCATAAATAAGACACTCAATGTCAGTCCCGGGCTAAGTCCATTGTCACGCTTCCTACACCATTTTTGTTTTGTTTTCTATTACACAGCCGAATTATTCACAGTCACACAATATTGCTCTAAGTTATGATATGACAAGGATTTCTGTGAGATATAACTGCCTAGCTTACTTACTGATGTAAATATTTGGTCACATAATATGTCTTACACACACACACACTTTAAATGTTGTTTCTGTTAGGGCTTTGTTTCGTGTCGGCCACCCCCAGCAATGGGCTATCTGCGGAGTATAAACATATATACATACATACATATACATACATACATATACATACATACATACATACATACATACATAAAAAACATACCTTTGTATATGTATTCAATTATATTTTTATAGCTCAAAGAAATGCCAATTCCCTAAATAAATTACACCCGCATACATAATAAAGAAAATAATACTCGGTCATTATATTGACCACACACACACACACACACACACACACACACACACACACACACACACACACACACACACACACTGTATGACTTTGAACAATTCCTGGATAAAATACGACTAAAATTAAATGAAAAAATACAATATATACAAATAACATATCAATAAACACAATGAACTACAACCTAAACAGAAACTTTACCTAAATCATTACTTATCATCAACAAAACTTCATAAAAAGTTAATCCATAGTAGATAAAAAACTTTGTCTGATTTTATTCATATTATTCTTTCTTAGTTTCTTCTCCTTCCCCCAATAACACGACCGAATTATTCCCTGTCACAGCAAATCACTCTTGGTTATGAGATGTCAAGGGGGCAGTGCTCCTTTTTTTCTCTATATTTCTATATATTTATTTATTTTTTAGTTTTCTAACTAGACCTCCATCAAGCTTAAAAACACGCTCCCTAGACCCCCTTTCAAGATAAATTTGTACATTTTTCGGTAGAATAATGTCCGGGCCGAAGGCCGCTTGCTTCTAAAATTACTCGCTATCGCTCGCCTGGATAAAATTGACACCTAAATATCACAAAAGGTCGTAATATTGACAAAGAAATGGGACGAAAGGTCTCAATGTCGCCAAACTAACGGAACGGACGTCTTAAAATTGCATATATAATATGCTAAGCATGAAAGAGAAGGCAGTCCAGAAAAATCGACTACCTCCCCCTCAAGTCCAGTGGTTACAGAGAGTTATGACTCACTAGCAAGTATTACTGCATACTCCCAGGTGATAATAGTAGGAGTAGATTATTATGTTGAGAATACATACACGCAATCACCCCCTCCACCCCCCAACACACACACATGGATACGCACACATGCACTCATCTATTCATACCTCCTCTCTCTCTCTCTCTCTCTCTCTCTCTCTCTCTCTCTCTCTCGCTCACATTTCTAGTTTCCTCGCTAGGCCTCTATCGAGCTTAAAAAAAACGCCCCATAAACCCCCTTTGAAGATAAATGTGTAAATTTGTCCTCCTAAGTTACAGGCTCGCTATCGCTCCTAGGAACAAATCGACGGCTAAATGGCAGGAAAGGTCTTAAATTGACAGAAATGGGGCGAAAGTTCATACATTCGCCAAACTAATGGGGCAAACATGAGGGAGAAGGGGGTCTAGAAAAGCAACCACCTCCCCCTTAAGACCAGTGGTTACAGAGAGTCATGATTCCCTAGCAAGTATAATTATATTACTGCGTACTACCAGGTGATAATAGCACTCCTCGATTATTATGTTGAGTATACATACCCACACACACACGGAATCACCTCCCCCCCCCCCCCCCCACACACACACGTGGATACGCACACATGCACACATCTATCTACACCACCTCTCTCATTCTTACTCTCACACACATATATACACACGCACACACCTCAGTCTCTATATAATGTGTTTAACTATTCCTGGATAACACCCAACTATCATTAAATTAGAACAAAAATAGCTAAATAATTATCGATCTCAACTCAACTCCATATACAAAGTAAATCCATAGTAGAGAAAAAATGGCAAATTTTAAGGCCTTATATCATAAATAATCTTTCTTAGTCTTCCCCCAATAACACAACCGAATTATTCCCTGTCACAGCAAGTTACTCTTGGTTTTGATATGGTAAGGGGGCATGGTTCACTTTTTGGTAGATAGTTTCGTTTATTTATTATTTTTCAAGTTTCCTCTCTAGACGCCCATTAGACACCCTTTGAAAGTAAAGGTGTACAGTTTTCGGTAGAAAAAAATCCCGGCCAAAGGCCGGTTCCTAAATTATAGGCTCGCTATCGCTCGCTACGCAAAATCAATGGTTAAATGGCAGGAAAGGTCTTAAAACTGACAGAAATGGGGCGAAAGTTCATAAAATCGCCAAACGAATAGGGCTAAAGATGAGGGAGAACGGGTACACAAAATCAACTACCTCCCCCTTACGTACAGTGGTTTGAGAGAGTTATGATTCTCTAGCGAGTATTACTGCGTACTACCAGGTGATAATAGTACTAGGTGGTTATTATATCCAGTATACATACCCACACACATGCACAACACAAACATGCAAATATCAATCCATACCTCTCTCTCTCTCACATACACAATTTCTACTTTCCTCGCTAGACCTCCATCAAGCTTAAAAAGACGCCCCCTAGACACCCTTTGAAGATAAATGTGTACATTTTTCGGAGGAAAAATTTCCCGCACGAAGGACGGTTCTTCCTAAATTACAGGCCCGCTATCGCTCGCCAGGAAAAAATTGACGGCTAAATGGCAGGAAAGGTCTTAAATTGACAGAAATGGGTCGAAAGGACTCTATATTGCCAAACTAAAGGAACGGACATCTTAACATCTCAAATATAATATGCTAAACATGAGGGAGAAGGGGTTCTAGAAAATCGACCACCTCCCCCTTTAAGTACAGTGGTTACAGAGAGTTATGATTCCCTAGCAAGTATTACTGCGTACTACCAGGTGATAATAACACTTCCAGATTATTATGTTGAGTAAAAAAGAAAAGTGGGGATTGGGCCCGAGTATACACAATAAAATAGAATATACCCACACACGAAATCCCACCCCCCAATATACGCATATATTCCTTCCATAAATTAATCCAGAATGAGTCAAATACACGAGCATTGAACAAAATATAAAACGCAGCAATATTTCCAAGACTATTAAAATAAATCAGTCACAGTTTTTAAAAAAACAAAATAATAATTCCATTATTGCGTTCCTTCCCTTGTTCTCTTACCTTATTTTATATACGGTAGAATAAACACACACACACACACACACACACACACACACACACACACACACAATAATGTACACAGCTTCATGCTACCACTCGTTGTTTGGATTAATCTTGAATAAACAATTAAACACGTTATAAAACCACCTGAAACGCACTGCATATTTTCCCCGATTAATTTGATTTACGAAATAACAAAGCCAACATTGTTCGTAATATAGGAAAACAATACATGAATAAATGAATAAAAATACATTAAAGTCGATTTTTACGATCAATACAGTGCCCACTAACTTCTTCCACACACACACACACACACACACACACACACACACACACACACACACACACACACACACACACACACATATATATATATTTCTTGGTATTACTCATTCCTTGAACCTTGAACTGTTCCTAGAAACAGAAAGCATATATAATCTAATACATTTATTTCACTCCCAACACCAAACACCTCCCATTTAATTAATTAAAGCATGTGATCCAACCGGGATTCGATCCTGGGTTACCACATCCAGATCTTAAACACTCTAACAATTACACCATCAAGACAGTTAAAGGTCAAGTACATAACTACGATTTTATATCCATTTATCGAATACTGGATATAATAGAATAATAAAACAATACACACAAGAAACGAAACATCTAATAACAAATAAATAAATAAATAAAGATATAATCAATTTAAAGCAAGAGTGGATAAATATAACTGTACATTCTAGACAAGACAAGACAAGGGAGTGTACGGCATTAAGGGGGCCCACCTCCTTTGATTTATCTCTCTATCTGGGTTGTATTAATTCGGCCCCATTCAGCCTACTGTTTTAAGACGGTTATCCACATCCAGGTGTCAATTTTTTGTCCTGGCGAGCGATAGAGCTTAAGCATTTTATGGAGAAATCAGGCATCGCCAGAGAATTTTTTCTATCGAAAAATGTACAAATTTAGCCAGCTGTCTAACTCATTATCCAAAATATGGTGGCCCACTATCGCTCACCAGGTATAAATCGATACCTGGATGGGGATAAACGTCTTAAAACAGTAGGCTGAATGGGGCCAAATGAATGCAACCCAGAGAGAGAAAAAAAAGCAAGTCACCGCCATTAGGAATAAACAAATCAAAGACTACAGGATTCAATTTACCATCAGCTGGAAACAAATAGACTATAGTGGTTCTGGTCAAAGTTCCCGCATCATCGGTTACTGCCTCCTCGTTCACATACCTGGAAGGACAACAATAAACAAGGTTATTATTATATCTACTTATATATATTCTATTATTAAAGGTATATATATATATAATATTTTGAGTTTGCTCCCTAAACCTCAATAAAGCTTAAAACAAAAAAACATACTAAAGACCCCCCTCCGACATAATCTGTTCATTTTTCGGTAGAAAAATGTCCCGGCCGAAAGCCGGTCCTTCCAAAATTACAGGCTCGCTATCGCTCACCAAGAAAAAATCGACACCTTAATAGTGCGAAAAGTAAAAAAATATTGACAAAGAAATGAGAAAACTCTTAAAATTTGAAAACAAAACTTATGGGGCTAAACATGAAGGAGAAGGGGATTGAGAAACAAAAATACTTGCCCTTAAAAACGTTATTTACATGGCAATATTAAGTGTTGGTTATTTAATCCTGCATCCAGTTCCGTTTAAGGGGAGGTCTGTGTTTTTCTTCTGGACCCCCCTCTCCCTCATGCTTCATCCCATTAATTTTGATATTTTATGAGGTTTGGCTCATTAGTTTGGCGATTTTAAGGGGAGGGCACACCTATATATGCTAAACTCCCCAACATCCATGTTTGTGTTATTTTCCCATTGCCATCTGTATTCCTGTAGTTTATTCTACACCCAGACAATCTTTCATTTATATATTTGGAAAACTAGCTATTGAATAAACATTTCTTTGTTTGCTCTAATATATCAGTGTAAAAAACAAAAAGAATATCAGAAAAGAATACTTTTTTGTATCGAAACACCTACACTACTATGGGTTTCAGAGGCCGTGTTGCATCGTTTTTCGGTAATAACTTATTAACAAACAGTTGGATCAGTATGATATGTTGACACCGCTTTTTTCACACCGTGCCCTATGTTTCGTTAATATAGTGCATTACCAAAAGTGTAGAAATAAGCCACTTGTCCCTGTGTCACACATTAATGAATAAGAAACGGACAAGGCTACCACCAACCACCAAACCATTATTGCTCCTCCATCAAACACGGTAGTTATCAGCCACCACCCAACCCTACTATGCCTTTAGAATCAAGTTATCTGCCAATATCAAGCATAAATATAAAAAAAGTATGTATTTTTGTATATTTCTATTTTGATATAGACAGATAACTTGAATTTAAAGGCGATAGTAGGGTTGGGTGGTGGCTGATAACTACAGTGTTTGATGGAGGAGCAATAATGGTTTGGTGGTTCTCACAGGTAAGCCACGGTAGCCTTGTCCGTTTCTTATTAATTAATGTGTGACTTTAACCTCATGACACAGGGACAAGTGGCTTATTTATACACTTATGGTAATGCACTATATTAACGAAAATTAGGGCATGGTGTGAACAAAGCTGTGTCAAAATATCATACTGATCCAACTGTTTGTTAATAAGTTATTACCGAAAAACGATGTAACACGGCCTCTGAAACCCATAGTAGATACCAATAATCAACTATGAGGTAATCCCTTATTGAGTTTTAGAAGGTTGAGCAAAATATATAATTTATAGCAGTTGAGCGAATTCCGTGAAAACAGGTTCGACCACAGAAGCTATAATCGTCATAAATGAATTTTCTCTCATCAAATGAGTCCTATATTATCGTGTAACAAGTGTGCAAAAAATGGAGGAAATCATGCCAACATAGTAGGTGTCAGGTATCAAGAAAGTGAGAAATACACACTTTCAGGAACGAACGATTGTGTTATATTATGCTATATTATTTGTTATTATGTGAAGAAGAAATGAAGGAGACATATTCTGAGAGAGAACTTGGGGTGGTCATTGACGCCAAACTGAGCTTCACCTAACATGTAGCCAAGAAAATATATAAAGCGAACAGACTAGTGGGCCTCATCTGGAGGACGTTCTGTACCCTGAATGAGAATAGTTTCAAGCCATTGTATAAAACCCATACCAGTGGTTAGTTAGGGATCTAGAAATGGTGAGATAAGAATTTTCAGTTGCATGATCTTGCCTCATGGCTGTCTAACTCAGAGTGACAGTGAGAGCGTTGTGTGAGTGGTGCGTACAGGGGAGGAGAGGTAAGGGGGTGTGGTGGGGTGCATGGCACATCTCTCGCCCCCACACAGGGTTACTACGTTGCATAACGTATGATTGAAGTATCTAATCCGGATGTATAGGAGTTGTATTTATATGTTTATATACCTTTGTCTGTGTTTTCTTGCTGACGTTATACACATACAAAATGTAAGGGTATTTCAAGGGGGGAAGTGATAAAGAGTTTTTGACTGTTATTACATGAATATATAACTAGTTTCAGCAGGACCATGGTTAAAAAAAAAAAAACGGATGACAATCGGGGTGGTGGGGGAGAGATGAGGAGGGGGCCTGGGGAGCAAGGAAGGGTTGATAAATGTGTTTGAGTGTTACTACATGATTCTTATACTCTAAAGGAAGACTTAACATTAAAATGGAAAATGCCAAATTTTAGTGTAACTCGGTCCAAAAGGTGTGGCCTCCCCATAAGAGCTTTCGCCCCATTTTTCTGTAAATTTTAAGATAATTTGTGTCATTTAAATGTTGATTATTTCCTGGCGAGCGATAACAAGCCTGTAATGTAAGAGGAACCGGCATTCAGCCGAAACATTTTGCTACCGAATAATGTATACATTTATCTTGATGTGGGGTATGGGGGGATTTTTTTTTTTTTTTAGTTTGATGGAGGTCTATGGAGCAAATTAAAAACTTTCCATCGAGGAACAAGTTGCCGGTTTAGTGTACTATTAATGTGTGTATTCATTTAATTTTTAGTTTCTTCGCTAGACCTCCATCAAGCTTAGACAAACACCCCCTAGACCCCCCTTCAAGATAATTTTGTACATTTTCCTCTTAAAATTGCAGGCCCGCTATCGCTCGCCAGGAAAATATCGACAACTAGATGGCAGGAAAGGTCTTAAAATTGACAAAGAAATGGGGCGAAAGGCATTAAAATAGACAAACTACTTGGGCAAACATCCAAAATCTGAAAACTAATGGGGCTAAACATGAGGAAGAAGGTGAGGACCAGTAAAACTACCCATCTGCCCTTAAGCTCTCTGCCACAACTACTGGCATTACAGTATTTAAATTATATATAATGGAAATGGTAATCAATCTGGTTATCAAACAAAAATGCTATACTTGGAGATATAATATACTGTATATACTGTATAACAGTGTATATATACTGTATAACAGTGAATATATACTGTATAACAGTGTATATATACTGTATATACTGTATATATACAGTGTGAGAGCGACGTGGAAGGACAGAGAGGGAGAGGTGCACCGAAGGAGAGGTGGAAGGATGGAGTGAGGAAGTATATGGATGAAGGCGGTGTTGGTTGGGAAGAGGGGCGTCGGCTGACTGGGGACAGAGGTGCATGGGGCGGTTCGTTCGTGTCCACCCTTTCGGGGATCACGGCGTTTATTTATTTATTTATTTATTGATTTATTTTTTTTCCCAGACACCCATGCACATTAGGCGTTTGTTACGAATCACTAGGTCAAGTTGCCCGGGCTTGACATCTACCAATAACATTTTGGCAGTGCGGGCTCGATCCGACGACCCTATGATCAGCAGCCGACGCTCTACTGACTATGCCGCGGCTTGCGACTAGAGATAGGCCTACTTATATATACAAACAATATGTGGACTCCAATATAATATTGCTATAAAAAGGGTAAATAATCTGCTCAGACTGCTATGGTATTATCCTATTATAAGAATGTTGTCACTTTTAAACCCGTTCAGTACCATATTCTGGCAACTATTAGACAATTTTATTCAGCTTAAGAAGGACCTCTATCAATAATCAGAATTCAAACTATCTCAACCAACCCTTTTAACTAACACAGATCCTTCCAAAGATGCATGTATCGACTAAATATAGCTTGATTAAAATATAACACACGTCGCTGGTACCGTATTCAATGGGTTAAAATCTACCACCATTCCAGTTACCGATTCCATTTCAAAAGAGGTCAATATGTTGGCAGAATAACGTTGGGAATGAGAAGTTGAAGGAAAAACCATCATGTAAATCTAAATTTAGTCATTCCACTCAGTAGCCTCCACACAGTATCGTTGCCAAAAGCAAGCTCACATATTCATAATAATCTGTCACACAGTCACTAGCATAGCCTACACTGTCACGGAAATGTTCAATTTTTACAATATTTCTCTCTCAGACCCACTTAAGTGTATTTGAGATATATATATTACACATATATATATATATACCGGTATATATATATATACCGGTATATATATATATATATATATATATATATATATATATATATATATATATATATATAGTATACTCTCACACACCAATGCATAGTAATTAGATTAATGAATTACATACACACATACATGAACTCTCTCACACACACAAAGTCATACTCACAGTCGCTCCTAGTTTACACAGCACTCAGGAACTTTGTATTCAGTTCGTCCCACCGAGTCCACACACACACACACACACAACCCAGCACCCCACCTCTCTATCGTATCTCAAACATATGCATTCTCAAGTGCAGGGGTACATGATACCTCCTTTGTTCACGTAATTATACCATCCCTTTAGTTTTTTACCTCTCTCTCTCTCTCTCTCTCTCTCTCTCTCTCTCTCTCTCTCTCTCTCTCTCTCTCTCTCTCTCTCTCTCTCTCTCTCTCTCTCTCTCTCTCTCTCTCTAATATATATATATATATATATATATATATATATATATATATATATATATATATATAGTATAATGTCCCCATTGCCTCTGATTCCGTTTTGGAGATATTGGACCCTGTTCATACGCAGGGTATGCGTCTCTGTACTGGAGCTTTCCGTTCCTCCCCAAATACCTCCGTCTTGGCTGAGAGTGGCGAGCCCCCGCTTTCCCTCCATCGCGATTTATTATTTTTGTTTGTTTTATATATTCCAACTACTCCCTCTCGGGCATAGGCTGATAGCCTTTACACTCTACCGCTGAACACGGTGAGGCCCGTGCGGTCTTGTTCCAGTCTAGGGAGTGAGACATGCGAAGCACCTATTCACGGCTCGAACCCAACTCCATCTCTGAAGCTGCTTCGCCTCTGCACTTCACAGTCTCACTCCCCAGGCTCGGACCCTCACTCTCAGAACGCCACCTATTGAGCAATTAACTCACTAGGCATTGCCCCCCTGTAGCACATTTTGAATATGGGAATATTCATACAGTGCTATTTAATCAGGGAGCAATGAGGGTATTTTGTTTTGGCATTTTGGTGTGCTGTGGTAATGCACTGAAACTAGGTACAGCACAAATTCCATCCCAATAATATCTTCCCATTGACATATTGGGATTCGAACCAGGGTCCATTGCATTACCAGTCCAGTGGCAAGACCACTCTGCCACACCTCCCCTATGCGCCGTGCATTAAAAATTAAACATAGCGACTCTCCCACTAATTCCCTTTTCAGTAATATCTTCATTCCCGATCCGCGTCCCTCTTCCCCCTCCTTCCCGATTCGTGCTACTATTCTCCTCAACTCTCTTGACTTTCACATTGCTTGTTTCGCCGCTTGTTGTCTCCCCTTCCCCCCCATGGGCTATCTCTCTCCCCAATGTTTGCACTCACCTCTCCTTCCTCTCTATGAGATATCCTTTTGTCCCTAGCCATCACTGCCAACATGCACTCGAACACATACATCATAAAGGCCCCCATTTTGCCATCTTCACTGATGGGTCTAAGACTGACTCTGGGGTAGGCCTCGCTGCTGTGTCCTCTACTAAGCTCCTTCAGTTTTCTTTCCCGCGCCAAGCCTCTATCTTTACTGCTGAACTTTTAGCTATCCAGTCCGCTATTGACATTATACTGATACCCCTCAACAGTCCTTTATAATTTATAGTGCCTCTCGTAGTGCCGTTGAAGCGCTCCGTGCTTATTCGTCCTCCCACGTAATAGTTTTGGCCATAAAACACACTCTCCACGAGATGAGCCTAGGTGGATTCAAAGTCCAGTTTTGTTGGATTCCTGCTCACATCGGTGTCCGTGACAATGAAGACGCTGATGCTGCGGCTAAGGATGCAATTTTAGTGATCCCTCGCCAGCCACACCTTCCGTTTGGTGATTGGCTGTCCTTACTCAAGCCTTCTATTCTTTGCACTTGGCAATCTCGTTGGGATGCTCTACCCTGCAATAATAAACTCTGTGCGATAAAACCTTCTGTCCGTCCTTGACCCTCGTCTGCCAGGTCTCACAGGTGTGAGGAAGTTTTACTAACTAGACTTAGGATAGGCCATTCCCGGCTGACTCACGGTTATTTAATGTCCACTTCCCGCACTCCGCCCCATACCCGCTCCTCCTGTCATTCCCCTCTCACTGTTCGCCACATTTTTGACTGCCCCGATACTGCCCGTCTGCGTACGGCTTGTTTTGGTACTAAATCTTTCGCTGAGCTTTTATCCGATTCTCCGTCCTTTTCCTTCCCTCCCATTGTCCGTTTTTTGCGTCACCTTAAGCTCCTTTCAGTAATCTGATCTAATCCTTCAGGCCAGACCTATGAGAGTTCCGTATGGAACTCAGTGGTCTCGTTAATCTGCTCTACATAACTACCAATTATAGTATAATGTATATTTATCCTGCTTTTCTATAATATGTTTCCATTTTCCTAAATTTGGGATTTCGTTAGAATATCTAGGCCTATGTAACACAAAACAAAACAAAAACACACACACACTCTCTCTCTCTCTCTCCATTATTAACTTGCAGTATAGATGTGTGTGAGTGTAATTCAATATCTGCCGGAAAGGGTGGATGGTAGGGAGATAACTATCCTTTTCTTCACTTTTTATTAACTTGCAGTATAGATGTGTGAGAGTGTAATTCAATATCTGCCGGAGAGGGTGGATCGTAGGGAGAGAACTATCCTTTTCTTCACTTTTTATTCATGAGAGCTCTACTAGAATTAAGGCGGGATGGCCCGGTTTTCTGGCCCCCTTTCTCCCTCGTGTTTAGCCCCATTGTTTTTTACATTTTAAGACGTTCGGCCAGTTAGTTTGGCAATTTTAACTCCTTCAGACATATATGACGCGACCGCGTCATATGGCAGAGTGAACCAAAAACTCATAA
>CM064573.1:34841085-34846085 GCA_032716605.1 Paralithodes platypus | reverse complement strand
AGTAACAATCGTCCAATTAGCTTAACCTCAGTTGTTTGTAAAATGCTAGAAACGGTCATACGAGACAGACTCGTAAATCACTTAGAGGAAAATAACATACTTAAAGATACTCAACACGGCTTTCGTAAAAAAAGGTTCCTGTTTAACAAACCTCTTAGACTTCTTCCACGATATCCTCAACCTCTACGATGAGAGTAAAGCTGTAGATATTATATACCTTGATTTTCAAAAGGCCTTTGACAAAGTTCCCCACAAACGTTTACTGCTAAAACTAAAAGCGCATGGAATACAAGACGGTGTGTTGAAATGGATAGAACATTGGCTCAGCAACAGAAAGCAAAGGGTAGTCATAAACGGTAAGGCATCTAAATGGACCTATGTAAGTAGCGGGGTACCCCAGGGATCGGTACTAGGACCAATTCTCTTTCTAATTTACATCAACGACATAGATGAGGGTCTCACCTGTACAATCTCAAAATTTGCTGACGATACAAAAATGCAAATAGCGTACTCTCAAAAGAACAAGTTGACGATATGCAACACAATGTAGATAAATTGTCATGTTGGGCCCAAATTTGGCAAATGAGTTTCAATGCGGATAAATGTAAAGTACTACATGTCGGATACCTAAATGAGAAGCAAACTATTCGATGAATGGCACTCAGCTTAAGAATGTAAACAGAGAAACCGATCTGGGAGTAACAATATCGAGTACCTAAAACCGAGTCAACAATGTTCAGAAGTTGTTAAGAAGGCAAACAATAATTGGCTTTTATAGGCAATCATTGAGCATAAATCCAAAGAAGTTATCCTAACCCTTTACAATTCCTTAGTCCGCCCTCTTCTGTAATACTGCGTTCAATCCTGGTGCCCTTATTACCAAAAAGATATAAACAAGCTAGAAGGAGTTCAACGTAGTTACCAAAATGATACCTAGCCTAAAGAACAAACCATACGAAGAGCGTCTTAGAGAATTAAATCTATTTCCTTTAACCCAGCGCAGATTAAGAGGTGACTTAATTCAAGTGTTCAAAATCATCAAAGGCATCGACAATATGAACTGTAGTAAGTACTTCACTATCGACCAATCTAATTACACGCGGGGAAACGGTTGCAAAATTATTAGTAAATCTTTTAACTCGCACGAATCTAAGAATTTCTTCTTCAATCGAGTTGTCAACTTGTGGAATATGCTCCCCCGAAACGTTATAGACTGCATCACCATTGATTCATTTAAACTCCGCCTAGACAAATATCTCTCATTAAACACGCGACTGACTGCGTTTGCAAATGAATAACTTTATTTTATCCCCCCTCAGTTACTAACCCATCTGTCCTCTACTAACTCCCTAATCCTGCCACGGACATTAGTTCCAGGGCAGTAATTCCCTTTCCAATGTTCTCTTACCCACTCTAAACCACTGTTTGGACACTAAATCCTCAGTGTTTTGGAGGACAAGCAAACTAGAAGGGTCACTAGACCTGGTGTTGCTTGATTTCCTTTGTACTCCTTTGTACTCCCCCGGCCCCCATATACAATATATATTATTATTAGGCTAGTATCTATTTATTATTTATTATTATTATTCTACTCCCCCCTCCCCCTCCCCCCCATATATATAAATAAATAAATTTATATATATATATTTATATAGATATTTTATATATATAATATAATTCGTGTTTATGTATTTATGTATGTTATGCCCTCCCCCTCCCTCCCCCATTATACCCCCTCCCCCCCATATAAATATTACTAGGCTAGTATCTATTTATTATATATTATTATTATACTCCTCCCGCCCTCCTCCCCCTCCCCCCACTCCCCTCCCCCTCCCCCCATATATATATATTATATATAATATATATATAGATATATATATTCTATAGACATATATAGGGTATATATATTTTTTTTTCTAATTGTAGATTGGTATATATATAAATATATATATATAATATATATATATATTATATATAATATATTAGTATTTATGTATTTATGTATGTTATGCCCCCTCCCCCTCCCTCCCCCATTATACCGCCCTCGCCCTCCCCCTCCCCCATTCCCCCCCCCCCATATATATATTATATAATATATATATATATATATATATATATAATATAATTCGTATTTATGTATTATGTATGTTTATGCCCCCTCCCCCTCCCTCCCCCATTATACCCCCCTCCCCCTCTTCCCCTGCCCCCATATAAATATACTAGGCTAGTATCTATTTATATAATATTTTTTTTTTGTTTTTTTTTTTTTTCTGATGTGATTGAGGGAGGCAAAAGGCATAACTGCCTAGCGAGTGCCTCCCCCATAGTTTGAAGAGTGACAGGGCCAAAATCAAGGGACTCGAGCCAAAATGCCTGGACACACGGAGTTTTGAAGCAATTAAGTCATAGGAAGAGGGAAAGACTGATTCTGGGAGAGAGTTCTCATTATTAGTTTGAGAGTAACGTTTCACTCTTGAGTTGGAGAGTAGGCCAGAGTACGGGTGGGATTGAGTTGCAAGACGGGTACCACGTGCCTACGTAAAGGATGTGTATTGATAGCTCTGATAAACACTGATTATTATAGTAGCGATAGAATAGCGAGAGAGATGCAACATTGCGGCGGAGAGAGAGATTGCAGAGATTTGTGAGTGACGGGAGTTAATGATACGAAAGGCCTTCCTTTCAACTTTGTCTAGGAGAGCAGTGTGAGAGGAACCTCCCCACACATGTGAACAATACTCAATACAAGGGCGCACTATGCCCCTGTACAGAGCAAGAAGCTGTGCAGGGGGGAAGAACCCCCTAAGGCGGTTGAGCACACCCAGCTTCTGGGAGGCTGCCTTAGCAAGACTGGTAATATGGTCCTTCCCTCCCCTCCCTGCCTCCCTCCCTCCCCCTCCCCTCCCTCCCCCACCCCTCCCTCCCTCCCTCCCTCCCCTCCCCCTCCCTCCTCCGCCTCCCCTCCCCCTCTTCCCCCTGCCCCCATATAAATATTACTAGGCTAGTATCTATTTATTATATATTATTATTTTTATTTTATTTTTCTAATTGTAAATTGATATATATATATATATATATAATATATATATATATATATTTTTTTTTTTTTTTTTTTCTGTTTTGTATTATTTTATACCCCCCCCCCCCCCCCCCTCAAATTACAGATCAGTTACACATCTAGTCGACTAGCCATGAGTAGGAAACGCCCCATCCCGGAGCACCAGCTGGCCTCCGTCCTTGCTACCATCCTCGACATGTCCAGCAGTGAGAGTGAGAGCGAGGACGACATGGGGAGCGATCAGGAGGAGTGGACGGATAAGACGGGTGAGACGGATGATGATGATTTGACCCATTCTCCACCGCCCAGGGGGAAGAGAAGGAGGATTCTCATTGAGGGCGACCCTTCACCACCTCCACAAACACCACCTCCACCTCCACCTCCACCAACTCCACCTCCACAAACTCCACCCGTCGCCCTACCTCGCCACACCTCATCAACACCCGTCGCCCTACCTCGCCACAGCTCATCAACACCCGTCGCCCTACCTCGCCACTGCTCATCAACACCCGTCGCCCTACCTCGCCACTAATCATCAACACCCGTAAACCTACCTCGCCGCTGCTCATCAACACCCGTCGCCCTACCTCGCCGCTGCTCATCAACACCCGTAGCCCTACCTCGCCGCTGCTCATCAACACCCGTCGCCCTACCTCACCGCTCATCAACACCCGTCCCCCTACCCCGTACATCACTACACATCGCCCCATCTCATCCATCCCCACCCGTCCTACCCACACCCCTCCTACCAGCACCCATCCTACCATCAACATCCACTCATGTCTTCACACCACAACAATCAACTTCCACTCATGTCTTCACACCACAACCATCAACATCCACTCATGTCTTCACACAACAACCATCACCATCCACTCAATGCTTCACACCACTACCATTCCCGGACTTCCACACATCATTCTATTCTTTTTCTTCTCCTGCTTCACGACGCACCCTGCATGGCGGTCCCTTGTTACCTCACGTAGAATCACCGGCCAGCAACATTTCAGACAGCCCCCGCATCCTGGCTTCACTCCTGCCGGTGGGTAGTCTAAACACCCCACCATCACATGTCCTGTCTCTTAACGTAGCCTCCCCCTTGCTGATCTCCTTGGGTAACAGCGGGGGCAGCGAGGCGCGCTACATGGCGTTTGTTCCGTCTGAACATCGCCAAATCATGCACAATGAGATTTCTGCGGCAATCGATGAGGAGCTTCCACAAAGGCTTCCTCCTGCCCCACTTCATCCACCCACAGCACCTTCTCAATCACCCTCATCACATCCACCATCACCCCCACGGCCTGACTCCACCACAGCACTTTCTCCATCACCCTCATCACATCCACCATCACCCCCACCCCCTTCGTCTTCCGCAGAAGACGACACCCCACCCCCTCCCCCTCCCCGCCGAAAATCTGGGCCCATTTAGGGCCGAGATGGTAGGCCCAGGGGACGCAGAGGTTACATACTTCGGCCAGGCGGACGACGTGGTGCTCTCCCAGCACGTGCACCTCCACAAACCCCCACCGTGTATGCTGAGGATCACGAGTGGACTTCAGACCCATTCACACCCAACGTTGATCCTTTCACTGGAACCCCTGGCTTGCGGGTTCCAGCACCAGTGACACCACTGCAGTTCTTCCAGCTCTTCTTTACAAGAGAACTGCTCAGGTTCCTGGTGAGTAAGACCATCGCATATGCCTTATTCGTTGGTTCTCTCTGGACATCATTCATGCGGAGGACATGGCCAAATTCCTTGGCCTGTACTTCCTCATGGGTGTGAACAAACTCCCCACTGTGCGTCACTACTGGTTAAATGATGGACCTCCATAATTACCCAACGTTTTTCGCAAGACCATGCAGGTCACCAAGTTCCCCAAGCCTTGCTGAGACAATTTCCACACATTCAACAGCACGGCAAGTCATCAAGCAGACCAAG
>CM064573.1:34737665-34840985 GCA_032716605.1 Paralithodes platypus | reverse complement strand
TTTATAACCCCCCCACCCCCCCCCCCCCCTCAAAATACAGATCAGTTACACATCTAGTCGACTAGCCATGAGTAGGAAACGCCCCATCCCGGAGCACCAGCTGGCCTCCGTCCTTGCTACCATCCTCGACATGTCCAGCAGTGAGAGTGAGAGCGAGGACGACATGGGGAGCGATCAGGAGTGGACGGATAAGACGGGTGAGACGGATGATGATGATTTGACCCATTCTCCACCGCCCAGGGGGAAGAGAAGGAGGATTCTCATTGAGGGCGACCCTTCACCACCTCCACAAACACCACCTCCACCTCCACCTCCACCAACTCCACCAACTCCACCCGTCGCCCTACCTCGCCACACCTCATCAACACCCGTCGCCCTACCTCGCCACAGCTCATCAACACCCGTCGCCCTACCTCGCCACTGCTCATCAACACCCGTCGCCCTACCTCGCCACTAATCATCAACACCCGTAAACCTACCTCGCCGCTGCTCATCAACACCCGTCGCCCTACCTCGCCGCTGCTCATCAACACCCGTAGCCCTACCTCGCCGCTGCTCATCAACACCCGTCGCCCTACCTCACCGCTCATCAACACCCGTCCCCCTACCCCGTACATCACTACACATCGCCCCATCTCATCCATCCCCACCCGTCCTACCCACACCCCTCCTACCAGCACCCATCCTACCATCAACATCCACTCATGTCTTCACACCACAACAATCAACTTCCACTCAAGTCTTCACACCACAACCATCAACATCCACTCATGTCTTCACACAACAACCATCACCATCCACTCAATGCTTCACACCACTACCATTCCCGGACTTCCACACATCATTCTATTCTTTTTCTTCTCCTGCTTCACGACGCACCCTGCATGGCGGTCCCTTGTTACCTCACGTAGAAATCAACCGGCCAGCAACATTTCAGACAGCCCCCGCATCCTGGCTTCACTCCTGCCGGTGGTAGTCTAAACACCCCACCATCACATGTCCTGTCTCCTAACGTAGCCTCCCCCTTGCTGATCTCCTTGGGTAACAGCGGGGGCAGCGAGGCGCGCTACATGGCGTTTGTTCCGTCTGAACATCGCCAAATCATGCACAATGAGATTTCTGCGGCAATCGATGAGGAGCTTCCACAAAGGCTTCCTCCTGCCCCACTTCATCCACCCACAGCACCTTCTCAATCACCCTCATCACATCCACCTCATCCCCCACGGCCTGACTCCACCACAGCACTTTCTCCATCACCCTCATCACATCCACCATCACCCCCCCCCCCCTCGTCTTCCGCAGAAGACGACACCCCACCCCCTCCCCGCCGAAAATCTGGGCCCATTTAGGGCCGAGATGGTAGGCCCAGGGGACGCAGAGGTTACATACTTCGTCCAGGCGGACGACGTGGTGCTCTCCCAGCACGTGCACCTCCACAAACCCCCACCGTGTATGCTGAGGATCACGAGTGGACTTCAGACCCATTCACACCCAACGTTGATCCTTTCACTGGAACCCCTGGCTTGCGGGTTCCAGCACCAGTGACACCACTGCAGTTCTTCCAGCTCTTCTTTACAAGAGAACTGCTCAGGTTCCTGGTGAGTAAGACCATCGCATATGCCTTATTCGTTGGTTCTCTCTGGACATCATTCAGTGAGGAGGACATGGCCAAATTCCTTGGCCTGTACTTCCTCATGGGTGTGAACAAACTCCCCACTGTGCGTCACTACTGGTTAAATGATGGACTCCATAATTACCCAACGTTTCGCAAGACCATGCAGGTCACCAAGTTCCAAGCCTTGCTGAGCAATTTCCACACATTCAACAGCAAGGCAGTCATCAAGCAGACCAAAGACAGGCTAGTGAAGATCCGCACGGTGATGCGCTACCTGCTTGCTGGATTCAAGCTTGCCTACATCCCGGAGAGGAAGGTGTCCATCGACGAAGGCTGCCTTGGGTGGAAGGGTCACCTTTCATTCTAGTGCTACAACCCGATGAAGCCGACGAAGTACGCCATCAAGCTGTACATCCTGGCAGAGTCCACGACTGGTTTCGTGTATGACTTTCAAGTCTACACTGGTATTGGTCAAACTCTCCAGAAAACGGTTGAGGGTTTAACGGAGTCCCTGCAAGGCATGGGTTACAAGTTGTTCATGGACAACTTTTACAACTCAGTTGACCTGTGCCACCACATGCTCACACACCACCAGATCTATGTGTGTGGCACCCTGAGGCTTGCACGAGGGGCTCCGAAGCGGTTGCGCGACATTGCCCATGCAGCGACACTGGAAGACGATGCAATAGAGGCGATGAACAACGGCACAACCCTAGTGATGCTTTGGAAAGACAAACGGATTGTCAACATGGTGTCCACCTTGCACGACCAGAGCACCATTCCTAAGCATTCTTTTGTCAAGAAGAAGGTACAAGGCAGGTGGCAGCGGAGTCGCAAGAACATCATGAAGCCTGTTTGTGTTGACGACTACAACCGCCACATGGGGGGGGTGGATCATTTCGATCAGATGATCCAGTACTACCCCATCCAGCGAAGGACGGTCAAATGGACGAAGAAGATCATATTCTACTTCATCCAAATGGCCCTCTTCAATGCCTTCGTACTCTTCAAGAAGTGCAACCCCCGCAGGAAGATGACTATGCTGGCGTTCCAGGAAAGCGTAGTCCGTTCCTTGTTGTACTTCAACCCTGCAGAGCGGCCTTTGTCAGGGAGACGCATCCGGCGTGCACAGGATTTGCCGGAAGGTCAGTACGAGCCATGCGCCCGTCTCAGGCAAGGCAGGCGGCGTCGGCAATCATCCGGAAGCTCAGCTGGGTCGCCCCCACCGGACGACAATCCAGACTCCCCAGCCGCTCCTGCTGATGATCCTGGCACTCCTCCTGGTGCTCCTGCTGCTGGTGGAGGCGTTGGGGGAGCACTCCTTCATGACCCCCCCCCCCCCCTCACCAGGTCCGGATGCTGCTGCTGCTGCTGTTGCCGTCGGGGGAGCACTCGCTGAGAATGCACCCCAGGCGGCACCAGTATCGGACAATGCTACTGATGATAAGGAGCAAGTGGATGTCCTACCACTTGACCCCCCCGCACCAGTAGTACCGGGTGCAGCTGCTGCTGCTGGTGGCGCTCAGGAAGCACCCGTCATGGATGCCAACTGGGTTCCACTAGTAATGGACGTTAAAGCTAGGGCTCAGGCACCAAGAGGCCGTCGGAGAGGTCCTCTTCGAGGAAGGGGTTCCAAGCCACGTCATGTTGTACTGGACCATGACCGGTACAACAGGAACTTGGAACACATTCTCGAGATGATCCCTGACGGAAAGCGAAGGCGGTGCCATCTGTGTTACAAGAAGGACCAAATTCGCAAGGACACGAGCTTTCGATGCAAGTCTTGCCTCGTTTGCCTCTGCATCGATGTCAATGGTTGCTTCAACAAGTACCATCAACTCGATGCAGATGTCCTATAGCCAGGATCTTTTCACGATTCATTCATTCATTTATGCATTCTCCTATTCACCTTCATTATTCCTTTCCAATCACTATCACCCATTCATTCATTCAGTCTTTATGCATTCTTCCATTCACCTTCATCACCCTTTCATTCACCTTCATCACCCTTTCATTCATTCATTCAATCATTCAATAATTCATTCATTCATTCAATCATCACTTCAGAGGTTCGGGGCCCACCTTCATTCACCCATCATCATCATCATCATCATAAAAAAAAAAAAAAAAAGCAAAGCACAAGTCAATTTCTACTACAATTTGCACTACAGTGGATATAGGCCTCCTGGGGAAACCACTCTAAAAAAATAATGAGTCAAGTGCAGTACCTCTTTGGGTGGCTTGGAAATTTGCACATATTTCTCTGGTTTGACACCTTATATATATATATATATGCTATATATAAATACACACAATCACAATTGTTTTTACCATTATTTTTTTTGACACCTTGTATATATATGCAGGTATGTATATATATATATATATATATATATATATATATATATATATGCATTACTTTATTTTATTTACGTGTACAATAGAATTATTTCTGAATTTATTACCTGAAGATAACCTGGCTTTCTTATTTTGTTTTTTCAGTGTCAACCCAGGAGCCATTTCCCTTCTCATTGCAAAGGGTTGTGGCCCTACCAGGTAAGTAAAATTAACAACCTTCATGACTGACGTGTCTTCTATGAACATTATACAATTATTGGCAAGGAAAATTATATAAAAGTGTTGTATATTGTGGCAAAGATATACAACTGTATAAACATTTTCATATATTTTCATAACAATAACAATGCATGGAAACAATTGCGCATAGCTCGCGAACCAATTAGGCTATATTATTTTGGTTTTCACCATTGGAAAGAGCACAATTTTCCGATTCCGGTGATATATACATTTATATACGTATCCGAGCAAATAAACCAACGCCGAGGTGGGGAACAGCTCGGAACCCGGCTAGCATCGGCGGAACAGAGACGGGTGAAGCGTAAATATTCGCATTTTGGCTCTTCTTTTCAAATATTCATAGCACAAAAAGTATTTGTTGTAGGAACTTCTAGTTTGTTTTATACTCATCAGCATTATTTTCCGTATTCATACAGCCTAAATTTAAAACCATACACTTCGTAGCAACAGAATAAATCGAAAATGTTATAAACCATATCAATCAAAATAATATATTTTTTCGGTCACTGCTTGAGAACTATTGAAGATAAACAATTTCTGTTTTCAGATAGGGAAAGAGGAGAAAAAATACTATTATTTGAGAAAAAAAATATATGGTCATCACTCACAATTTCGAGATAAGACGGTGTGAAGACAATTGCATGGGAAATAATTGTATTCCGGACTCATTTACACTTTCATATTTCGATTTATTTACATTTTGTTTTGTTTTATCATGTACTATAAATATTCCTCTTTCCATTGGCATATGATATATCACAATAAACAGCACTCTGGTGGATGGAAATCGAGAAAAATGTAAGGCTTCGACAACACTCATGAGCCAAATTCAAGACCCAAAAGCCAAGTCAAGCGCCTCCTCGGACTTACTGGGACTTAAAATGTCTGAAGGAGTTAAGGTATTTCGCCTCATTTCTTTGTCAATATTAAGACCATTCGTGATATTTACGTGTCGATTTTTTCCCTGGCGAGCGATAGCGAGCCTGTAGTTGTGGAGGAACCGGCCTTCGGCCGTGAAATTTGTCTACCGAAAAAAATGTACACATTAAGCTTGAAGGGGGATCTAATGGATGTTTTTTTTTCAGTTTGATGGAGGTCTACGGAGAAAACTAAAAACTAACTTAATATATACATAATTAGACCCCCAAATTAACCACGTGCAGGTGATTAGAACTTAAGGGGACCTTAAGTTCTAATCACCTGCTTGGATCGTAAGGTCTGTATGGTCGGTGTATCTATAGAGTAGTTTCATATATTATTATCTCCTCTTTCCATTGCATTCGGAATTTAATCAGCTATTCAAATACATAGAACCTAAACTCTTCGTCAAAAATAGAGAAGGTTGTGCAGTCTATATATATTTTTTTTTTTTTTTTTTTTTTTTATTAAGTTCCTTGCACCATCCACAAATGAGTATAAATGTCTTAAGGGGAGATGGGTTTTTTTTTAGATCCCCATTCTACCTCATGCTTAGCCCCATTAGTTTTCAGATTTTAAGACGTTCGTTCCGTTAGTTTGGCGATGTTAACACCTTTCACCGCATTTCTTTGTCAATATTAAGACTGTGTCATTTAGGTGTAATTTTTTGTCCTGGCGAGCGATAGCGAACTTTAAAATGTACAAATATATCTTGTAGAGGGACCTTGGGGATGTTTTTTTAAAGTTTGATGGAGGTCTAAGAAAAGAAAAAAATAATAAATAAATGAAATCATAGATAAAAAAAACACTCCATCTCTAACCCCTTCAGTACCGATGACACCCTTTTCATTATATATGACAACTATTAGACGATTGTATTCAGCTTAGGAAGGACGTCTACCCATTACAAGGCTACAGGCTATCTCAGTTAATCTTGTTAGCTACCATATATCGTCATTAAGCTTCATAAAATCGTCTCAATATAACTGAAATCAAATAGAAAAGACGTCGCCGGTACAGAAGGGGTTAATCTAAATAATTAATTTCGATCCATTATGAATTCTGAGACTGCAACAATATGCATAGTCTACAATCAAATCCACTTGATTGAATGGCAGAATATGCGTAATGAACCTTTCCCATTCTGAATAAGTTAGCCCCTTCATTACCGGTGCCATCCTTTTAACTTTATTCTGGCTACTGTTAAATGATATTATTCAGTTTAAAAAGGGTCTCCTTCAATTAACAGGCTTCGAACTATCTTACCTATCCCTTTTTACTACTACAGATTCTTAAACTGCACAAAAACGTCTAAATATAGCTAGAATAAACTTTAAAACATTTCGCTGGTACTGAATAAGTTAATGAAAGTAATCCTGCACATATGATACTTTCCATTTAGTCTGAAACTCGTAGTACCACTTGGATTATACTCTGTTTCATTTCATCAGACGGTAAATTGAATCCCTTAGCAGCTAATTATTCGATACATAATGGAAAAATATGAAACCGAAAAGTATCTGCATCATATAAAGACCATGAGTATATAATTAGCACCATAATTCACTACAAAATCTTCAAAATATCCGATAAATCATGATGGGTACTTTGCAATTTACCGAACATTGAATAGAAGCATGATATAGTTTGATGTTATTCGAATGCCTTTGTAAATTCCGTGTGTATATTTCCAAGGTTAGAAAGTAAAAATAGGACTGCAGAGGCTATCGACCATTCTGGATTATTAAGCCAGCACACTGTAAGATAAGATTTTGTAACAGATACAGAAAGGGCAGTTAAAGGGAGATGGGCGTATTTATTTGCTCATGTATAGCTTTATATGTATATCTTTGCATGCATATTTCAACAGGTTGCAAAGTGTTTTGCATTTTTGTTTCTAATAATAACAAAATAAAATAATTAAACTAAAAATATCATTGAAAAGCAACCGATTTCGGTGACAATAGGTGAAACTACTACAAACTAATATAATAACAAACATGTTGCAATATCTTAAAATTGAGGAAAGGTTTGGGATTTTTTTTTTTTTTTTTTGGGGGGGGGCGGGTGATTTGGGTGGAATTTGGGGGCCGATGATGTGGCCAACCCTTAACTTTATTCTGGCTACTTTGAGACTATTTTATTCAGTTTAGAAATAAAAAGGGTGTCCAGCATTTAACAGGCTTCGAACTATTTTTATTGTGTTCTAGCTATATATCTCAATTAATCCTTCATACTACCAAAGATCCTTCTTAAACTGCACACAATCGTCTAAATAGAGCTAGAACACAATAAATATGCCGTCGCCGGTACAGAAGGTGTTAATAAATGTTATTCGACATCTGACATTCAGCAGATTCTGACCATAGTGGCACTGCTTTTAAGCTTAATAAAACTGACAGGCCCTCGAGTGGTGTTTGGTTCATATGAGGAGAGTGGTTCAACATGTACAGTTGCCCGCATAAGTTCTGTTCCTCTCCGCGATCTTATACGTGGAAATATAATGCGCACGATTGAATTAAGAGTGTAGTTTCTCATGCAGTGGTTAACTTATCTGATTAGTTAAAGGCATAGTGATTGGTTTTTGGTCTATGTATTCATATATTTATCTATTATTTAGTTTCCTCGCTAGACCTCCATCAAGCTTAAAATAGCACCCCCTAGACCGCCTTTCAAGATAAAGGTGTACATTTTTCGGTAGAAAAATGACCCGGCCAAAAGTCGGTTTCTTTTTTACAGGCTCGCTATCGCTCGCCAGGAAAACATCGGAACATAAATGGCACGACAGGTCTTAACATTGACGAAAAAATGGTGCGAAAGGTCTCAACATCGCCAAACTAATGGAACGAACGTTTTTAAACCTCAAAACTAATATGCTAAACATGAGGAAGAAGGGGTTCCATAAAAAGCGAGTACTACCCCATTACCTGATAATTATAACAAACCACAATCGCAATTAATTCATACTATTATACTTTCATACATAAGATCACGACGAGGAACAGAACTTATGTGGCCAACTGTACAGAGTAGAGTCTAAAGAGTTTTCCAGCCTAATATTTTCTTTTATAATTCTCTACAGTGTCTGATCAGTTACCACAATATTCCTGTTAGGGACGACAACATTTTCAATAGCAGCTAGATATTTGTTAATATGCCATCACACACACACACACACACACACACACACACACCGAAGAGAAAGACATGTACTGTATGTGCGCACGGACAAACATACCAGCTCTCTCACACATCCAGCTAAATGCAACCACACACACACACACACACACACACACACACACACACTCACATGATATCACTAACCCAAACATCACACCTACACATACACCTACACACTAATATACTGAACATACATATCCACATGAACACACGCAAACTATAACTGAAACTCATGTGATAGAGCACGGACACACATATAAGCACGGACACACACACACACACACACACACAGATAAATATATAGATAGATAGTTTATTGACCACAGATTACAATAGTACCGGAATATAATACAAACACTTTATAAAGTTCGAATATCACAAATTTAGAATTTCAAACTACAACTGTAATCCAACATAAAATTAATATCGTTATTTATGTATAACATATCAAATCATTAAAGGTAAACACTTTCATATTATTACATACACATTACCAAATATTAAAGATAAACAGACAAAATATAGTGAACCACTTTACATATAACATCAGGCATAAACTGGTTTGAGGATAGATTGTCCATGGTTTCGAAGTTGTGAGTGTGTATTATAATTATGTTGTGTGAATGAACAATGCTGGACTCTGTGTCGTTCCGTTTGTATTTCACCACAAACACATTGTCTCTCTTCATGAGCCAACCGCCCGCGACCCCATCTGTTCCATCTCCCTGTCTCACACGCTAAGGAATGACCACTCACACGAAACCTAGTGAAGCATATTGGGTGAATCTCGTTTATGGCATGTTTATTCTTGTAAACAAACGGTACTGGAAATTCTGGGTTTATTTCTGTATATGTCTTTCGCCTTGAAGATTCGCTATGTGTAATGTTAAATGCAATCCTCTGCATAGAAATGCTTAAATCTACTACATCCTTAGATAGAAAACCCTTTATCAGCCTGCTTGTAATAGTATTTGTGTTGGTCACGGTTTTAATAACAAATTATAATGGATCATCAGTGTATTCAGACCTTTCCTGCCACATTGAATGAAAACATGTGTGTTGCTTGTATTTAACTAGGTCTTGTAAAGGTGGATATCCTGACACACACGCACACGCACACACACACGAATAACAGTATATGACCCTAGTGCAATCACAAACCCTCACATATACTGTACATAAACCTTCACATATTACTCACACACACACACACACACACCTACACACACGACCGCCAAACACACCACCCATTCACACACATTAAAACCACCACATCACATACAAACATCACACAATAACACGTAACCCCTCTCATACACATACACACACAATCCACATACACAAATCACCCCCTCCCCACCCTCACCCCCAGACACACAAATAAAATACACTCATTAGCCACATCCACATATTAAACACATAAACGCCACTCCCTCACACAGAATACATCTATCACCTGAGCCTCTGATGCGAACACACAGGTAAACGATAGTGTGTTGATCGGTACAAGCGAAAATTATGCATGCTAATATTATCTTACATTATACAAACGTAAATACAACAATCCTGATCAAACTTAACCTAACCTAATACACTATTATTAAGTAGGCTACTTTACAATGTGTGTACAGTAAATCTGTGGGCTCACCCTATTTTTACATTATTATAAATATACAAATATTAAGATTTTGTTTACCCACGAACCCAACAACGATTTAACACTAACACACACACACACACACACATCACCCCTATACACCCCCCCTCTCCCCCCCCCTTGGTCACACACACACACACGTACAGTATATCAACCCCATACACACATAAACCCGCACACACAGACAAACACACACTCAGCAAATATATACCCAGCCGTGCAACTTGATATCATTGTGTACCTGCGAATGAAAATGGGGTGTTTGGGTGTTGTTTGTTTGTGTGTGTTTGTGTGTGTGTGTGTGTGTGTATTGTTTGTGCTGTGTGTGTGCATGTGTATGTATGTGTGTGTGTGTTGAGAGAGAGAAGGGGGATGATTATGTTGTGTATTATGTGAGTGAGTGTATTTGTAGATCAGTGTAGTGTAGTGTGTGTGTGTGTGTGTGTGTGTGTGTGTATGTACGTTGTTTCTGTGTGCGTATAGTGTAGGTATTGTTGTGTACGTTCCACCATTGTTCTCAGTAATCCGCATATAGTTCATACATGGGCCTATTGTCTTGGAACTCGGCCTTTTAATCATACAAACCAATCTTTAACCCCTTCTCTACCGGCAACATCGTTTTAATTATATTCTAGCTATATTTAGACGATTTTGTGCAATTTAAGGAGGATCTGTAGTACTAAAACCGGTTAAGTGAAATGGTTCAAAGCCTGTTAATTAATTGCTGGAGGTTCTTTTTAAGCTGAATAACATCGTCTAATAGCAGCCAGAATAAATTAAAAAGACGTCGCCGGTACAAAAAGGGTTAAGGGAATACTGGCTGTTTTTTTTTTCTTCTATTAATTAATTATTATTTTATTTTTTTTTCGTCGCTAGACCTTTATCAAGCTTTAAAAACCACCCTCTATACCCCCCTTCAAGATCAATTTGTAAATTTTTCTGTAGAAAAATATCCTTCTTAAAATTACAGGCTCGCTATTGCTGGCCAGGAAAAAATCGACACCTAAATGGTACGAAAGGTCTTACAATTGACAACGAAATGGGGTGAAAGGTTTTAAAATCGACAAACTAATGGGGCAAAAGTCTTAAAATCTCAAAACGAATTGGGCTAAGTATGAGGGAGAAGATCCATCGCCTCTTTATTCATACAAACCAAACTTCAAATGAACAAAACATCGTCTGGCAGTTACTAAAGGCAGCGTCACACGAGCCTTCTAGCGGCGGGTGTAACGGAGTCACAGTATCGGAGTCAGATATACAGTATTGGAGTCACAGTACCGGAGCCAAATATACAGTATCGGATTCACAGTATCTGAGTCAAATATACAGAATCGGAGTCACAGTATTGGAGTCACAGTACCAGAGTCCCAGTGCCGGAGTCACAGTATCGGAGTCACAGTATCGGAGTCACAGTATCAGAGTCACAGTACCGGAGTCACAGTATCGGAGTCACAGTATCGGAGTCACAGTATCAGTCACAGTATCGGAGTCACAGTATCAGAGTCACAGTATCGGAGTCACAGTATCGGAGTCACAGTATCGGAGTCACAGTATCGGAGTCACAGTATCAGAGTCACAGTATCAGAGTCACAGTATCTGAGTCAGTATCAGAGTCACAGTATCAGAGTCACAGTATCGGAGTCACAGTATCAGAGTCACAGTATCAGAGTCACAGTACCCGAGTCACAGTATCGGAGTAACAGTACTGGAGTCACAGTACCGGAGTCACAGTATCGGAGTCACCGTATCGGAGTCACAGTATCGGAGTCACAGTACCGGAGTCACAGTATCGGAGTCACAGTACCGGAGTCACAATATCGGAGTCACAGTACCGGAGTCACAGTATTGGAGTCACAGTATCGGAGTCACAGTACCCAAGTCACAGTATCGGACTCACAGTATCGGAGTCATAGTATCAGAGTCACAGTATCCGAATCACAGTTTTGAAGTCACAGTATAGGAGTCCGTATAGGAGTCAGTATCCGAGTCACAGTATCGGAGTCACAGTATCCGAGTCACAGTATCCGAGTCACAGTATCGAAGTCACAGCATCCGAGTCACAGTATCGGAGTCACAGTATCTAGTCATAGTATCGGAGTCACAGTATCCGAGTCACAGTATCGGAGTCAGTACCCGAGTCACAGTATCCGAGTCACAGTATCGGAGTCACATTATCGGAGTCACAGTATCGGAGTCACAGTACCCGAGTCACAGTATCCGAATCACAGTATCGGAGTCATAGTATCGGAGTCACAGTATCGGAGTCACAGTACCCGAGTCACAGTATCCGAGTCACAGTATCCGAGTCACAGTACCCGAGTCACAGTACCCGAGTCACAGTATCGGAGTCACATCGGATTCACAGTATCAGAGTCACAGTATCGGAGTCACATTGGAGTCAGTATCGGATTCACAGTATCCGAGTCACAGTATCCGAGTCACAGTATCGGAGTCACAGAATCGGAGTAACAGTATCAGAGCCAAATATACAATAACAATATTTTTACTTCTATATTTTCCCCTCCACCTATATGGTAATTTCGAGTCTGTGATTTATTATCTTGAATACTCTTAATTTGCGCAATACAAAATAACGTAATTAATTCAAAATATTGTTTAAATCCCTTCATTACCGGAAACGTTTTTTTTTTTTGTATTAACCCGTTCAGTACCGTTGACATGCTTTTACTTATATTGTGGCAATGATTAGACGATTTTATTAAGGTAAGGAAGGACGTCTAGCAATAATAAGGCTTCAAACTATCTCCACCATCCCTTTTAACTACCACAGATCCTTCTTAAGCTGTATAATATTCGTCTAAATATAGCTAAAACATAATATAACACACGTCGCTGGTACTCAACGGGTTAATTCAGCTATATTTAGACGATTATCTGAAGCTTGAGAAGGATGAATTGAGCTAGTCTGTAGCCTTTTAAAGGGTACACGTCCTTCCTGAACTGAGTAAAACCTTATAATAGTTTCCAAATATAATACAAAGGACGTCACCGGTACTGAGAGGGTTCACTATAGTCGGTATTATTTCAGCTGACGGTAAATTGAATCCCTTAGCAACTGATTTATCCATGATTAAGGAAGGGGTTTAGTTTGCTCTCTAAACCTCTATCATAGAGACCCCCTTTCGATATAAATGTGTACATTTTTCGGTGGAAACATTTCCCGGCCGAAGGCCGCTTCCTCTTCATATACAGGTTCGCTATCGCTCCCCAGGAAAAAAATCAACACCTAAATGGCACGAAAGGTCTTTATATTGGCAAAGGAATGGGGCAAAAGGTCTGAAAATCGCCAAACTAATGGGGCAAATGTCTTGAAATCTCATAACTAATAGGGCTCAACATGAGGGAGGAGGAGAACTCCAAAAAAACAACTGCCTCCCCTTAATATATAAATATGAGCTTCCTATGTCTCTGTATATTATTGCCAAGTTTTCCCAATTAACCCTTTCAGGAGCATGACGCTTTTTGACAGATTATTCTGGCCATCATTAGACGATTTTATATAGCTTAGGAAGGATCTGTGGGAGTTGTAAGGGTAAAGACTCTCAATTAACCCTCTGACTTCCAAATACCCTTCCTTATCTGAATAACATCGTTCAATAATAGCCTGCAATATAGAGGAGAATTGCGTCTTCGAGTAATGGGGACATGACAGTTTACCGTCAGCTGGAAAAAACAACTGTTCTTTTTATTATTTGCTGAAAACTAATAGATGATTGTATTCAGATCAGGAAGGACGTCTACCCATAAAAGGCTACAGACTATCTCAATGCATCCTTTTAGCTACCATATATCCTTCCTATGCTTCATCAAATCGTCTAAACATAGCTAGAATAAAATAACAAAGACGTCGCCGGTATGGTCGCGCTAATAAGTCATGTCTCAGCTGTCATTACGTTTGGCTCGCTCTGTGCTGTATTAATGTCTGTCAGATGTTGAATTGGGTGGGGGTGAGTAGGAACATGGCTGTATATTTCACTCAAAAAGAAGAAAGCATGTGTAAATATTTCTGATACCAATTATTGATCAAAACATAACTGGTGCCGAGATTTCACTTGTTTGGCCGACTGTACAGAAAGGGTTACGCTACAAATTAACCCCTTCTGTACCAGCGACGTCTTTGTAATTATATTTGACCTATATTTAATCAATTGCATTCAGTTTATAAAGGGCTTCAGGGAAGTAACAGGCTTCGAACGATCTTGCCTAACCCTTTTTACTACCACAGATCCTTCTTGAACTGGATAAAATCGTCTAAATATAGCTAGAATTGAATATAAAAAGACGTTTCCGGTACAGAGGGGTTAAGGGGGTACTGCTTGGTTTTTGGCCTATATATATTTATTTGTTAATTTATGTTTTGAGTTTCCTCGCTAGACCTCCATCAAGCTTAGAAAAAATAAAAAATAAATAGACCCCTTTCAAGATAGATTTGTAAATTTTTCGGTAGAAAAATTTCCCCACCAAAGGCCGGCTGCTTCTAAAATTAAAGGCTCGCTATAGCTCGCCAGGAAAAAATCGATACTTAAAGGGCACGAAAGGTCTTAATATTGACAAACAAATGAGGCAAAAGGTCTCAAAATCGCCAAACTAACGGAATGACCGTCTTAAAACCTCGAAACTAAAATGCTAAACATGAGGGAGAAGGGGATCCAGAAAAAGCGAGTAGTACCCCCTTAAGATCGCGCCTTTGAAAGCATGGGTAACCTTTGTATAAAGTGAGAGTTCCAGGCTATTTCGGGGTCATATTGTTTAACAATATCTTAGCTGATGGGGAGAGGGGTCGTTTTTCTAGTCCCACTTCTTCCTCATGTTTAGCCCATTAGGTGTCGATTTTTTCCTGGCGAGCAATAGCGAGCCTTTAATTTAAGAGGAACCGTCCTTCGGCCGGGACATTTTTCTATCGATAAATGTACAAATTTATCTTGAGGGAGGGTCTGGGGGGATGGAGAGTTCAAACTTGATTGAGGTCTAGAGAGGAAACTAAAAACAAAATACTAAAATATCCATAAATGAGCAAATATATAGGCCCATCTCCCCTTAACTCCCGGGAAGTTGAGTCATTGTGGTGGGCAAGAGTCAGCCTGTTGACTTTATTAAGCTGATGTATGGATCCTTCATCAGTTCTGTTACGACCGGCACTACGAAATAAACAAGGGCACTTAAGAATGGACTAGAAGATAGGCTATATCTGCAACAACGGTACGCTAATTCCAAACCCTCGAACTATTACGCCGGTGAACAAAACACTTAAACCCTCTAGAGTTAATCTACTGGATAACGGGGTATCAATTAACTGGGTTTAGTGCACTTCTACAAAGGCTTTCCGGTGACGGCAAAGCCTACTCACAACAGGTGTACTTTACGTTAATAAAATGCTCTTAAGTAATAACAATGCTTAAATAAACTATAACAGGATTTAATAAAGGAGTATATGCTTACGTTAACTTTAGTGTGAGTCTGTACTCACCACTAAACTCTTCAATGCTCTATGAAAACACTGGAAGTCTAGTCCTACAGCAATCAGATAAGGAATCTTCTGAAAACGTCTGATGTTCTAAGATGCTCGTTAATATAGAACAGAAATAATGCAGGGGCAGGACACCAAAGCGTGTATCTTAAATACACCAACAAGTAGGATACATATATATGAAACAAGGGAGTGCAACAACTCTGTGACAGCACTAATAATTAGCCACTCAAAACAGTACTTCCTTAGCCAACGTAACAGCCAAACTGGGTTGTGCACTATGCTTCAACCTAGGCTAAAATAAGGCGTGAATAATTCCTAAAGCATACACAATTAAAGTTAATAAACACAATGCTGTCTTTCTCACTAATAAAGTCTAGCAGTGGCATAAAAGGTACCAGGAACCTAGGCAGAGCGCAAGCATGCTCGTAGCCTACTGTCTCCCCTTGAACAGATTTCCCTTATGTTATGTTAAGTGACTAGGAGGCTCTCTTGGTAAGTCCAGATCTCAAGTATCTGGTCTTACCCTGGCACTCCACAAAGGTCAACAAAAAGAGGTAGCAAGCATACAGGTAAGAGTAGGCAAAAGCCCTTCACCTGTATACTGCTACACTCGCAAAGGAAAAATATGCACAAGGGCTACAGGCTACCTAGCTTCGTCGAAGTCGTACAGGCTCTGACTTGCCACATACATAACTCAGACAACGACCAAAGATACCCTCCACTGTCTACCATTAAATAGTAGGAAAGAACAGCTCAATAATTAGAAGCACCCTAATACTAGGCTACCATGTGACTATGACTCTAATAATCCCTAAAGCTAGTGCAAAACATATATGTGAGAACTGGTGCTGGTAATACGACTGGCCGACTATGGAAGTCGTATGCAGAACCAGAAAGGATAAGTAAATGAATAAAGATGAGAAATATTGGAAAAGAAGAAGTTCAGAGAGAGAAACAGTAGTACAGGGGGTTAGATTGGGGACAGATTGCAAAGGACATGTAGGACCAAGCACGCTATACCAAGCTCTGCAGGAGACACACGGGTAGGAGCCCCCAAGCACTAACAAAGACAGCGGCACCCAATCACAGACGACTATGTCATGAGGAGCAGGCGTCATATGATGCGCCAGGCCCGCCGGCCAAACACAAGCGTGGGAAACTCCGCCCGAGCGAGGAAGGCACACGTACATACACACGCACATAATACCACTTCGCTGCTCGCTCTCTTTCTCCATACAACTTCACACAACATATCTTATACTCTATCAATGATATAAAATACTTCCAAGTGTCACAGACAAGAATAAAGACCACCACTGATCTATCTGTGACAACATGAACACTATGAAAGAAAGAACATCATTCCACGATTATTATAGCCCATTTCACTGCCCTGGCGAACGCTAGCGAGTTACGAGTACATTCTGGCAAGCTGGCCAGCGTAACAGTTCATTACAAGTTGATAAACCCCTTCTCCCACTCCCTCTCTCTCCCTTTCTCCTCTTCCCTCTCTCTCTACCATTCTACCCCCCCCTCTCTCTCTACCATTCTCCCCCCCCTCTCTCTCTCTACTATTCTACCCCCCCCTCTCTCTCTACCATTCTACCCCCCCCCCCCTCTCTCTCTACCATTCTACCCGAACAGCGAACCCGGTCGGAAGATTTGGTTTTAAAGTACCAGCAGCTGATCAAGTCGTTTAAGGAGAAGTCATCAAGGATCATCGTCTCAGGAATCGTCCCCCGGCTTGGTGTAGAGAGCCGATTTTACAACATAGCCACCAGCACAAATCGTTGTCTAGCAAACCTCTGCAGGAAGGAAAACGTGGGATTCGTCGACACCTGGGACAATTTCTACTACGATGACTATTTGTTTTTGGACGATGGACTTCATCTGAACCAGGTGGGAGCAGCACATTTTGGGAGTCTTCTCAACAATGCGGTGAAGGATTTTCGGAGAAGAAATCGACTCAGCACAGGACAACCAGGAAGGAGGACCGAAGACAGCGAGGGCGGCAACCTGCGAAGGAATTAAATGCTAATCTGTCAAGAACTGCGAATTTGGATAAAGCTCCACCAACACGACCCAAATTCAAAACCGCCATGGATAATGACCGAGGACCGATGTCAGCCATGAATGTAAATGTAGATCCGACCAGAACCAAAAATTTGATTAAAGAACGTTCTGTGAGTTCTAAAACCGCAACTTTAAAGGTTTTCTATGCAAACGCTCGTAGCATACGCAATCAATTTTCAGATCTTTACCGAAAATTATAATGTGATTGGTATAACAGAATCTTGGCTCAATACAGTAGATAGAGACTTTTTAGCAGAGTATTCACTTCCCGGTTATGTAATGTTTGAGAAAAGCCGAATAAATAAAAATGGAGGTGGCGTTTTATTTTATATCAAAGAAAGTCTTAACCCGACCCTCTTGTCAAAACCTCAAATTGTGAACGTCGACACATCTTTTGTGCTAATAAAGAATAATAAAGGTACAAAAATAATACTTGCATTAATATACAGACCTCCAGCTCAATCAGTGCAAACTGACCGAGAAATTTATGAACAAATTGCAGATGTAAGTAACTCACAAGATACCTTATTTTTGGGCGACATTAATTTACCTGTGACCAAGGGGGGCGATACTCTTACTTCACACTCCGGACATGACTTGTATACGAACTTGCAAGAGAGTTCGCTTTATCAATTTGTTCGAACACCGACCCGTGGTAATAACGTTCTTGACATTGTACTTGCAACAAAAGAAGAATTAATAGAGAATTTGAATGTTGGTGATGAATTCAGTAACAGCGACCATCGTACGATAACTTTCACTTTACTAGTAACGAACCAAATAGTAGCATCGAAAAAGTCCCTAATTTCAAGAAAGCAAACTTTCATAAACTTAGAGCTATGTTTATAGAAACTGACTGGAGCTTTTTAATTAACAATAACGACATAAATACATCTTGGAAGTTATTCGAAACCACTTACCTAAAAGCAGTGCAAGACTGCATACCATCGAAAATACGGCGTCCAGGCCATAATAATAAGCCCAAATGGTGGAATAAAGATATTTCAAACTGCCTGCTTGCAAAAAAATGTGCTAATGATAGATTAAAATCCTCACAAAATGACGAAGAACGGGTGAAATTTGTAGAGCTACGACGCAAAGCCAAAAAGTTAATTAAGCAAAGTAAAAAGACCCTAGAGTTACATATTGCGAATCAAAGTAAAACAAACCCGAAAGAATTCTATAGTTATATCAGAAAGAAAAAAGTAGTTACTTCAACTGTTGGACCGTTAGTCGATGAAAATGGAGAATACACCAAAGACGAAGTACAAATGAGTAATGCCCTCAATACCTTCTTTGCATCAGTTTTTACAACAGAAGACCTCAGTGATATCCCTACACCATCGCCGATTCAGATTGATAATTCAGATGTTCTAAGCAATATCACCGTTACAGAGAGAGAAGTATTGAATTGTTTAGATAAACTCAAGGTAAATAAAACGCCTGGACCTGATACAATCTCGCCTAGAGTTCTAAAGGAAGCTAAGGATGAGCTCTCCAAACCACTGACATTACTATTCAATAAATCCTTGCAGTCTGGAACTATGCCTGATCAGTGGAAGATAGCCAACGTAACACCGATATTCAAAAAAGGCAGCAAATCCCTACCCAGTAACTATCGTCCAATTAGCTTAACCTCAGTTGTATGTAAAATGCTAGAAACGGTCATAAGAGACAGACTCGTAAATCACTTTGAGGAAAATAACATACTTAAAGATACTCAACACGGCTTTCGTAAAAAACGTTCCTGTTTAACAAACCTCTTAGACTTCTTCCACGATATCCTCAACCTCTACGATGAGAGTAAAGCTGTAGATATTATATACCTTGATTTTCAAAAGGCCTTTGACAAAGTTCCCCACAAACGTTTACTGCTAAAACTAAAAGTGCATGGAATACAAGATGGTGTGTTGAAATGGATAGAAAATTGGCTCAGCGACAGAAAGCAAAGATTAGTCATAAACGGTAAGGCATCTAAATGGACCAATGTAAGTAGCGGGGTACCTCAGGGATCGGTACTAGGACCAATTCTCTTTCTAATTTACATCAACGACATAGATGAGGGTCTCACCTGTACAATCTCAAAATTTGCTGACGATACAAAAATTGCAAATAGCATACTCTCAAAAGATCAAGTTGACGATATGCAACACAATCTAGATAAATTGTCACATTGGGCCCAAATTTGGCAAATGAGTTTCAATGCGGATAAATATAAGTACTACATATCGGATACCTAAATGAGAAAGCAAACTATTCGATGAATGGCACTCAGCTTAAGAATGTAAACAGAGAAACCGATCTGGGATTAACAATATCGAGTAACCTAAAACCGAGTCAACAATGTTCAGAAGTTGTTAAGAAGGCAAACAAAATAATTGGCTTTATAGGCAGGTCATTTGAGCATAAATCCAAAGACGTTATCCTAACCTTTTACAATTCCTTAGTCCGCCCTCTTCTGGAATACTGCGTTCAATGCTGGTGCCCTTATTACCAAAAAGACATAAACAAGCTAGAACGAGTTCAACGTAGAGTTACCAAAATGATACCTAGCCTAAAGAACAAACCATACGAAGAGCGTCTTAGAGAATTAAATCAATTTCCTTTAACCTAGTGCAGATTAAGAGGTGACTTAATTCAAGTGTTCAAAATCATCAAAGGCATCGACAAAATGAACTGTAGTAAGTACTTCACTATCAACCAATCTAATTACACGCGGGGAAACGGTTGCAAAATTATTGGTAAATCTTTTAACTCACACGAATCTAAGAATTTCTTCTTCAATCGAGTTGTCAACTTGTGGAATGGGCTTCCCCGAGACGTTATAGACTGCAGCACCGTTGATTAATTTAAACTCCGCCTAGACAAATATCTCGCATCAAACCCGCGACTGACTGCGTTTGTAAATGAATAACTTTATTTTATCCTCCCCTCAGTTACTAACCCATATGTCCCCTACTAACTTCCTAGCCCTACCACGGACATTAGTTCCAGGGCAGTAGTTCCCTTTCCAATGTTCCCTTACCCACTCTAAACCACTGTTTGGACACTTGATCCTCAGTGTTTTGGAGGACAAGCAGCCTAGAAGGGTCATTAGTCCTGTTGTTGCTTGATTTCCTTTGTACTCCTTTGTACCCCCCCTCTCTCTCTACCATTCTCCCCCCTCTCTCTCTCTCCCCTCCCCCCCCCCTCCTCTCTCTTTCTTTCCTCTTACTTTTATGTCCTACTTTTCTGTCCTAGTCTTCTACTATATACAGTATAGTTCCTGTCTCTAGAAATATTTAAGGCCGGACCACCTATAAGGGAACGTAAGGTCTGTGTGGCCTCAATAGCATGAAGTCAGTCTGTTGACTTAACTAGGCTAATGTATGGATCCTTATTCATTACAAGTTGATAAACCACATAGGCATGCTTGAACGCTTTCATACAATACTCTCTCTCTCTCTCTCTCATTCACTCTCACTTGCTCTCTCTCTCACTCCTTTCCCTCTCTCTCTCTCTCTCTCTTCTCTCTCTCTCTCTCTCTCTCTTTCTTTCTCTCTCATGACATGTTATGTAGAAGTATATTGGAGGAAAACATTTCACACTTAATATTATTCACGGCTGCAGTTCTATAGCCTACCCAAGCAACAACAATGTATCCAAAGAAAGTCCCTCTCTCTCTCTCTCTCTCTCTCTCTCTCTCTCTCTCTCACTCTCACTGTCACTCTTTCTTGATAACATGTGAGGGATAAGTATCTTGGGGGATGTAATATTATTCACGGCTGCAGTTCTCTACACTACCCAAACAACAAAACAACGTACCCAAGAAAGTCTTCTTCTTTTTAGAGCTGTCATCCTCATATAAAACTCTTTACCTTGGTCCAAATATAACTTGGTCTCCATTGTGTGCTGTGTATTTAAGGGGGGTTGGTTGTTTTTCTGGACCCCCCTTTTCCCTCATGCTTAGCCCCAATATATTTCATATTTTAAAACGTTCGGCCCATAAGCTCGGCGATATTAAGACTTTTCGCCCCATTTCTTTGTCAATATTTTGACCTTTCGTGACATTAAAGTGTCGGGTTTTTTTGGCGAGCGATAGCAAGCCTGTAAATTAGAAGAAATCGGCCTTTGGGCGGAATATTTTTCTACCGAAAAATTTACACATTTATCTACAGTAGAAGGGGGACCTTGGGGATGTGTTATTAAGCTTGATGGAGGTCTAGGAAGGAAACTGGAAACAAAAATATATATATAGATTAATCAACCAATACATAAACCCGACCCCATTAAAAGCATCTATGAAACCTTCTGACTAGTCTCTCTCTCTCTCTCTCTCTCTCTCTCTCTCTCTCTCTCTCTCTCTCTCTCTCTCTCTCTCTCTCTCTACCTCTCTCTCTCTCTCTCTCTCTCTCTCTCTCTCTCTCTCTCTCCTCTCTCTCTCTCTCTCTCTCTCTCTCTCTCTCTCTCTCTCTCTCTCCCCTCTCTCACTCCTCTCTCTCCTCCCTCTCTCCTCTCCTCTCTCTCTCCTCTCTCCTCTCTCTCCCCTCTCTCCTCATTCTCTCTCTCTCTCTCTCTCTCTCCTCCTCTCTCCCTCTCTCTCTCTCTCTCTCTCTCTCTCTCTCTCTCTCTCTCTCTCTCTCTCTCTCTCCAGGTGCCTCTTAGCCCTCTCTTTGAAGAAGGATTTACACCCTCTCTTCTCCCCGCAACTTTAGCTCAATAATAGTGTTGAAGGCTAGACTCAAGCTAGATCATTTTTGCTGACATTTTATATTTTAACGCTAGACTGCAGCTAGATTATTTTGCTGACATTTAATATTTTAAGGCTAGACTGAAATTGGATTATTTTGCTGACATTTAATATTGTAAGGCTAGATTATTTTGCTGACATATATTTTAAGGCTAGACTGAAGGTATATATTATTTTAGCTGACATGTAATATTTTAAGGCTAGACTGAAGCTAGATTATTTTTGCTGACATTTAATATTTAAGGCTAGATTGAAGCTAGATTATTTAAGCTGACATATAATATTTTAAGGCTAGACCGAAGCTAGATTATTTTAGCTGACATATAATATTTTAAGGCTAGACTGAAGCTAAATTATTTTAGCTGACATATAATATTTTAAGGCTAGATCGAAGCTAGATAATTATTTTAGCTGGCATATACCCGGTAATATTTTAAGGATAGACTGAAGCTTTATTATTTTAGGTGACATATTATATTTTAAGGGTGGATGGTTAATTTGTACAACGATTTTTTCATGTATGTAATATTTTTGTAGTTACGCCCTAGACCTCCATCAAACTTAAAATAACAACCACATGATCCCCTTTCAAAGATATATTTGTAAATTTGTCGGTAGAAAAATATTCCTCCTAAACCACCTGACTATCCCAATCCAACCTCTCATCAACTAACCACCCCTCCTCCCAACCACCAGACTATCACAACCCAATAATTCACCAACCCCAGGCCATGATCACCAATATGTCTGCCCCAAGGTGTCAACGAGAGTCCATTATTTTTAGTCTTTACTATTGTATTTGCAAGGATAAATTGTGGTTTATAGTTCAAATTGTGTCTTTGGAAGTGATAACATGGCCAAATCAAGGCTCTTTCATCTTAAGCTGGTAGTGTTTTTTTTTCTTTTTTCTATATATTTGTGTATTTATTTATTTTTAAGTTTCCTCGCTAGACCTCCATCAAGCTTAAAAAAACACCAGCTAGAACCCCTGTCAAGATAAATGTGAACATTTTCTGGTAAAAAAAATTGCCGGCCGAAGGCCGATCCCTTTTAAAATTGCAGACTCGCTATGGCTCGTCAGGAAAAAATCGACATCTAAATGGCACGAAAGGTGCAACGAAATGAGGCGAAAGGTCTCAAAATCATCGAACTAACGGAACGAACGTCTTAAAATCTCAAAACTAATATCCTTAACATGAGGGAGAAAGGGGTCCAGAAAAAGCGAGTACTACCCCCTTTAATTGTCTTGTATTTCTTCTCATTTAGTTCATGTCTTCAAACAAAATTATTGCTCCGGTTCGACCCCCTGCCTCAGCGCCCCTCCTCCCACCCATGCCCTACCCAAGAGTTTATTTTCAGATTTTATGACGTTCGGCCTATTAGCTTGGCGATTTTACGACCTTTCGCCCCATTTATTTGTTAATATTAAGATTTTTTGTGTAATTTAGGTGTCGATTTTTTCCTGGAGATCGATAGTGAGTCTCAAATTTTAGAAGAAACCGGCCTTCGGCCGGTAAATTTTTCTACCGAGAAATGTACAAATTTATCTTGAAAGTGGGTATAGGGGGTGTTTTTCTAAGGTTGATGGAGTTCTAGCAAAGAAACTAAAAAACAATTAATAAATAAATATATAGACCAAAAACCCAGCACTACCCCCTTAAACAAAATAGCTCCGGTTCGACCCCCTGCCTCAGCACCCCTACAACCATCCCTTGCTCCTGCTTCTAACCTGTAGCCAACCCTAACCTGCTCCCACCCATTCCACGCGCGTCAGTTTATATGCTGCAACCCAGTTCTACCAGCAACACCGTCTCGTATGAAAACATTACATACATCCAACACTACCCCGACGCTGTTTATATTTATTGAATAGTTACATTAGTATAGGAAGGGGAATATATTGGCTCAATTCCAGTGCCACGGCGGTCTAGTGGAGAGCACGCTCAAGTGTAAATTACTTGTAATGGGTTCGATCCCAGCCAAGGCGGACACATTTAGTGGGTGTGGTACTTCGTCCTAGCATGTTTCACATGCTCGCACCCAGTCGGGGGATACCTCGACGAGGTATACAGACGAACACACATAACAAAGCCCTTCCAAGAGCTTCCTCTCTCTCCAACACCCCTTCTTCCCTCTCAACACTCTTCGAAATGTAGATTCGAGATGCCGTTGTAAAGGCTTATCCCTCAATACCTTCACCTGACCATCTGACTACATAAGTAGTTTGAGGAATATAGGAGGTGCGATGTATACCAGAAACCGGAAGTGTACTGCATATAATAGCCCCGATGTATAGCAGAGCACAGAAGTGTACTGTATATAATAACCCTGATGTCCCCCCCCCCCCCCCCTGACACCCGGAGGAGTAATGGGGTAGCAGTAATGGAGGAGGAGGCTGTGGCTACCTCTCTCCCTCCCTCCAACTCCCCCCTGCTTTATGGACCTTCACCTGCAGCGCCTGGGGGAAGAAGGGAGGGGGGGGGGGGGCAGTGAGAGTGAGTGAGAGAGAGAGAGATAACAAAGAAGAGGTACAAAGGAAATCAAGCAACAATAGGTCTAGTTACCCCTCTAGCTGTTTTGTCCTCCAAAACAAATTAGGATCAAGTGTCCAAACAGTGGTTTAGAGTAGGTAAGGGAAAACTGGAATGGGAACTACTGCCCTGGAGCTATTATCCGTGGCAGGATTAGGAAGTTAGTAGGGGACAGATGGGTTAGTAACATAACACAGTTATACGTGATCTTTCCTATATCTGTGAAGAAGAAAAAAAGTAACATCTTAGTAATATACTGTATATACGCAATAATCCTTGATGAATCTGAGGGGGTAATATAATATAGTTAGTCATTTACAAACGCAGTCAGTCGCGGGTTTGATGCAAGATATTTGTCTAGGCGAAGTTTAAAAGAATCAACGGTGCAGCAGTCTATAACGCCTCGGGGAAGCCCATTCCACAAGTTGAAAACTCGATTGAAGAAGACATTCTTAGATTCGTGCGAGTTAAAAGATTTACCAATAATTTTGAAACGGTTTCCCTGCGTGTAATTAGATTGGTCGATAGTGAAGTACTTACTACTGTTCATATTGTCGATGCCTTTGATAATTTTGAACACTTGAATTAAGTCGCCTCTTAATCTACGCTGGGTTAAAGGAAATATATTTAATTCTCTAAGACGTTCCTCGTATGGTTTGTTCTTTAGGCTAGGTATAATTTCGGTAACTCTACGTTCAACTCGTTCTAGCTTGTCTATATCTTTTTGGTAATAAGGGCACCAGGATTGAACGCAGTATTCCAGAAGAGGGCGGACTAAGGAATTGTAAAGAGTTAGGATAACTTCTTTGGATTTGTGCTCAAATGACCTGCCTATAAAGCCAATTATTTTGTTTGCTTTCTTATCAACTTCTGAATATTGTTGACTCGATTTTTGGTTACTCGATATAGTTACTCCCAAATCAGTTTCTCTGTCTACACTCTTAAGTTGAGTGCCATTCATCGAATAGTTTGCTTTCTCATTTCGGTTTCCGATATGTAATGCAGTGTTTTACATTTCTGCGCAATGAAACTCATTTACCAAATTTGGGCCAAACATGACAACTTATCTAGATTGTGTTGCATATCGTCAACTTGTTTTTTTGAGATTACGCTATTTGCAATTTTTGGTATCGTCAGCAAACTTTGAGATTGTACAGGTGAGACCCTCATTTATGTCGTAGATGTAAATTAGGAAGATAATTGGTCAGAGAGAGAGAGAGAGAGAGAGAGAGAGAGAGAGAGAGAGCGAGAGAGAGAGAGAGAGAGAGCGAGAGAGAGCGAGAGAGAGAGAGAACGAGAGAGAGAGAGAGAGAGAGTGAGAGAGAGAGATAGAGAGAGAGAGAGAGAGAGAGAGAGAGAGAGAGAGAGAGAGAGAGAGAGAGAGAGAGAGAGAGAGAGAGAGAGAGAGAGAGAGAGAGAGAGAGAGAGAGAGAGGGATTTAAATTTGGTACTTCGGGTTCAGAATAGTTGTGGAAGTAGTGGGAGATAGGGATGAGGAATGGCCCAAATTACTTACCTTAAGGATGGGCGTATTTATTTTTGTATTTATATGTCTTTCTAAGATATATTTAGTTTCCTCCCGTGACCCCCCTTAAGCTTAAAAAAACACCCAAAGACCCACCTTCAAGATATATTTGTACATTTTTCGATATAAAAATGTCCATCTAACTCTCCATTGATCTACCTATCTACCGTATATCTCCAGCTGTCTATAAACATATTTCACTATCTATCTATCTATCAATCAATCAATCTATCAATCAATAAACCGTCAATCCATCCATCCATCATTCAATCACTATATCAATCAATCAATCAATCAATATATCAATCAATCAATCAATCAATCTAGCTAGTTATCTATCCCTCCATCCATATATCAATATCCATCAATCAATCCCCATCAATCAATCAATCATCAATCAATATATCAATCAATCAATCAATCAATCAATCAAACTAGCTAGCTATCCATCCATCCATCCATCCATCCATCTACCTATCTATTCTTCAACAATACACAAATCAACCCTTCATCTTCCCTCATTGTTCTCGGTGTCTCTTTTTCTTCTGCTCTCACTTGGAAAGACCATATTACCAGTCTCGCTAAGGCAGCCTCCCAGAAGCTGGGTGTACTCAACCGCCTCAAGGGGTTCTCTACCCCTGCGCAGCTTCTTGCTCTGTACAGGGGCACAGTGCGTCCTTGTATTGAGTATTGTTCACATGTGTGGGGAGGATCCTCTCACACCGCACTCCTAGATAAAGTAGAAAGGAAAGCCTTTCGTATCATTAACTCCCGTCTAATCACCAACACTCTGCAATCTCTCTCTCTTCGCCGCAATGTTGCATCTCTCTCACTATTCTATCACTACTACAATAATCAGTGTTCCTCGGAGCTTTCCCAGTGTATACCTCCTCCTCTACATAGGGTACGTAGTACCCGCCTTGCAACACAATCCAACCCCTACTCTGTGCAACTCTCCAACCCAAGAGTGAAACGCTATTCTCAAACTTTCTTCTATTCAACTGCTGAGCTCTGGAACTCTCTCCCAGAATCAGTCTTTCCCTCTTCCTAGGACTTAAACTGCTTCAAACTCCGTGTGTCCAGGCATTTTAGCTCGAACGTCCCTTGATTTCGGCCCTGTCACTCTTTGAAATCTGGGGGAGGCACTCGCTGCAGGCAGTTATGCCTTGTCTCCCTCATTCACATAGAAAAACAAAATCTATCTATGTATCTATCTATCCATCCATTCATCCATCTATTCATCCATCTATCCCTCCAACTATCGACCACATAATATATTCCCTACACACCATGTAAGGAGGGAGAGGGTAAATTATGGGATGATACCTGAACTGCACCACAATAAGTACTTTTGATTGACGTATATAACAAGCGGATTACAGAGAGGATTGTTGTCGTAATGGCTATAATAATTGGGGTGGCTCAGTGAGGAGTTTATAATAGTGTATTTGTGAGAGATACAAGGAGTTACAAGTAACAGCCAGCATCTCTGAGACCTTGCGGTCCATTCCGGGGAGATACTGGAAGTGAAGGAGCAAGACTGTTTATTCATTACAGTGTGCAACATACTAGCTACTCTCTTCTTGAACTGCTCTACTAAAGAACTGTTTACAACTTCTGAGGGAAGTTTGTGAGAGAGAGAGAGAGAAAGTGTATGTGAGTGTATGTGTGTGCGTGTGTGTGCGCGCGCGCGCATGTAAACGAGCTTGTGTGTGTGTGCGTAAACGAGCTTGTGTGTATATGTGTGTGTAAATGAGCTGTGTGTACGCATGCCCACTGTAAATAAGGACACACACATTAATAGCGCCCAGATAAACTAGGTGTGGCACTTGGTAGAGCGCAAACCTCCACCAACGTTGACTATAAGGGAGGATGGGCGTACTTATTGGATTATTTATGGATCTTTTAATTATTTGTTTAGCTTGCTCCCTAGACTTCAATCAAGCTTTAAAAAACATGCCCCCAAGACCCTCCATCAAGATAAATTTTTACATTTTTCGATAGAAAAATTTCCCGGCCGAAGGCCGTTTACAGGCTTGCTATCGCTCGCCAGGAAATAAATTGACACCTAAATGACACGAAAACTCTTAATAATGACAACAAAATGTAGCGAAAGGTCTTAAAATCGCCAAACTAATGGACCGAACGTCTTAAAATCTGAAAACTAATGGGGCTAAAAATGAGGAAGAAGGGGGAACAGAAAAACGACTCATATTCCCTATAAAATATGTTGGGGATCGCCTCATTAATTGAAATCAGTAGGCGCCGCATATCCTATCTGCCCACCAAATGTCGTGAAAATCGGTTCAGAACTTTGTGAGATATCTTGTTTACAGACAAACAAACAGACAGTCAAACCAACGGAGGCAAATACATAACCTCCGTCCAACTTCGATGGCGGAGGTATTTTGTAAGCTCAAGTAAAAACCCTTTCTATACAGTCTCCAGTTGTTTCTTATCACGTATTAACCCGTTCAATACCGGTGACGTCTTATCGCGTATTAACCCGTTCAATACCGGTGACGTCTTATCGCGTATTAACCCGTTCAATACCGGTGACGTCTTATCGCGTATTAACCCGTTCAATACCGGTGACGTCTTATCGCGTATAATACCGTTCAATACCGGTGACGTCTTATCGCGTATTAACCCGTTCAATACCGGTGACGTCTTATCGCGTATTAACCCGTTCAATACCGGTGACGTCTTATCGCGTATTAACCCGTTCAATACCGGTCACGTCTTATCGCGTATTAACCCGTTCAATACCGGTGACGTCTTATCGCGTATTAACCCGTTCAATACCGGTCACGTCTTCTCCATTATATTCTAGCTATATTTAGACGGTTTTATACAGTTGAAAATAAGGATCTGTGGTAGCATAAAGAGTTAAGCGAGAGGCCCCTTTTAAAGTGAATATAATCGTCTAGTAGCAGCCAGAATAATCTTTAGGCACCGGTACTGAACGGGTTAACTATTTATTTTCCTTGTCATGGGGTTGTCCAATTGACCACTTGCGAGTTTCAGGCTATAAGGCTATATGGAGCCGTGAACATCAATATTAAAGAGAAATGCAATAATAATGTGGGTTTCTGATGGATAAACAGTATGATCAATTGGTTTTGTGTATTTATATATGTATTATTGCCATATTTTAGCTGATAATTCTGCAAAATATTGATGGCCACGGCTCCAACTTCCTTATAGACCAAAACTCGCAGGTGGTCAATTGATGAGTTTATATTTGGAATTCATACATTATCACCAAACTTGTCGACGACGAACTTTTATATCTCGATGTAGTGTTGCTATATTAAGATCCATTCTTCATCCATTAGCAAACTTCTCACAAACTTCCTACGAATTCTTATATTGATGGCGTAATGGTTAGACCGTGTAATTTCTGCGTGAGATATCCTGGGTTCGAATCCTGGGAGAATCACATGCTTTCATTAATTTCATTTGGGGTGTTATTGGTGTCAAGAACGATGTTATAAATATTATTGAAAATTATCAAAAAGTGTAGTGTTCCAATCAGGTAATACTGGACAAAAATCGACACTATGAAATATACTGTATATCTTTCTCAATTTATAGGGGGATGGGTTTTTTTTCTGGTCCCCCTTCTCTCTCATGTTTACCGCATTAGTTTTCAGATTTTAAGACGTTCGGCTCATTAGTATGGCGATTTTAGGATCATTCACCCCATTTCTTTATCAATTTTAAGAACTTTTGTGTCATTTAGGTGTCGATTTTATCCTGGTGAGCGACAGCGAGCCTGTGTTTTAGGAGGAATCGGCCTTTGGCCGGGAAATTTGTCAACCCAAAAATGTACAAATTTATCTAGAAGGGGGATCTTGGAGATGTTTTTTAAAGTTTGATGGAGGTCTACGGAGGAAACTAAAACATAAATAATACATACAGAAAATATATCTAGCAATAAATAAACCCTTCCCCCCTTAAGGTATAATTAGCGTAATGGGAATTGAGCAAAACTTTTGCTGACACCATACACTAAAATTCATAGTTTTGCGGAATCATTTCTTATGCTTCGTGTGAAATCTAGAAAGCAGATAGTTATATTCAACTGCTGAGCTCTGGAATTCTCTCTCAGAATCAGTCTTTCCCTCTTCCTATGACTTAAATTGCTTCAAATTCCGTGTGTTCAGGCATTTTGGCTTGAACGTCCCATGATTTTGGCCCTGTCAGTCTTTGAACTCTGGGAGAGGCACTCGATACAGGCAGTGCTGCCTTTTGTCTCCCTCACTCACATAGAAACAAAAAATGGGGACGAATAACACTACTTGTTTTGTTTTTGTTTTCAGCTGATGGTAAATTGCCATCGCCCCATCTTGATTAACAGCAACGTCTTAAGTATTTTATTCTGGCTAATATTAAACGATTTTTTTAAGTTTGAATAAAAGTAATATGCTTCGAACTATCTCATTTTACACTTTTTACTACCACAGATCCTTCTTATAAAGTACACAAATGCGTCTACAAATACCAAGAATAAAAAAACAAAAACAAAAAAACATCGCCGGTACAGCATAGGTTAACACTTAGTAGCAAAATATGTTGCTAAATATAAAATATCTTGGTATTGATATGATGCAGAGAATGAGTAGTGTCACATTTGTCCACAAAGTATCGAAAGATTAGCTGTTAAGGGGTTCAATTTACCATCAGCTGATAATAGACAGAAGGGGTTAAGCATATATTCAGGGCATGTCATTGAAGGAGGTAAACATGAAAGCGGTCTCTGTGGTATTGAAAGGGCTTATAGCCTCGTACGGTTCCCGAGGGCACAACTTAATCGGCTCCACAACTACGCTACAACTTTGTAATCGGATCCTATAGAGAGAGAGAGAGGGAGTTCATTAATCAGATCCTATAGAGCGATAGAGGCACAGTTCATTACCCTCCTTCAAGATAAATCTGTAAATTTTTCGATAGCAAATTTTCCCGGCCAATGGCCGGTTCCTCTTAAATTACAGGCTCGCTATCGCTCGCCAGAAACAAATTGACACCTAAATGACACGAAGTCTTAATATTGGCAAAGAAATGGAGCGAGAGGTATTAAAATCGCCAAACTAATGGGCCGAGCGTCTTAAAATACTAATGGGGCTAAGCATGAGGAACATATCCCCTTAAGCATAAACCCAGGTCATGTCATATAAAGAGGTAAACAGGAAAGAGATCTCTATGGTATTGAGAGAGCTTAACCTCGTTCGGTGCCCGAGGGCATAGATTAATCTGCTCCACAACTACACTACAACTTTGTAATCGGATCCTATTGAGAGAGAGAGAGAGAGAGCGAGTTCATTAATCGGACCCCATAGAGAGAGGCAGAGTTCATTATTATATCCTCGTATTCTCCTTTGTATTTGGAACTCAGGGAAAGGGGGGTGGTCATATTTATCTATCTACCTATCTATTGCCTGACGCCGTGATCCCCGAAGGCGTGGCCACGAACGAACCGCCCCCATGCACCTCTGCCCCCAGTCTGTCGACGCCCCTCCCCCCAACCAGCACCGCCTTCGTTCATGTACTTCCTCACTCCATCCTTCCACCTCTCATTCGGTCTACCTCTCCCTCTCTGTCCCTCCACCTCGCTCTCGTACACCCTCTTAGTCATTCTCTCGCTTTCCATACGTTCCATATGGCCGAACCATCTCAAGTTGTTCCTTTTCACACTTTCCAGCACATCTACCTCCACACCACATCTCCTTCTTACTTCCTCATTAGTCTGTCTATCCCTCCATGTAACTCCGCACACACTCCTTAACAACTTACGAGCGGCCTATGCGGTTTATTTATGTGTACCGCCCAGCGGGGTGTTTTTAGCCAAAATAGGGCTGTTTACGTGATCATTTTCATGCCTAAATAAGACCCAGAACGTAAAACAAGTATCTATCCCTGAAAGGGCATAAACAGAGCTTTCGAATGACACCATAACGATCCTTGTATGATGGATAGTTTTCTTGCAATAACCGTGCAACCCGAGTGCAAAAAGCAGGTAATTCGGTACTTTCGGTACATAATTGAGTATGTAGCGAGTGAGAGGGGGAGGAGGGAGCTGAGATTTGTGTCAGTAGGTTCGCCGCGGTGGTCTGGAGCAGTCATACGCTCGCTAGTCTCCTGCCACCACTTGTCTCTCTCTCTCAGCCACATTACGTGCTGAAATTGCCACTCGAGTTATGTCGAGCGCCGCCACATAGTCCAGCTTTATTAAATACGACTTAAGTGGTGAGCCGCTAATAAAGGGTTAAGTAATTAATTTCCACTGCTCTCACTCTTGGTCTGAGTCTCCCAACCAGCGTCCATGCTTCGCTTCCGTAAGTCAGTGTCGGGATTACCACACTGTCATGCAAGGACTTCTTCACCTCCATACTGACCACCCTATTTCTTGTTACTGCTTTTAGCGTTCCTACAACCCTCTTCCCCTGTTGTACCCTCTCCCGCACTTCTTCATCCATAGTCCCATCTTTACTCAACACACTGCCCAGATACTTAAAAGAGTTGACGATCTCCATAGCCTGACCGTTCAGCTTCACCTCACACTCTGTGACTTCACCCCTTTCGAAGACCATAACCTTGCTCTTCCCCGCATTTACCTTCAAATTCCGTTTTTCGCACACTGTTCCAAACTCATTTACCAGACCCTGCAACTCCCATTCATTATGACTCATCAGAACTGTATCATCCGCAAACAGCAGTTTGCAGTCATATTTATTTGTCGATTTATTTGTGCATTAATTATTCTCTTAGTTTCCTTCCTGAGGGAAAGATATATTGAGGAAGAGACTTACAAAGTTTGCTAGTTGAGTAGGAGAGAGATGGAAAAAATTCCAATCATGGGTTTGAGAGTTGGACAGAATAGGGGTGGGAGAGTGTTGAAAGGCGGGTGCCCCCCAATCTCCGTAAGGGTAGAGCTCTGAAGAACATTAATTATTGTAATAGCGATAGAAAAGTGAGAGATGGAACATCACGGCGTGTAGATAGAGTATGTAGGGAATTAGTGAGAGGAGGTGAGTTGATGAGAAAGAAATGCTTTTGACTCTACCCTTTCGAGAAGTGCGGCATGGGTTGAACCTCCCCACACATCCAAACAATACTCAATACATGGGCGCACTGTGTCCCTATACAGAGCAAGAAGCTGTGCAGGGGTGGAGAACCCACAAAGACGGTTGAGCACACTTAACTTCTGGGAAGCTGTTTTAGCAAGAGTGGTAATATGATTTTTCCAAGATAAGTAAGAAGAAAAAGAAACAACAAGAACACGGAGAGAAGATGAAGGGTTGATTTGTGCATGTTTGAAGTATAAAGGATAAACCTGTGGAATTTCTTGATGGGTAGATAAATAGAGAAATTGGATTTTGGAAGCATTGAAAATAACAAGATTTTCTCTGCCCCAATCGGAAATAGTTGATAGATCAGAAGATAAGTCGGTTATGGCCTCATCACGTGAGTTTTGGAGTGATTGTTTGGCGGGTCATTCTGAAAATCTAGTTGAATAGTGTAAGGTAAAGTTATCAGCATATGGATGGATAGGACTGGAGGTACAGTTGAGATAATTAATTAATACTAGAAAGAGAACTGAAGACATGACAGAGCTCTGAGGAACACCGAAGTTGGTAGGTTGAGGAAGTGAACAATGGCCGTCCACAACCGCAGCTATGGAACGACCATAGAGCAAAAGAGAGACAAAGGCATATATAGAGGGATAAAAACTGTAGGATGGTAATTTGTAGAAGAGAGATTTGTGGCAGTCTCTATCGAAGGGCCTCCAATGTTTTGCTTCTTTATTTTGGAGGTTTTAAGACTTTTCAACCCATTAGTTTGGCGATAATAAGACTCTTCACTTCATGCCGGTGCCGGTTTGGGCGGGCGACCGATAGCGAACCTGAAACTTAGGAGAAATCGGCTTTTGGCCGTTTCATTTGTCTATAAAATACTCCAAAAAAAATGCTTGAAGGGGTCTGGGTGGCGGCTGTTTTTTTTTTTTTTTTTTTCTTTCTTTTTTCGAATTACGTGTTGGAAAGTGCTATAGATATTCTAGGGGATAAACTACAATACATTGCTCGAAAATGGCTGGATGCATAAACAAAAATTATGGCCGAATAATATTATGATTCTTGCCTGTACAGTAATCATTACATCTGTTACCCCGGCCATTAACACACAAAGAGCGGGTGGTAGGGTATTTTACACTGTGCCGCCCAGCGGGGGGGGTTTACCCTAAATAGGGTTGTTTCCGTGCTAATTTTCATGCATAAACAAGACCCAGAGCGTAAAACAAGTATCTATCCCTGAAAGGGCGTAAACAGAGCTTTCCAGTGATACCCGAACCATCCTTGTACGACCACTGGTTCTCTTGCAACCCTCGTGCAACACGAGTGCAAAAAACCTAAAATAAGGTAATTTCCGTACATAATTCCCTGTGTAGCGAGTGCGAGGAGGGGGAGGAAGGTAGAATACAGTTCAGTACGTCCACGGTGGTCGTGGGGAGCGGTCATAAGGTTACTACGCTCGTTCCACCGCTCAGCTCTCTCTCTCAGCAACATTACGTGCTGAAAATGGCACTCGACAGCTGTCGTGCACCGCCACATAGTCCAAATTTATTTAACTCGACAGATATCGTGCGTCGTTGGTTAAGGGTTAAGGTCCCTCATTATATACCGCCAACCTCATTTGTCGGGAAGCAATTAAGGGGGGTAACCATTTTTTTTTTTTTTATCTTTCTCTCCTTTTCTCTCTTTCCCTGGCTTGTATCCATTCGGCCCCATTAAGCCAACTGTTTTAAGACGATTATCCCCATCCAGGTGTTGATTTCTTCTTGGCGAGCAATAGCGAGCCAGCCTTCGCCGGAGACATTTTTTCTATCGAAAAATAGTAGGCTCAATGGTGCCAAATGGATACAAGCCAAAGAGAGAGGGAGAGAAAGATGAAACAAAAGCGAGGTGGGTTCCCTTAACGGGTCATTCTCGTGCCCCCCTCACCCAATTCCGACTCCCCTCCCCCACCCAACCCCACCCCACCCCACCCAACCCCCTAGCAAGAGAATCATTATCATTTCCGTGTGAACTATTATCCGTTTCGCTGTCTGATGCCGCCTTTCTTTATGTTATTCTGGTTATCTTTCGACGATTACATTCAGCTTATCAGCTTAGGAAGGACCTGTGGGATTCAAAGGGTTAATCGAGATACTATATTTCCAGTTGCTACGATAATATTTTGTTAAATTGAATTAAATCGTCTAATGTAAGCCAGATTGAAACTACAAAGGCGCTATCTAATAATGAAGAGATTAAGCGGATGTAGTGAACAGTTAAGGGAGCCCACCTTCCTTTTTTCTCTTTCTCTCCCTCTTTCTCGGACTTGTATCTATTCGGCCCCATTCAGCCAACTGTTTTAAGACGTTTATCCCCATCCACGTGTCGATTTCATCCGGGCGAGCGTTAGCAAGCCAGAATTGTATGGAGAAATCCGGCTTCGCCGGAGAAATTTTTCTATCAAAAAATTTAAAAATTTAGCTTGCTGTCAAAAAAAATATATATATATGGTGGCTCGCTACCGTTCGCCAGGAAAATATTGAGACCTAGATGGGGGTAAACGTCTTAAAATAGTAGGCTGAATTGGGCCAAATGGATACAAGCAAGAGAAAGAGAGAAAAGGCGAGACAAAAAGCAGGTCACCCCCCTTAAGCGGATGTAGTGAACAGTTAACATAAATTATAGTCGCTGTCTACTGTTCAAAGGCTTATGCATTACGTCTTCTATAATACCCACTGAATAATTAACCCTTTGAGTACCAGCGACGTGCGTTATATTTCATTGTAGCTATATTTAGAAGATACTATGTAGCTTAGGAAGGTTCTGTGCTAGTTAAAGGGGTTGGTTGAGATAATTTGAAGCCTTATTATTGCTAGAAGTCCTTCCTAAGCTTTATCAAATCGTCTAATAGTTGCCAGAATGTGATGAAAACGACGTCCCTGGTACTGAATGTGTTAAGAGGCTTTCACACCATCTCTTAACAACTATTAACCCTTTCAAGATCTGATACGCATGTCCTGTTCTGTTTTCTGGCTATTATTAGACGATTATATTCAGATTAGGAAGGGTATATGGAAGTCCGAGGATTAAGTGAGATAGTCTTTACCTTTATAAATCCCGCAGATCATGGTGGACACGGACTTTTGACTGAGCAATGTTATTAACCCCTTCTGTACCGGCAACGTTGTTTTAACTTTATTATGGGTACTATTTGACGATTGTATTTAATTTACAAAGGGTCTCCAGCAATTAACAGGCTTCGAACTATGTCCCTTAACCCATTTAACTACCACAGATACTTCCTAAGCTGCATAACATCGTCTAAATATAGCTAGAATAAAATAGAACACGTCGCTGGTACTCAAAGGGTTAATCATTACTTACAAATGGATTATATTTCTTGCAGATTCCTAATTTACCCGCCATGTTGAAATGTTCCTTATTTCACTCTTAACCCCTAAATAGCGGCGCCCGGCTATAGTCGGACAAGAGAACCAAGGACTATGTGGCGGGGCCCGGCTATAGTCGCATGCAATTTTGAGCACATTATCGGCTCTCAGAGAGAGACGAGCGGTGGGAGGAGCGTCGGTCGGCTCTGACCGTTCGGCACGGGTCCCGCGCGGCAACTGACGTCGCCTCCACACACATCCACACTCACTAACTCGCTACACAGGGAATTATGTAAGGAAATGACCGTATTTTAGCGATTTTGCCCTTCGGTTGCACGATCGTTGCAAGAGAACGCGTGGTCCTAGAAGGATGGTTCTGGTGTCATTGAAAAGCTCAATTATCGCTCTTTCAGGGATACATAATTGTATTACGCTCTGGCTCTTGTTTATGCATGAAAAAGAGCACGGAAATAAGCTTGTTTAGGGTAAAAACACCCGCTTGGCAGGTAGTAGAAATTACCGCCTAGGCCGCTCGTTGAGTATTAAAACATAAATTACTTTCGATACTGTATATATTCTATATTTTACACTACGGTAATATTATGTAGTGTCTCAATCATAATAATTAATCCGTTCAGTATCATAACGCCTCTCTCCTTATCATTCTGGCTAAATGTATATGATTATACGAGGGTTAGGAAGGATTTGTTGAAGCGAAAGAATTAATTCAGATTGTTTGTACCTCATTCGATCCCTAAGGTCCTTTGTAAGTTGAATATAATCGTGTATTGTTGTATAGTATTCACTCTATATAGCGTCATCGTACAGTGAAGGGGTTAATGTAATTGGGGATATCAGAAGTAAGCCTCTACAACTTTTATTAACTGAAACTAAACACTACGCAGAATATGGCAGCTATATCTCATCATATCTACCCTGCTCCATAGTCTGTTCACTCTAGGTTGGACAGAAATCGTACCGTAACCTCTAACCTCTGTAACTCACAGAGGACTACATTAATCGAGCTAATTTTTCTACCAAATAGGAAGACTTGGCTAGGGAATAGGAGTGCAAATTGACAGTTCATTAATTGCTCTAGCCCTTTTTTTTTTCTCTCTCTCTTTCTGGTTATAATTAAACCTGTGGAAGTAAAAAAACTAATTGGGATAGTTTGAACTACTTTTGATTACCGGCACTATAATACCTTCCTAAGCTGAATAAGATAGTATATATAATAGGCACGACAAATTTAGAAAGAACATGTGGATTTCAACAGATCAATTGTAATATTTTGATTTTAATCCTAGATTTCCATTCTAAACTGAATGACATCGACTAATAATGGCCAGAATTAAATATAAAATCAATAAATACAATATATAAATAAAATAAATATATGTATATAATTATATATTGTATATACAAATCAAGTACAGTATATCTCAAAAATACATGTGAGCTACTCAATCTTTTATACTCTCAGTCGGACTCGAACCACCAACAGTCAGGACGAGTGTTCATGCTTTAATCCACTACACCAAGGCATGATACAGGATACTTAAACTTTTCTTAATATATATAGGAAAAGGTTAAGTATCCTTTATCACGCCATGGTGTAGTGGAGTCAATTATGGACACTGGGTCTGACTGTTGGTGGTTCGAGTCCGGCTGGGAGTATAAAACACACACACATTATATATATATATATATATATATATTGAAACTGCAACCAAAGCTGACCAGTTGCAATCCATCAATCACAAAAGAACCAAATCTTCTACCACACGCCCCTCTTTAGCCTTGCAAATGACATAAATTATCCACCTCGTTAATATATTTGCTTTAATTGGATAAATGTTCATAGTTTGGACAACTTTTGATTTGTCCATCCTAAGCAGAATAAGAACGTGTATTGATAGTCAGAACAAGCACAAAAATGTCCATCCTAAGCAGAATAAGAACGTGTATTGATAGTCAGAACAAGCACAAAAACTACCTGTGACAGCAACCAAAGCCAGCCTGCCATTATCATAACTCTCTCAGACTCAAGTCATCTGTTCCACATCCCTCCTAACCCAATTAATTGCAATTGCCATAAATTAACCACCCCTTAACCCTTCCTGACTATCATTAAGCGATTATGTGCAGGATTGGAAGGTCCTGTGGAAGTCAACAGGTTAATTGTAATGGTTAAACCTATTTAGTATTCCAAGATTTCCTGTATAAAGGCGGATTTACAAGAGCGTTCTTCTTGTAACTTGTATACACGACTCTCATCAGGTAATATGCTTTTGTCGAAATCCTGCTACATATAATAATTTTGTCAGTATAGTTGCCAATACCAGTTAATTTTGTATCGAAATATTGTCAAAATGTAGTTGTGAATCATAAGGTGCTCGTGTATATCCACCTATAATTGAATAAAATCGTGTTATGATAGCTAAAATAAGCGGAAAAGCTGCCTGCTACTTCTGACTGCAACCCATACCATAATCATAACTGTCTCACACAATAACCAATGTCTTCCGCTCCACCTCCCTCCTTACCCTAAGAAACTGACATACATTTACCACCTCTTTTACCCATAAAACTACCATTAGACAATTATATGCAGGCTTGGAAGGCCCTGTTGAATTGTAATAGTTTTGAACTACTTTGGATGCCTAGATTTCCATTTTAAAATGATTAAATGGAGTAATAATAACCAGATTAACCCATTCAGTACCGGTGCCATCAATTTTCATTATATTCTGGCAACTATTAAAAGGTTTTATTCAGCTTAGGAAGGATGTTTACCTGTCGAAAGATCACAGATTTTCTTAATTCATCCTTTTAGCTGCCATATGTCCTTCCAAAGCTTCATAAAATCGTCTAAATGTAGCTATATCAAAATTTTAAAAAACGTCGCCGGTACAAAAAGGAGCTATGGAAGTCATGCTAGCCTAAATAAACCGAAGAACTACTTGTTAATTCTGACTGGAGCCAAGACCATAATATCATAACTCTCAAACACAATAAACAAGGTCTTCTGATACACCCCACTCATCCCCCCTCCCCCCACACCCCTTACCCAATTAATTAATGCCCTTCCAACTGACATACGTTAACCATTTCTTTGACCCTTTCTGGCTGTCAGTAGGCGATATTATGCAGGATAGAAAGGCCCTATGGATGTCAGCATATTCATTTTGATAGTTGAGCCACTTTTGATTACTCTACGTCCTCTCTAAACTTAGTAAAATCGTGTAATGATACTCCAAATGAACATAAAAGCTGCCTGTTATTTCTAAAAATGAACATAAAAGCTGCCTGCTATATCTGACTGCCACCAGAACCATAATCATAACTCTCTCCCACAAAAACCATGGTCTTCCGCGCCGCCTACCTCCTTACCCAATGAATTACGGCCCTTCCAACTGATATATACAAGTTAACCACCTCCTTAACTCGTTTTGACTATCATAAGATGATTTTATGAAGCTTAGGAATGCCCTATGGAAGTTGACAGATTAAAAGTAATAGTTGAATCACTTTTGATTACTCTATGTCCTTCCTAAACTGAATAAAATTTTGTAATGATAGCCTAAGTGAAAAAAAAAAAAATCTATGGGAATGAGGGAGACAAAAGGCATAACTGCCTGCAGCGAGTGCCTCCTCCAGATTTCAAAGAGTGACAGGGCCGAAATCAAGGTACGTTCGAGCCAAAATGCCTGGACACATGGAGTTTGAAGCAACTTATGTCATAGGAAGAGGGAAAGATTGATTCTGGGAGAGAGTTCCAGAGCTCAGCAGTTGAATAGAAGAAAGTCTGAGAATAGCGTTTCACTCTTGGGTTGGACAGTTGCACAGAGTAGGAGTGGGATTGTGTTGCAAGGCGGGTACTACGTACCCTACGTAGAGGAGGTGGTATACACTGGGAAAGCTCCGAGAAACACTGATTATTGTAGTAGCGATAAAATAGCGAGAGAGATGCAATATTGCGGCGAAGACAGAGAGATTGCAGAGAGTTGGTGAGTGGAAAGGAGTTAATGATACAAAATCTAGGCTTTCCTTTCTACTTTGTCTAGGAGTGCGGTGTGAGAGGATCCTTCCCACACATGTGAGCAATACTCAATACAAGGACGCAATGTGCCCCTGTACAGAGCAAGAAGCTGCACAGGGGTAAAGAACCCCTTGAGGCGGTTGAGCACACCCAGCTTCTGGGAGGCTGCCTTAGCGAGACTGATAATATGGTCTTTCTAAGTGAGAGAAGAAGAAAAAGAGACACAGAGAACATTGAGAGAAGATGAAGGGTTGATTTTTGTATTGTTGAAGAACAAGGGATTGTGCTCTGGAGGCTCCTGACGGGTAGTAAGATGGATAAATTAAGTTTTGGAAGCATAAAATACAACAAGGTTTTCTCAACCCCAATTGGAAATAGTAGCTAAAAAGAAGATAAGCGTGTTATGGCTTCATTACGTTTGTTTTTGAGGGACTGCTGGCGGGGGCGTTCTGGAAAACTAATTGAGTGGTGTAAGGTAGAGTCGTCTGCATATGAATGGATGGGACTGGATGTACAGTTGAGAAGATCATCTCTGAAAATTAGAAAGAGAATAGGAGATAGGACAGAACCCTGAGGAACACCGGAGTTGATAGGATGAGGAAATGAGCGATGGCCGTCCACAACCGCAGCTATGGAATGGCCGGAAAGGAAATTAGAGTCGAAGGCACAGATGGAGGGACAGAAACCGAAAGAGGGCAGTTTGGAAATTAAAGATTTGTGCCAGACTCTATCGAAGGCCTTCGATTTGTCGAGTGCAACAGAAAAAGTCTCACCGAAGTCCCGAAAGTTGGATGACCAAGAGTTAGTAAGATATGAAAGAAGATCCCCAGTAGAGCGACCCTTAACCCTTAATTAGCGGCGAGCAACATAAGTCGAGTTAAAAAAAGCTGGACTATGTGGCGGCGCTCGACATAGGTCGAGTGGCAATTTCAGCACGTAATGTGGCTGAGAGAGAGAGACAAGTGGTGGCAGGAGACTAGCGAGCGTATGACTGCTCCAGACCACCGCGGCGAACCTACTGACACAAATCTCAGCTCCCTCCTCCCTCTCTCACTCGCTACATACTCAATTATGTACCGAAAGTACCGAATTACCTGCTTTTTGCACTCGCGTTGCACGGTTATTGCAAGAAAACTATCCATCATACAAGGATCGTTATGGTGTCATTCGAAAGCTCTGTTTATGCCCTTTCAGGGATAGGTACTTGTTTTACGTTCTGGGTCTTATTTAGGCATGAAAATGATCACGTAAACAGCCCTATTTTGGCTAAAAACACCCCGCTGTGCGGTACATATAATAAACCGCATAGGCCGCTCGTAAGGTGTTAAGGAAACCATTATGGACAGAATATACACCTTTTTAGTATTAAGCCCAGAGAGGGTAAAAAGTACATCTTAAGAAGAGATTAGGATATTAGGCATAAGTAGGAGAGAGGGGGTTGGAGAGGGAGGAATAGCAACGGAATCATTTCTGGCAAAAGTTTGAGCGAAGAGTTCAGCTTTGTCAGAGGAAGAAGTGATGGTTGTGCCATTAAAGTGGAAAAGAGGAGGGAAAGAGGAGGAAGAAAAGTTGTTGGAAAGGTTTTTGGCTAGATGCCAGAAAGCTTGGGAAGAGCTAGAGTTGGATAGTTCAGTGCATTTATTATTGATGAAAGAGTGCTTGGCAAGTCGAAGAACAGATTTGGCTTGATTCCGGGCAGAAACATAGGAAGAATGAGATTCTTGAGTGTTAAGGTGTCGGTACCGTTTGAATGCTTCCTCCTTGTTGTGGACAGCAGTAGAACAAGCTTGAGTAAACCAAGATTTTTTTGCTGAGAGAAAGAAAATGGAATGTACGCTTCCATGACCGAGAGGATTACCTCGGTAGTTCAGCACTCTCCGAGGGTCCTCAGCCACGGAGGCAGAAGCCATTCCATGGGAAATCAAAGAAGTACGGTACTGCCGGAGAGCCTCCCAGTCGATCCGGGAGGGTTGCTGGACCTGCTGCTCTAGGTAATTTATGATAGAAAAAACGTAGGCTTGTTCACCAGGCTGGTCAGTAGAGTGAGAGGAGAGCCATTGGCGGTGGTGAACGTTGAAATCTCCCAAGATGGAGATTTCAGAGAAGGGAGTGATAGAATGTGTTCCACTTTAGAATTTAGATAGTCGAAGAATTTGGGAAAGTCGGTAGAGTTAGGGGAAAGATAGACAGCACAGATATATTTAGTATGAGAATGACAGGATAGTTTGAGCCATAAAGTTGAGAATTCAGAGGAGTCGAAATCAGGAACACGAGAGCAAGTGAGTTTGTTGTGCACGTATGCACAATATCATCCTTTGGCTTTGAAACTAGGATAGAGAAAGTAGGAGGATACAGAGAAGGGGCTGCTGGAAGTTGTCTCAGATACCTGGGTTTAGGTGAGGAAAAGAAGATCAGGTTTGGAGGAGGAGAGATGGTGTTCGACAGAGTGAAAATTAGAGGAAAGGCAGTGAATATTGCAAAAATTGATAGTAAGAGTGACAGGCCGTGGTCCAGAGCATTTAGAGGGGTCGTCAGTGGAAGGTCGGGCATGTGTGGGGGTATTTATGGTCCCCCCCCCCCCACCCCCCCCTGCGGACTCCGAGGCTGGGCCTGTGTTCAGAATTTAAACAAAACAATTGAAGGAGGAAGTGTGGTGTGCATGTTAAATGTAGTGTCGTAGATAGGAGGAGGAGGTGTTTATGAGAGCATGCTGGACTACTCTCAGTGTAAGTGAGGCACAAAGGGAATCAGTAAGATAAGAAAAGCAAATGAAACAGGAGTTCCAGCAATTCCTTATCAAATGCTTACAGCCTCTCCTGGGTATAGTCCTGTTCGATTTGTCCCTACAATCTACCCCCATTCCCCCTATTAGTCGCCTTGTACGACATGCAGTAGGACGCATGGGGCATATTCTTTTTTTCCTCCACCATAAGTTGGAGGCCCCCGTACCCCCAGGGGGGATAAGAGCTACCTGCTATTTCTGACTGCAACCCACACCATAATCATAACTCACACAATAACCAAAGTCTTCCGCTCACCCTCCCTCTTTACCCAGTGAATTACGGACCTTCCAAATAATATAAGTTAACCACCTCCTTAAGGTGCTAGTGGCCGGTTTTTGGTCTATTAATTCATGTATTAATATATGTTTTAGTTTTCTCGCTAGACATTCATCAAGATTAGAAAGCAAAACAAACCCAGACCCCCCTCCAAGATAAATTTGTACATTTTTTAGTAGAAAAATTTCTCGGCCGAAGGCCAGTTCATCACAAATTACAGGCTCGCTATCGCTCGCCAGGAAAAAATGGACACCTAAATGGCACAACAGGTCTTGAAATTGACAGAAATGGAGCAAAAGTTCTTAAAATCACCAAACTAATGGGCTGAACGTCTTAAAATCTGAAAAATAAAGGGGCTAAGCATGAGGGAGAAACGGTGTCGAGAAAGGGCAGAACCATAATCATAACTCTCTCACACAATAACCAAAGTCATCCGCTCCACCTCCCTCCTTACCCAATGATTTATGGCCCTTCCAAATGATATAAGTTAACCACCTCATTAAGCTGAAGCTTTGACCCCCAAGTCAGCCTGTATAAGAGATTGTGTTTCTGGCATTATACCATCTTATTACCAATGGAAATACTAAGACTCGCTGAAAAAATCAGCTCTCTATGTGTGCGCGCGCGCGAGCGCAGAATTTCATTGAAATATTTGTAAAATCTTCTCACTCAAAATTGTTCAAATTTCCCGCAATTTTTGCATGGCGTATTCTACCTGCATGCCCTACAAGAAAATGATCTAGTTTTACCATATTGCATAATAGAAGGGGCTGAAAAAAAAATATAATATATATATGGCTAATTTAGATAAGTGGAGTGTATATTTGATAATGAAGAAGTATTAACCATATAGAAATATTTACCCTTAGATGAACTCAGCTGGTGATTGGAGGATGGCGGAAAATAGGCTAGATAAGTGGAAGTGGTTAGTATAGTAAACAAAGTATGAAAAGAGGCTACAATAGGCTAGGATAGGCTAGATATTTACGTTAAGTTGTGCTAAGTAACAAAGATGATAATGTAGTGACTATGGAGTATGAGATGAAAAGTGAAGCGAAAACACCTGGTGAAATAACTAGGAGAAAGAAGGCTCAGCGTGTGTAGCTGGGACGGAGGTTGGTTGGAGAGTGCGCGAGCGCGTTATGTTTGTCTCTGTCGTGACATACCGCGCACGCGCATAACATATGGAAAATGTATCCCATCTTCTTTACAATGAGATACTTATAAACAATCTTAAATAATACAAATATATATATATATATATATGGGAATTATAATCCTACAATACTTTCCCATATACAACTATAGAATAATATATTCAACCCAATCATGGAACGTTCGACCAAGGTTATGGAAGCGTTCAACTTAAGACTACGGAATGATACGTAACGCTACATCAACCCAGATTACGTAACATCGAGACTGTTCATACTAGTTTGAGTACACTAAGTATGGACAATATATATGTTTTTTTTTAACCAACATTTCAACCTAAACAATGTCGAATCTTGAAAAATATGTGAGATAATGCCATTATCTCTTCATTTTCCAGTTGCTATATAGTCCTATATGTAGTGTGTAGAAGGGGAATGAATTTGATCAATAAACATAAAAGTAGATGATCTCGTAAGTGCCAAAATAGGATCTCTGGCAAGCTAAAATCAAAGATTTTCACACACCAAAATACAATTTTGGAGAGATAGACTACTTAGTCCTCCTTAGAAAACGTTTTCTATCATGGCGCGCATATAGACGATGGAGTTTAATGACCAACTAAACAAAATTTTCATCAGGGGGAAACTTTGTAGCATTATTTTAGACAATTATTTACCAAAATCCATGATATTGGGGCCCCCCCAAGGGGATGTTAGGGATGTCATATGAGTGTTTATGCCCTCATATGATCATTTCTATTGCTTACAGAAGCCCTTTAGACTACAGAAAAGAAAAAAAAAATTGGGGGGCTGAAAAAAACAAAAAAATGGGGGGGGGGGGGGGTCGAACCCCCGGCCCGGGGGGTTATGGATGCGATATGTTTTTTTGTTCCCTCCTATGCTATTCTCCTATGTTGAAAGAAGCATTATAGAACAAGAACAAAACAAAAATTGAAATTTGATTTCTGGGCTCAGCGGAGGGTTCAGCCTCCCCTTAAGCTTATCTATTTGGGGTCTATTAATTTATATATCCATTTAGTTTTTAGTTTTCTCCCTAGACCTCCATCAAACTTAAAATAAACATCCATTATATCCCCCTTCTAGAATAATTTGTAAATTTTTCGGTAGACAAATGTCCCGGCTGGTTCCTCTTAAATTATGTACTATTCCCCCTTAAAGCAAATACAGTTACATATATACACAGTTACATTTATGGTGCACAGTTGTTATTATGTCCCGGGGAAGTCATGATGTGGCCAAAACTATCCAACTGCTTGTCAAATTTCCTCCTTATTTTTCTCATATTTAATCCCTACTGTATCGAGGACTTTCCTTTTGTATTCATTCTGGCTAATATTTGACGATTTTATTCAGCTTATGAAGGACCTCTAACAATAATATGGCTTCAAACTATCTCAAACAACATTTTTAACTACAACAGATGCTTCCTAAGCAGCACAATATCGTCTACAACAGATGCTTCCTAAGCAGCACAATATCGTCTACAACAGATGCTTCCTAAGCAGCACAATATCGTCTACATATATCCAGTCTTAAAAACCAATTGTCCCGGTTTGACACCTTGACTCCTCCCCCCCCCCCCCTTCCTCCTCTCATAACTCAGACAGGACAGCGGGGCAATTGACCTGATATTTCTACCAGTTGGGAAGTGTCAGCCAGGAATTAGGTGTGGAAACGTACAGCCCCATTCCCTTCCTCATTTTAAGGGGACTGTACGGTAGTTATTTATGGGGGTTCATTTATTCAGTTATTCATTTATTTTTAGTTTCCCCGGTAGACCTCCATCCAGCTTAAAAACCACCCCCTAGACCCCCCTTCAAGATAATTTGTACTTTTTTCTATATAAAAATGTCCCGGCCAAAGGCCGATTCCTCTTAAAATTACAAGCTCGCTCTCGCTCGCTAGGAAATAATCGGTATCTAAATGGCACTAAAGTTCTTGAAATCGCGAAATTAATGGAACGAACGTCTTAAAATCGCAAAACTAATGGGGCTAAACATGAGGGAGAAGGTCTAGAAACAGCAACTACCTACCTACCCCTTCAAAGCCATGGAAATTGCCCCCCTTCCTCCTCTCATAACTCAGACGGGACAGGAGCCATCGACCGATATATCTACCAGTTGGGAAGTGTCAGCCAGGCAATAGCTGTGGAAATGTACGGCCCAATTTCCTACCCTCCCTTCCTGAGTTCAACCCCTTCTGTACCGGCGACGTCATTTTAATTTTATTCTTGTTATATTTAGACAATGTTGAGGAGTTTAAGAAGGATCTGTGGTAGTAAAGAGGGTTAAGTGAGATACTTTGAAGACTTAATTGCTGAGGCCCTTTTTAAACTGAATATATTCGTCTAATAGTAGCCAGATAAAAGTTAAAAGGACAACGCCGGTACAGAAGGGGAGGAAGTTTTGGTTTTTCGAGTCCTCCTCCTCCCTCATGTTTAGCGCTATTAGTTATGAGATTTCAAAACATTCGCCCCATTAGTTTGGCAATTTTCAGACCTTTTTGCCCCATTTATTTGCCAATATTAAGACCTTTCGTGCCATTTAGGTGTCGATTTTTTTTCCTGGTGAGCGATAGCGAGCTTGTAGTTGAAGAGAAACCGGCCTTCGACCGAGAAATTTTTCTACCGAAAAATTTACAAATTTATATCAAAGGGGGGTCTTGTGGGTGTTGTAATAACGGGTTCAAAAAGAAATACAACGAAACCCTCACCAGATCTACCCACATACCCAGAAGACATACGGTTTAAAAGAGACTCACGAGGACCCCAACCTATCTACCAACATTCCAGGAGGAAATGACTCAACCACAAGCCGAAATAGCGAGCCTCCGAGTGAAGAGAAGATTGAAGAAGAAGAGCAGGACACAAGCACAGATAGAAAAAGAAACAACACAGTCTGTCATCATCAATACACATCCTCTATTATATCAAGAAACAACACAGTCTACCATAGCAAAACAACACCCTCTACCGATACTCACGGGAACTACAAGGCCACTCATCAAGCATGACCTGATTCCGGGCCAATCACCTGGGCCTCCTCCGGGCCAATCACAAGGTCAGAGGTACGGAATAGAGACGTATCTAACCCAAAAACCCGATTGGAACTACAAGGAGCAGGAATTTATGCTAATTTCTCATCAACAACCGATGTTTTACTACAAAAGATAGTACCAAGATAACCCTCTCTACAGTGCGGAAGGCCTATACGATCAACTATAACAGATCCACAGAGAGTTAAGAAAGATTTGCATACACCAGTGATAATAGAGAAAAGTACGAACTACAACAAAACAATTATCATGCAACCATGCAAGCTTCCTAAAATATGATTTTAATGTTAGAAAATAAAGATCAACATTCCCCATGTATCACTATATATATGTAGTGTATTTTTAAGACCATTATTAACTTCACCATAATTCGAAAACTAAAATCCAAATGCCCCTAATATACCGAAATCAAGTAAACTTGGTCCAATTTAAAAACTGAATATCACCTAAGTTAGGCAAGCATTGTCGAACCCGTTTATTAGCCAACGGCGAACTAGAATGAGGATCCAATGTCAGAGTCGCTACTGTTAGGGTTAAGCCAATCGTCCCTATATCCAGCTACCTCGTAACACTTGAAGTGCCCGTTCTAGTAAAGTGTAGAGTACCGGTACCTTGAAGTGTATATTCTAGTAAGGTGTAGGTGAGCTAGAAGTGAAAATTCTAGTTGTACAAGAGAGGATCTAGAAGTGAAAAGTTCTAGATAGAGTAGCCACGCACTAGAAGTGAAAGATCTAGGTGTATATAAAATGCTAGAAGTTATTATTCTAGTTCTGTGTGAAAACGCCGTCTCTCTCTCTGATAAATAAGAGAGGCTTAAAAACGTACGAGCTAACCACAGACCAGATCTCTCTAAAGGATCGTCTCCCCCAGTCTAAGTGTTGCTATAGTTCTGAGTTTTGGAATTGTTGTGAAGGTTATAGAAGATATATTAGTGTTCAATTCAGAGTAACTCATCGAGACACCTTTGGTCTCACTTTTCTTTAACTTATACCTCATAATTGTGAAAACCTTATATACATCTTTCTCGTGATTAATGTATTAACTCCTTTATATTCCATATAATATTTTATATATATATAGGTTCGACCTAATACGTGACACATAAATCTTTTATAAACACTTGTAAATCTTATTCATGTGTGTATTATCAGTGGGTATATACGTGCGTAGTGAAGTGTTCAAAGAGAGTGCAATTCTTACACCTATCTGCTAATTAATATAATTATAAGTTACGGACATCTCTAGGTCCATTCCAGATATAATTACATATAACCAGAAATTAATTCATCTTGTTAATTACTACATCAGTACGTTCGAGTACCTAATTCATTACTTCTGAATAACTTAATGTCTATTTAAACTTGTGAATAATTTGATCCACCACGTTATACGGTGAATAATATTCAAACTTATGTTGGGAATTTCTATTTTACCCAACTGTGTTCATAGCCTATAATTCTGGTTGCTTTTGATTCAATACTCGTTCTGTGATATCAGCTTATATGATATAAATTAATTTCACCCACCTTGGTGTTTCTATTTTATTTTCCAGTGTGTTGAATATTTATTTAGACCCACTGTAACCTTTTAGGTTACATTTTATTCACTGCACGTCTTGTGAATTTGAAATTCCTCTATATTGTTCGTTAAGTCACATTCACTGACTTAAATAATTTTTCCTAGACCCGGTGTACAATTATTTACCCGTTTGTATTGATCATATATTTGAAAATTAAATTACCATCTCTCCAGGATTAACATAAATTTCGTATTTATCTATCCTAGACTAAATATTCCATAGTGTTAACATTTCCCAGTATACGTTGCAGTAAATTTAATCTAGACTCAGTCGCGGCTACTCTGACCCCAGTCCTACCTGATCACGTGACCCACGTGACCCTAAGCCATCCGCCGCACTACTTCACCTGTTTGACTCAGCGATATCAGCTGCCCATATTTATGCTCCGTGATTCCTCTCTTTGCATACTTGACTATATTTGTGATATTGTCATAATTATTTTAGGTATTATCTTATATATTGATTCTGATGCATTGTGAGTGACGCCATTATTCATGGATAAGTAAAACTTATTTAACTTATTCTCAGTCACATATTTTAGCAATTGCTATTACGCTCTATTTAGCTAATTATCTGATGTGCCCCACCTGTATTTAGCTATTAAGAAATAAACTTGTGAACCATATCGTGTGTATTTATTGTCTTTGGGTGTGATTTCAGTGATCTAGTAATATTTATATCAATGCGAGTTGTGCTCTTATCGGGCAAGATTATGTTCTAAGTTACGCAAATCAGGAACTTATGAGAACAAAGTATCAAGCGAGTTGTATTACAACCACGCATCACAGGTGTTTTTTTTAAAGCTTGATAGAGGTTTAGAGAGCAAACTAAACCCCCTCCTTAAACCATTGAGCCGAACCAGTAAATTATGCTGCACAATACCGTCTGAGCTCCCTTACGAGGCTATAGGGGGTCACAAGTTCCAGATTCGTCATTATAATAATTAGACTTATTTCTATGTGTATGATGAAGACAATAGGCACGCTGCCTGTAACGAGTGTCTCCCCCCCAAAGCCAAGAGAGTGACAGAGAGCCAAATTCAAGGGACGTTTTGGTCAAAATACCTGGACACACGAAGTGTACAGCAGTCTAAGCCATAGGATGAAGGAAAGATTGATAGAGGGAGAGAGTTCCATGGTTCACTATACCCTGTTGATTTTCAACTGACGGTAAACTACAAAGTTCTCATCAAGATTTCTCAGTTATTTTGAAGATTTGGTAGTGAAATATGGTGTTAATTATATAAACCTGGTCTTATTATGATACAGAAATAGTAGTTTAATATATTTTGTATTAAGTATTGATAAATTAGCTGCTAAAGTATTCAGTTTATCGTCAGCTGAAAAGAAACAGAGCATAGGCTATAGACTCTATAGAGTATAGTTGAATCGTAGAAATACTGAGCAAATGTGTAAATTCTTCGATTGAAGAATTGGACAGACTATAGGCGTCCATTCATTTTAAGTAGGTCAGAAATCGAAACCTGAACCTCTGTAAAGAAGTATGAACTAGAGCAAATGGGCAGTAAATTTCAACACATATTCATTAACCCTTCCAGCCTGGGTGTTCTTTTATAAGGACACCGCGGCAGATGGGCCGGTACCCGGGTGTCCTTTTAACAGACAGTAAGCTTGAAAGCCTATTCAGCTTGGTCTGAACGCTGTGCGTCCGACGCATGTAAACAAAGCCGTTCATTGTGTCACCGCACCTCCGAAAACAAGAAGGAGACGTCGGATCAATGTTGTTGTTGTATGATATGACAAAATTAGTGTCTGAAAAACTCCGATATTGTCAACATCGCGGCAAAATTTGCTCCACGGAAATCGTCATCACAACTGAACCAGTTGACTTAGAGAGCTCTACTCAACGCCAGTCTACAAATTGGAAACCGCACTACGTTTAGGGATGCGTGGAAGATTTCTAGCAGTTAAAATAACAAAGATACGGTAGCCTAGGCCTAGACGTTTTTCGGCCAGATCGCCCAGATATGATCTCCGTCCTTTTGTAAGGCAGCCCGGGTAGGAAGGGTTAAAGGCTAGAACAAATGGGCAGTAAATTGCCACACCTATTCCCTGGCCAAATCTTCCCTAATGGTAGAAGTATTAGCTCGATTACTCTTGTCCTTTTTGAGTTATGAGAGGTAGGCATTGAGATTAACCGATTATTATCATTATTATTATTATTATTACCGATATATTTACCTGTATATATATATTCCTGTATATATATATATATATATAGTATATTTATATATATATATATATATGTATATATATACGGTATATATTATATATATATATATATATACAGGGTGTCCCAGGAGGAAAGGGCATAACTTTGGGAAATGATAGAACAAAATATTCTAAGCCTAAAATGTTCTATTACAAAAAGGCCAAATCTCGACCGGTATAGAGATATTGCATTTTGAAAATGGCATTTTCTTCAGTATTTCCCCATAAGCCTGGCCTAGCTGTCCTAGTGCCTACTACACCTCCATCTTTCTGCAATTATTTGACCATGTTATTTTAAAGATACTTTAATTCTGTAAGTTGCAAAATTATAGATATTAGCTCACTTTGGAGTAGTTGGAAACTATTTGACATGGAAGAGTCCATTACAGTGATGCGGGGGAGGACACTACATAAAACCTTCAATATCTTTTCAACGGTTGAAGTTTGGACTTTTTGTTATAGAATAGTTTATGCTTAGAATACCTTGTTGTATCATTTCCCAAAGTTATGCACTTTCCTCCTGGGACACCCTGTATATAGTCATATATATATATATATATATATATATATAATGAAAATAAAAATAACAAATAGGAAAAGTGGGGATTGGGTCTGAGCATATAGATAGATAGATATATATACTGTGTATACTGTATATGCAGGGTGTCCATAAAGTCTTTAACTGATTAATACAATTTATAACTTTAACAGTATGGTAGATAGGAACATACACATTTGGTATTGTGTTGATCAATTAATATTTTTGTTTTATTACAGATGCCACTGTGATCAATCGGTCCGACAGTCGAGTCCATCATAACAGAAATGCTATCTTTGGCACTAGAAAGCTCAGTGTGTGTTATGGTACCATGAAACAAGATCACCAATTGCAGTTCAGGGCAAGTTTAGAAAGGGGTATGGACGAGATCCACCACATGTTAACCCCTTCACGCTCATATGAAGCAGAGGTTGCCAGATTAGCAATAAGAAATAGAGTTCTCTCACTCTTGTAATTACCTCACCAAAATTAGTTTTCTGCCCACAGCTAACTCAAAGACAACTGCAGAGGTTGAAGTAACTAAACTAAAAGTTTCTAAATACCCCTGATGGTAACAAAGGCTTTAAAGTATCCCTAATAGGCTCAAAATAGCGTCATATGTCGGAGAGGGTTAATAGCATCAAAGACTGCTCTGAAAATTTCAAAGAGACTGAAAGTGTTGCAGACCGTAAGAGAAGTGGTAGACCCAGTGAGAGTGACGAAACAGTTGATTGTGTGAGAGACGCTTTTCAGCGCAGTCCTAGGAAGTCAACTTGTCGTGCTTCAAGGGAACTTAGTATACCTTGGAGCACAGTGCATAAAGTGTTGCACAAACGTCTTAAACTGCACGCATTACCCCTCTTGATATTTTCTAAGGGGGGTATACTAAGAATAAAGTACTCCAGTACCTGATGTTGAGACCTTGAAGGCAAGGAAAACGGCAGCTCTAGCGTTGGTGACTAAGGATATGTTGGAGAATACCTGGCGTGAGATAGAGTATCGCTTAGACATACTCCGGCCAACAAACAGAGCACATGATGAAGTTCTTGAGTGATGTAAAAAAACAAAATTGTCAGAGAGGTTGAAATTGCAGAAGACCATTATGTCTATACCTAACATGGTTTTTGTGTAATAAAGGTTTGAAATCAGTTAAAGACTTTATGGACACCCTGTTTATATATATATATATATATATATATATATATATATATATATATATATATATATATATATATATATATATATATATATATATATATATCAACATATCATAATTGAAAAATATCCTTAAAATTCAATCCTAGTCATTAATCCCAAGTACACACATAATCATACAATCGCCATTTTTCCACGATCACAGGTTTGCGTCAATTGAAAAACATTAAATACGAAAATCAATGAACTTAATAGAGCTTAATGATCCCAGAGTGGCTAATGGGTCTACCCTAATGTAGTGAGAATGGAATGATAATGGTGTGAGTTTTGCAGAGTTCGTGGGTTGAAAGAAAAATGGCAATTGTTTGTGATGCCCATTGCAAAGGAGACAGTGATGAATGTAATGCTGACAGGGTGAATATACGCTCTAAACTCTAGTCTATAAAATCTAATGTACCCCAGCTATAAATTAACATGTAACTAATCATTATCTAGCCTTAGTTAATGTTCTCTTAACAATTATAACCTAGTTTTATTTAAAATAACCTAGTCTAACCTAATATAACTTAGTCATTCAAAACAAAATTAACCTAGCTCAATCTAATCTAAGCTATTCTAGTATAAGCTATCATAACATAACTGAAAATAACCTAAGGAACTCTAACCTAACTGAGTCAATTCTAATTTGTGGGTGGAACAACGTAACCTACATATTTTGCCCTCGATAGGTATTCTTAATAATATAACATAGGAGTCTCTTTCCCTTATTGTGAGGAAGGTAAACCGTCGTGGGCAAGGAATAAGCTATTAACCCTTTCAAGATCCAATACGCATGTCTTCTCTGTTTGCTGGCTAGTATAAGATTATTTAATTTAGTTTAGGAATGGTATATGGAATTCAGAGGGTTAACTGAGATAGTCTTTACCCATATAATTACCCCAAATCCTTCCTAAATTGTACAAAATCGTCTATTGATAGCCACAATAAACTGCCCAAAACGCACCATAATCCTCCAGGGGTTAATTAATTGTGTCACTTTTAACCCTTTCTGTACCGGTGACGTTCTTTTCATTATTTTCTGGAAAGCATTAGACGAGTTTCTTCATCTTAGGAATGACGTCTACCTGTTAAAAGGCTACAGACTGTCTTAATTCATCCTTCTAGCAACCATATATCTTTCCTGAGCTTCATAAAATCGTCTAAATGCAGCTAAAATAATAACAAAAAGACGTCGCCGATACTGTAAGTATCCGGCGTCTGAGTGATACCGGAATTTACATGTATGATAAAGCGTATTATCACTTGACATGGCTAGAAAACTATCATTGTTTACATAATGGTAAAAATGCCATACGAAAATTGCAATTATACAAAAAAATATATATTTCCAACATTTAATCGTTTCACAAAATCCCACAAAATTCGACTCCATTCTGGCGCACGACATTACAAACACATTTCTGATGTTATTTTTCAAGGGGATTTCTAACTAGAATAATGAATAATAAAACCAATGTATTTTAAATATATTGTTAAAACTACACCTGTTCGATCTATAATACAATATATTTGCAAGTACTAATATTAATATCAAAATTAGTAAATCTTAAAGCAATAATATAAGAACAAAAATCACGGCAAGGAGAAAATCTGGGAAATAAATAATACATATTTTTTATTAATAATATTATGACAATAAATATTATTAATAATAATATTTTAATCATTATTTATATTATTATTGTTATAACAAGTTTTTCTCCCACGTACTGATATTGGTAAATCTTACTAAATATTATGACAAGTATGGCAGTTTTAAACACATTCTGTTTTCATCCTCCGCATTCCAAAAGTTCTTCCAAAAATAGAGTGGAAATATGTGTTCCTAACCTTTAACACCTTACTAGCGGGCCCGTCAGTTTTTTTCCACTACGCGCCCAGCGTTTTTTTTTTTACCCTAAATGGCCTTGTTTCCGTGCTCTTTTTCATGCATAAACAAGAGCCAGAGCGTAATACAATTATCTATCCCTGAAAGGGCGTAAATTTAGCTTTCCAATGACACCAGAACCATCCTTCTATGACCACGCGTTCTCTTGCAACGATCGTGCAACACGAGTGCAAAAATCCTAAAATACGGTAATTTCTTGACATAATACCCTGTGTAGTGAGGGAGGGAGGGTGGATGTGTGTGGAGTAGATGTCAGTAGGCGCGCGGGGTCCGTGCCGAGCGGTCATGAGGTAACCTACGCTCCTCCTGTCGCTCGTCTCTCTCTCACAGCCATTCTTGCACAAAAATTGCACACAGACTTAAGTCGGTCCCCGCCACATAGTCCAGGTTTTGAGATACGGACTTAAGTCGGGCCCCGCTAATTAGGGGTTAAGAAGCTTATAGAAGATACGATGACGCATTTGTTTGTTGTGTGGCTGTTATTAGACGATTTTATTCAGATTAGGAAGGGTATATGGAAGACAGAGGGCTAATATAGATAGTCTTTACCCTTACAATTCCCACAGCTTCTTACTAAAATGTATAAATCCGTCTAATGATAGCCATAATAAACTGTCAAAATGCATCATAATCTTCAAAGGGTTAACTAAACATATGAATGTTTACACCAACAAGGACAAATATAATCTCTCTTGGCAATAACAACACCGAAGTTCTCCACAAATTCCTTACATAATCCTTACAATTCCCACAGATCCTTCCTGAATCGTATAACATCGTCTATTATTTGCCGGAATAAACTGCCCCACCAAGGACAAAATATAATCTCTCCTGGAAATAACAACACATAATTCACTGTATTTTCAACGCGTTTAGGGCCGCGGAAGCTGCCAAACCCGGTAAATTCGGCTCCATTCTGGCATGCATAATGATAAACACATTACTAAGTAGTCCTGGTTTGTTATTTTGTCTAGTGTGTGTTTTGTGTATTGTGTGAAACTGTGATAGAGAACCAAAATCAAGGTACATTAGACGTAATTTATTTAGTCCCATTAGGTTTCAGATGTTTAAGTTGGCTCATTCGTTTGGTGATTTTAGGACCTTTCACATAATTGTTTTTGTCAATATTAAGACCTTTCATGTCATTTAATTGTCATTGTTTTTCCTGGCGAGCGATAGCGAGCCTGTAATATAGGTGGAACCAGGTTTTGGCCGGAACATTTTTATACCGAAAAATGTACAAATTTATCTAGAAGGGGGATCGTGGGTATGTTTTCGTAAGCTTGATGGAGGTCTAGGGAGGACATTTAAAATCATAAATATATATATGAATGAATAAATATATCTACCAATAAATAAACTCTTCCCCTTAACGCGTACCGGTATCCCTACAACGCACACAATTGACCACTTGCGAGTTACATGCTAGAAGGAAGTTGGAGTTGTAGACATCGATATTTAGCAGTATAACCAGCTATAATGGGGTTTTAGTACATTTATAAATACACAGAACCCAATTCAACATACCATTTATCCATCAGAAACGTACATTATTATTGCGTTTCTGTTTAATATCGATGTTCACGGCTCCAACTTCCTTATAGAACGCAATTGACAAACAAAACGCCTTTTATTCCTCTATTTCGTTCCCTCTGTACTACAAGCGATCATATGTCTGTAGCTGGGGAAACAAGAGCCTATCCTTGTCCCAACAATTCTAAACACAATGAATATAAACACCATATGAAGAGGAGCACTTCATTGACAAAGTTGATTTTAGTTTCCTCCCTACGCCTCCATCAAGCTTAAAAAAAATCCTCAAGATCCACCTTCGAGATTAATGTTTAATTTTTTCAGTAGAACACTGTCTGCGAAACGTCAATAAGTGCTCCTCCTCATGTGGTGTTTATATTCATTCTGTTAACTTGTCAAAGTTTTGTTATCATGCTATACACAAGCTGAGTTTATCATTATTATGTTACAACCCTTCTAAACATGAGGTACGTTATTTCTAAAACACTTACTGGTGTTGACAAGACATATAAGACTTTCTCCTCAAACTCACAACAATTAACACGATTCATCAAATTTTAACACCTAAATTAACTGGTAAAAACTAGCAAAAGAAGACCCTATTCTCGTATTTCCCAGTTTCAAAAAAACTTTACAAAACACGATGTATAATGTCTTCAATAAATACGTGACGATGTAAGGACACAAAAGACCATAATATTATCCTAGAATTAACAATGCTAAACAAATAGTTAAACATGACATATCTATTTTTAAGCGAATCGGTATCACTCAAACCCACTAAATACATAACGCCAAACACGATACACACATTTTGACGCGAATCAGTAGCACTAACACCCAATAAATAATAGAACCCTAAACACGATAGATACATTTTTACGCACATTGTTAAGCGAATCGGTATCACTCAAACCCACTAAATACAAGAACGGCAAACACGATACACACATTTTGACGCAAATCGGTAGCACTAACACCCAATAAATAATAGAACCCTAAACATGATAGATACATGTTTACGCACATCTTTAAGCGAATCAATCGGTATCACAAAAAAACACGAAATACAAGAACGCCTAACACGATATACATCCAGTTTTACGTATATCATATCCCATTATACGCGAATCATATCCATTTGTACGCGAATCATATCCATTTTTACGCGAATCGGTATCACTAAAACCCACGAAATACCAAAATACCAAACATTTGTACGCGAATCGGTGTCACGGAAACCCAGTAAATAACACAACCCTAAACATGATATATAAATTTTTACGCAAATCGGTATCACTATAACCTACGAAATACAAGAACGGTAAACACGATATACAAATTTTTACACGAATCGGTATCACAAAATTCACGGAAACCCACTAGATTCCACTCGCGCACCCTGCCAAAGCCAGCCGGTTCCCTGTGTGTGTGTCAGCTGTTAACACCTTACGAGTGGGCCCGTCAGTTTTTTTCCACTAAACGCCAAGCCGTTTTTTTTTACCCTAAATGGCTTTGATTCCGTGCTCTTTTTCATGCATAAACAAGAGCCAGAGTGTAATACAATTATGTATCCATGAAACACATATTGAGCTTTCCAATGACACCAGAACCATCCTTCTATGACCACGCGTTCTCTTGCAACGATCGTGCAAGACGAGTGCAAAAACCTTAAAATATGGTAATTTCCTTATATAATTCCCTGTGTGGCGAGGTAGGGAGGGTGGAGTAGATGTCAGTAGGCGCGCGGGATCCGTGCCGAGCGGTCATGAGGCAACCTACGCTCCTCCCGTCGCTCGTCTCTCTCTCAGAGCCATTATTGCTCAAAAATTGCACACGGACTAAAGTCGGGCCCCGCCACATAGTTCAGGTTTTTAGATACGGACTTAAGTCGGGCCCCGCTAATAAGGGGTTGAAGTCCACAGTCCGCGGTTTGCTTATGCTGTTAACTTCTCACGGACGGGCCCCGCCACTCTCACGTTGTTTCTCGCCAAAAGTTGAGCTCTACAAAATCGCCGCTGTTTGGGTAGTTGATGGGGAGAGTTGAGGAGAGTTCATTACAGTTAACGCTCCCTCCAATATCGCTCTAAAATGGCTCAAAGTACAGAATATCGCTAGAATTCATGTACCTAGATGTAAAAATTTGCCTCTAGATCGAAGTCAATCCCTCTAGATCTAGCGGAAAGTAAGGTAGCTAAATTGGCTACAATGACGGGGACCTCTATCAAAGTTGAGTTTTCAATCGGCAGCCCATAATCGAACTCCCAATCCGCAAAAGGGAAACACAAATCTGATACCATTTGACGGATTATCAGACTCAAACTATTTCCCACGAACAAAAAAAAGGCAAGTGTAATACCCCTTCTATGTGTGTGTGTGATCTGCCTAAGCTATTGTTTACAGAGGCAGGGACGACCAAATAAGCTTGACAATTTAATATTACTGCACGTAGAGTAATAATTTGGAGGTGTGTGTGTGTGTCTGTCTCTCTCTCTCTCTCTCTCTCTATCTCTGTATGTGTGGTTTATTTTTATGTGGATTAGAGACAAAAGGCAAAACTGCCAGTGACGTGTGCTTCCCCCAGAGTTGAATGAGTGACAGGGAGTGTATGTGTGTGTGTGTAATGCGTCGATCTCGTCTTATCGATGATCGATTTATCATTGAGTAACCACTATCTAACACAGAAGCAGTACACACAATAGATGTTTATTGTGTTGTTTCAGAGAGTACCGGTATATATTGCTATAGGTCTTCGTGGTTTTCAAAAACTAGATAATTATGCATTCACAGGCTATTTATGCTACACCGTCAGAAGCCGTACACAATCTCTCTCTCTCTCTTTCACACACACACACACACACACACACACACACACACACAAACACACAAAGTTCTGGCTGCGGTAACTGTAATAATTAGCATGTGTGTTATTGTGGGTGCTCCAGACTGGTGGGCCTACATTATGTTAATTTATCACTTGATTACCTACACTAAAAACACTAAAAGCTAAACACTAAAAGCCATGGAATACAAGACGGTGTGTTGAAATGGATAGAAAATTGGCTCAGCGACAGAAAGCAAAGAGTAGTCATAAACGGTAAGGCATCTAAATGGACCAATGTAAGTAGCGTGGTACCCCAGGGATCGGTACTAGGACCAATTCTCTTTCTAATTTACATCAACGACATAGATGAGGGTCTCACCTGTACAATCTCAAAATTTGCTGACGATACAAAAATTGCAAATAGCGTACTCTCAAAAAAACAAGTTGACGATATGCAACACAATTTAGATAAATTGTCATGTTGGGCCCAAATTTGGCAAATGAGTTTCAATTCGGATAAATGTAAAGTACTACATATCGGATACCTAAATGAGAAAGCAAACTATTCGATGAATGGCACTCAGCTTAAGAATGTAAACAGAGAAACCGATCTGGGAGTAACAATATCGAGTAACCTAAAACCGAGTCAACAATGTTCAGAAGTTGTTAAGAAGGCAAACAAAATAATTGGCTTTATAGGCAGGTCATTTGAGCATAAATCCAAAGAAGTTATCCTAACCTTTTACAATTCCTTAGTCCGCCCTCTTCTGGAATACTGCACTCAATCCTGGTGCCTTTATTACCAAAAAGATATAAACAAGCTAGAACGAGTTCAACATAGAGTTACCAAAATGATACCTAGCCTAAAGAACAAACCATACGAAGAGCGTCTTAGATAATTAAATCTATTTCCTTTAACCCAGCGCAGATTAAGAGGTGACTTAATTCAAATGTTCAAAATCATCAAAGGCATCGACAATATGAAGTGTAGTAAGTACTTCACTATCGACCAATCTAATTACACGCGGGGAAACGGTTGCAAAATTATTGGTAAATCTTTTAACTCACACGAATCTAAGAATTTCTTCTTCAATCTTGTGGAATGGGCTTCCCCGAGACGTTATAGAATGCAGCACCGTTGATTCATTTAAACTCCGCTTAGACAAATATCTCGCATCAAACCCGCGACTGACTGCGTTTGTAAATGAATAACTTTATTTTATCCCCCCCTCAGTTACTAACCCATCTGTCCCCTACTAACTTCCTAATCCTGCCACGGACATTAGTTCCAGGGCAGTAGTTCCCTTTCCAACGTTCCCTTACCCATTCTAAACCACTGTTTGGACACTTGATCCTCAGTGTTTTGGAGGACAAGCAGCCTAGACCTGTTGTTGCTTGATTTCCTTTGTATTCACCATGGACTCACACCACTGAACCACACACAAATATAGGAGAGAGAGAGAGATTATGCTAATTCATCCCTCGTTTACCTACACTCATCAAGGACACACACCACTGAACCACACACTCAAAAATAGGGGGGGGGGGGGCTTTATGGTATTGCTCAGAGTGGCTGTGAGAGTGGCTGTCTGGAATATACCACCTTCACTCGCCAGGAACCAGAGGGGGGACCAGAAAAACGGCCCATCTCCCCTTAAGTTATTCTGGAGGCTGTGATGTGTGGGAATCTGTTTACAAAGCGTGCCGATCAAGAGGGACAAGACAGAAGGAAGGGGAAAGGGAAGTGGGGGAGGGGCGAAGGAAGTTGGGGGGGAGAGGAGGAGGAGGTGGGGAAGAAAGGGGGAAGAGGAAGGGGTGAGTAGGAAGATAAGTTATCAACAAAAGGTCAAAAAGTACAGATCAGACAAAATTAAATGAGAGAGAGTGAGAGCGAGAGAGTGACAGAGATAGAGAGAGAGAGAGAGAGAGAGAGAGAGAAAGAGAGAGAGAGAGAAAGAGAGAGAGAGAGAGAGAGAGAGAGAGAGAGAGAAGGAGAATGCGAGAGGGAGTGTGTGAGAGGGGAGTGGGGGGGAGTCAGGAATTGTGTGAATCCACTCAGGAATGAAATCAGATCCCCTTTGTCCAGAGTCGGTTTAGCGGGTGTGGAGGACGGAGGAGGAGGGTGGAAGAGGTTGGGGGGGGGGGGAGGAGGAGGGCGGGGAAGAGTAAGAGGGAGGAGGGAGGGGGGGAGGAGGAGGAGGAGGGAGGGGGGAGGGAGGAGGAGTGGAGGGGGGCGGGGGGGAAGGGGAGGGAGATGAGGATCTAATGGATGTTTTTTTTTTTTTTTAAGTTTGATGGAGGTCTAGGGAGGAAACTATAACATGGGATAAATATATTAACAAGTAGACACAAAATTAACCCTTCAAGGGTTGGCTGTACTGGATAAACCTCAAGGAGGAGGAGGAAGAAGGGGTATTGTTATCTGTGGCTTCCCTGGCTGTTTGTTTACTAACTATTACCCTCTCACTACCTTGGAAATTTTAAAACGTTCGTTCCATTAGTTTGGCGATTTTTTAGACCTTTTGCCTCATTTATTTGTGAATATAATGACCTTTCGTGCCATTTAGGTGTCGATTTTTTCCTGGCGAACGATAGTGAGCCTGTAATTTGGGAAGATTTTGTTTTGTGAATATAAAGTCCTTTCGTGGCATTTAGGTGTCGATTTTTTTTCCTGGCGAACCATAGTGAGCTTGTCATTTTGGAAGCAGGGATGTTGTTTTTTTTTATTTTATTTTTTTTTTATTTTATTTTTTTTTTATTTTTTTTTTTTTTAAAGTTTGATGGAGGTCTAGGGAGGACACTAGACAAAAATAAATTATAAATACATAAATAAATATAGCAATCAATAACCTCCCAACCCCCCTTATTAAAACACAATAGTATAATAGCCCTAAAACCGTCGGACCACCAAAGCCTCCTCTTAACTTAATCAACAGTTGGATCTACTGGATAAACCGGAAGGAGGAGGAGGAAGGGGTATTGTTATCTGTGGCTTCCGGTGGCTGTTTGTTTAATAATTCCCCTCAAGAAGATCGTGTTGATGTAAGGAATTAAGGGGGAAGGGGAGGAGGGATGATCTGCTCTTGTGTTGGGAGTTGAAGAGGGTGCATAGGTAGATAATGTAAGGGATGTAGGGAAGAGTAGAGTTGATCTGGTCTTGTATTGGGAGTTGAAGGGGGTAGGGATGATCTGCTTTCTTGTTGGGAGTTGAAGTAGGTAGGTAGGTAGATAGATAGATAAAGAGATAAGACACACGGATAAATAGGGAGATATACAAGACATAAATACATTGACGTACAAGAATGGATATATAGGCTATAGAGTTTAGTACTAGAAAGATACAGGTAGAAAATGGAGAGAGAGAGAGAGAGAGAGAGAGAGAGAGAGAGAGAGAACGAGAGAAAGAACCAGAGAGTGGTAGATGTATGGTAGTCATGTAAAGCTACAACAACCTTCATAATCCTTTCTTGCACAAGGATGTAAAGTAAAAGTCTAGAGGTAAGTTTATAGGTTCTATATTAGCCAAAGAGATACAGAGAGATGGGGGGCATTGTGCTGAGAGTGCCGGCCGGTGTTTTACTGAGGAACACGTGCAGCATTGCCAGATATATTTGGTGCAACGCTGCCGCTATTACATAATACGGTACATTATCATCTCATATGAAACAATGGTAGTATTGCCGTGAAAGTACATGTGTGTATGTTGCAATATGATTAAGGCATGTGTACACTCTGTATATATGTTATGTGTGCACTTAACCTATATCAACACCTGCCTCCTCCTTGAAGCTCGCACGGCTGCACGGCGGTCGCAGTCCTCGGCATTGGCTTGCCACTCTGCTGCAAAGGACTGGGGATGAGCAGGGACACAAGACTGTAGTGGGTGGCCATACAGGATTTGTGCCGGTGAGCTGCCTGTGAAGTTCGGGGTGTTGCGGAGCTCCAACAGTCCACGGTCAAAGTCTTCACAGTCGATGTTGCCTGAGGGAGCCGTCTTCAGTATGAGGTGTTTGACGGACTTGACGGCAGACTCGGCATGACCGTTGGATTGTGGGTAGTGTGGGGAAGAAACCAAGTGATTGACTCCCCAACTCTCCATGAAGTCCCGGAACTCACGGCTAGTAAACTGTGGGCCTCCATCTGTACGTAGGCGGAGGGGTACACCAACTTCCCTGAAGTAGCGGCAGAAGATCCTGATGGTGTTTGAAGCAGTAGTATCTCCTTTGCAGGGTACGACAACGGGCCAGCCTGAGAGTCGGTCTGTTACGACAAGGAAGGATTTCCCCGCCACAGCGAAAAAGTTGGCTGAAACAGACTCGAAAGGCCTAGTTGGGTTGTTGTGGTTGATCATGGGTTCCTGCTGCTGACTAGGCCATAAGACCTGACACGGCTCACAAGCTTGAACTGTGTTGGCGATGTCCGAGTTGATGCCAGGCCAAAAGACAGCCTGTCGCGCCCTATGCTTAGTGGCCTCCTCACCTCTGTGGCTATCATGCAGGCGAGCCAAGGTGCGACGGCGGAGGGCATCAGGAACCACAACCCTCGCTCCGTACACGACGAGTTCACCATCTGCTGACAGGTAGTCTCAGAGTTTCCAGAAAGGGAGTAGAGAGTTGTGCAGGTCGTAGCAGTTGGTGGGGAAACCTGAAGTAACGCACTCACGCAGGCGGATGTAAACAGGGTCCGCTCTGGCTGCGTCTCGGAGTTCCTGGAGTATCCTGTCCATGTCCTGTGAAGAAGAGTTGACGTCTGAGGTGGAGGCATTGACAGTCACGAGGGACCTGAGGTGAACCGTGGCGTTGGCACATGCTAACTCATCCTCTGGTGACGGGTGGCTGACAGGGGCTCGTGATAACGCATCAGGGATGCAGAGCAACCTGCCAGCGCGCCAGACGGCTGTGAAGAGGTAAGGTGCGACTTTCTCCCTCAGACGTTGGAGGCGGGGATTTTCAATCGCATCATGGGTGTAGTTGTTGAAGATGGGGATGAGGGGGCGATGTCCGTCATGAGGGTGAAGTGTTGCAGTCCGATGAGGTAGAACTCGCACTTGGACATGGCCCAGACCACGGCTAGCATCTCCAGATCAATGGTGGCATAGCGGGACTCGGGTTCGCTTAGGAACCTCAAGCCACACTGAACTAAGCGGAGACGGTTGTTGCCATGATCCTGTAGGAGGGCGTATCCAATACCGTTGAGGCGGGACGCATCAATTTGTAGAATCACTGGTAGGGAAGGGTCGAATGGGGCTATGATGGGTAGACTGAGCAGGGCAGCCTTGACCCAGCGATAAGCCTCATCATGGTCAGCGGTCCACATAAACAACCTCTTCGGACTCATCAGGGGGCACAGGGGGCGCAGGGGCTGAGCGGCAGTGGCGATGTCGGGGATGAACTCCGCCAGCTGGTTCACCTAACCAATGAATGAGCGAAGGTCGGTGATGTTGGCTGGTGTAGGGAAGTCCTTGATCGCTCCGACTTTGTCAGGGTCAGCTTGTGCAGGTGACGTGGTGGCTGTGAAGGGTAGCTCCTTACACCTGTTGATGTGTTTAACCTGTAGAATTGGCTTGGGGAATTTCGCTGAGATGATGGCCAATTCTTGACAGTGGCGTTTGGACAGAAGCGGCGTCTGAACACCCTCGCGGACTTGGATTGTGGCAGAACAGGAACGTTTGCTGATGGTGAGTTGTGCATGAAACGTCCCCAAAGCAGGAGCCATTGCAGAGCCATCCGCATTGAGCGTCGTTGTCGGAGGCGGAGGTCGTAGGCTGCTGAGAGGAATCCGAAGTATGTCGAGGTGTCGTCGGCCGATCACTGTGATGGCTGCACCAGTGTCTGGAAGCATGTAGAGTTTTCTGGTGGTGCCGCTGTAGTGGAGACTCACGGATGTCAGTGTGGGTGCCTGAACAGGTGATCCCACTCGTTGGCAACTTGTGGTCATCTTTGCTGTAGACTTGTTGTGGGAGGAAGCGTCGTTGTCCTGTGTGGAGTTGTCCTGACTGGTGGGCTTCTTCGAAGATCTGCAGCATTTGTCGTAGTGGCCCATATGGTTGCAGCGACGACACTGGGCGGTGGTAGCAGGGCAACCAGGAGTCCTAGGCTTATGACCACGACGGCCGCAGTTGGTGCAGGTGTAGTCTTCAGCCGGGCACTTGTTCTTGTCGTGCCGGCGAGCACAACGCTGGTAGGCGGCAGCCGATGCCAAGGACTGGTGCTATGTGGAGAACTTGTCGCGTTACTTAACTTGCTTGTTCTGCTTGTACGCTGACACGGCGTTAACCTGGGATGGTGGGGCACGTATGGCTGACGTAGCACTTCGAGTGGCCTCGTATGCATGGTAAGTGTTGACGATGTCCTGTAATGAAGGGGTGGCGTCGAGGGAAAGCAGCTTCTGTACAAGTTCCGCGATGTGTATGACCATCTTGAGTTGGGTCTCCTTCCAGGCTGAAGAGTTCCCTGGGCAGACGTCAATTTTTTCGGCAATGTGGCAGAGGCGGACGTAGAAGTTGTTGAATGACTCGCCCTGTTTTTGCTTGCAGCTGAACAGGTCCCCGCGACGGAGAGCTTCATTGCGAAAATTCTTGATGTGCTCCTGAAGTGTATCTAGGATTCCGTCTACGGTCTTGTCGGTGTCAGGGGGTATGCTTAAGGTGTGCTCCAAAAGCCGCTGTGTCTCCAGGGTTAAGCACATCCGCATCTGGATCAGTTGTTTCTCCCTCGGTAGTGTAGATAAATCCACCATAATAGAGTAATCATCCCATCGTCGCCTCCATTCTCTGAAAACCTGGATGGTGGCATCAGCACGAAGGGGCGGCGGGTTCTGGGTGATAGCCTTCTGTGGTGGAGGTGGAGCTGTAGGGGTGGAGGATATTGTGGAATGGGTTGTTGTCCCCGGTGGGGTGGATGTAGGAGCGGCGGCAGGTGGGGTAAATTGGGCCAGAGCCTGGACAAGGGCGGAGAACTTGGCATCGTCCACCTGTCTCCTGTGGTCCTCCTCCATGTGTCGTCTGGTTTCCTCCTCCTGTCGTCGGTGTTCCTCTTCCCATCTTCTGCGTTCCTCCTCCTGTTTTCTGCGGTCCTCCTCCTGTCTTCTGGTATAGTCGTCCCGTTGTCTGCATTGCTCCATATACTGTATGAGCTGAAGAAGGTCTGCACTTGTGGTAGGTTGTAGACTAGCAGGGTGGGGTGACAGGGGGGGCCAGTTCCCTATATTGGAGTGGGGGGAGGGTGGGGAGGTGGAGTGAAGTTAAGGGTGGTGGAAGAATGAGGGGGTGGAGTGAAATGAACTGACTGGGACCCCTGACTAGCATCTCCAACAGTATCTCCATCCTTGTCTCCACCAGTAGCTCCACCAGTTTCTCCATCCCCAGTATGGTGTTGTGGGGTGTCTGTGTGTTTCCCATGCAGCTGCCTGTGTCCCTGCATACTTGGTTGATAGAGGACACACTGTAGTCTTGCAGGAACGATGAAAATGTGCAGAACAACTGGGACAGTTTATTTAATAGTGTAAGACATTATCTGTGCTAGAGTGAGTGAGTGAGTGCGGTAGGCTTGGCAGCGATGTGCGTGTGCCTGTGCGCGCATGTGCCGGCCCAGCTGGACTGTAGGGCTGGAGGGCAATGAGAGGTGAGAGCTTCAGTGTGGCTGGAGACATTAGAGGGGGGGGGGGATGCTACTCCTCGCTCTTGTCCAGCTATGTTTCGGCAGCTATAACCCTCACAGCAAGTCGGGAATGGGCACAAATGACATGGGACATATAATAAAGGAACTGCAATACACTCTTAAGCACTTCACTGCACTATAAAGCACTGCACAATAGTAAATCCAGGGCTGGAGAGGTGAGGTCTTGCAAGATGGCTGGCTGATTATCCGGTCTTGGCTCGTATCTCCTGGCTTTAATACACTGACTGCGCCATGTATGGTTGTCATGTAAAGCTACAAAAACCTTGATTATCCTTTCTTGCACAAGGATGTAAAGTAAAAGTCCAGAGGTAAGTTTATAGGTTCTATATTAGCCAAAGAGATACAGAGAGCTGTGGGGCACTGTGCTGAGAGTGCCGACCGGTGTTTTACTGAGGAACATGTGCAGCGTTGCCGGATATATTTGGTGCAACGCTGCCGCTATTACATAATACGGTACATTATCATCTCATATGAAACAATGGTAGTATTGCTCTGAAAGTACATGTGTGTATGTTGCAATATGATCAAGGCATGTGTACACTCTGTATAGCCTATATGTTATGTGTGCACTTAACCTATATCAACAGTAGAGGTATAGCTAGAGTCAACCCACAGCAGCATCTTTCTGTATGAACAGTTTTGGTCCCCTTCTTCGCTACTACAGAGTTTACCTGGTTCAGTGACTCGCAAGAGGAGTTACAGTCACTTCCTAGGCTTCTACGGTTACTTTGATAAGCTCAAGTCTTGGCCCCCTCCACATGAAAATTATTTTGTGTGTTTTTGTACTTGAGGCTATAATTAACCCTTTCACGCTATTAGGAAGCACTTGCATCACATCGACAGTAGCCGAAGAGCAACCTTATGACGCAATTGCGTCATATTGCCACCCGCAACTTGAAAATATTCACCAAAAATAAGTTTATGACACGATTTTGACGCAATTTTGGCTGGTATGTTAGGCATCATTAAGTTACAAAAGGAAGTATCTAGCAACCCCATAGCGTATCTCGGTGAGGAGCCCGGGCCTTTGTTAACTCAGTAGTTTTCCGGCCCCCAGACTGTGAGGCAGGGTCCTGGCCCTTTACATTTTTGGGTCCCTCCCTCTGGCCTGCCATGCCTAGCTATAGGCAGGCAATTATGGATTATTTAATCTACCCACTGAAAGTGTTTAGTGAATAATTCTAATTATATATGTATATAATATGTTACTTGTGACTTTTGGTGACTGAGGGGAGTGAATCTTGCTTAACCCCTGGAGTATTGATGCAGTTTTGTCTAGGTATCATTGATGATTTTACACTATTTTTTGCTTGAAAGACAAATATATTTATCAATAAATACTGCCTACGAAATAAATACATTATAATCACGAATTACAGTATAGTTACGTATTTTGCACATTTTGGGCAATTTTTTAGTGAGTAAATAGTTTTATTTGAGTGACTATTTGACAGTGTAGTGTGGTGACTTGTTTTATATAAAAAATGTCACAGGAATGCTTACAGGAAGCTTACACGAAGCTTACAGGAAGTACGGTAAGTACTCTATGGAATTTTAGTTATATTACAGTATATGCCTATGTATATTATATATAAATACATACGTATATATATGTATATATAATTATATAATTATATATATTATTATATATTAATTTTATTATTTATTATTATTATATGTTATATACAGTACAGTATATATATATATATATATATATATATATATACCGGTATATATATATATAGGATATTTATAATTTATTTTATTTATTATTTATTGTATTTATAGTTTATTTTTATTTATTTTTATAGGCCTTTTTTTTTTTTCTTGTCCCCTTCCCTGTTGTGATGTTGTTGCTGTTCCCCAGGCTGTCTGGTCGAACCGCCCTAAGGTCCCGGACAAGGCCAAGGCCATAAACGAGCACCCCTTCCTGGCTGTATTATATGCCTATGTAAAATATTATATTTTATATACGTATTATATTTTATATACGTATATATAATTATATATATATATATACTGTATATATATATATATATATATATATATATATATATATATATATATATATATATATATATATATATTTTATTTATTATTTTTATTAATGTTTTTATTTGTTTTAATTATATATATTTTTGTTTTTATTTATTGCATTTATTATTTATATATATATATATATATATATATATATTTTTTTTTGATTAGGCCTATTTTTGGTTTTCCCCTTCCCTGTTGTGTTGTTGTTGCTGTTCCCCAGGCTGTCTCAGAAATCCTTGTATAGAATTCTGGAATATGGATCCTACGACTAGGTATGAATTGAAATATATTCGCCTAGTGGGTTTCCCTTCTCCTTAACATAAATAGGATAGAGGATTGACTGTCTTTTAGACTGCCATGGTATAGTTGATTAAAGCGTCGGCTATCGTCCTGACGGTCGGCGGTTCGAACCCCACTGAGAGATTAGAAACATTTAGTGGCTCACGTGTATTTGTGATATATACTCAATATTTGTAACTCTCATGCTTGGTGGGTTAGAATTATATGAAATCAATTTCGGCCCGAGTTGCGTCGGGACACTCAGAAATCCTTGTATGGTATTCTGGAATATGGATCCTACGACTAGGTATGAATTGAAATATATTCGCCTAGTGGGTTTCCCTTTTCCTTAACATAAATAGGATAGAGGGTTGAGTGTCTTTTAGACTGCCGTGGTGTAGTTGATTAAAGCATCGGCTATCATCCTGACGGTCGGCGGTTCGAACCCCACTCAGAGATTAGAAACATTTAGTGGCTCACGTGTATTTGTGATATATACTCAATATATATATATGTATACTGTATATACAGTATATATATTTATATATATACAGGCACACACACACATACACATTTTTTTTGTTTACCATTCACTTAAGTTTATATATTATATTTTGTGTGTTCGTGTATGAATTTTGTTTTCAGGAAATATATTTGTATATATTTATTATTTTATTCGCATTTACAAAAGAAATATTCCTGAAATGTATTATTTGAAGATAACCTGGATTTCTTTTTCTTTTTTTTTCAGTGTCAACCCAGGAGTCATTTCCCTGACTGTGCAATTCTTCAGTTTACCAAAGCTGTGTGCAATTTAGAACATCAAATTGACAATCTTCATACCTAACAGGTGTTCTATAAACATTATACAACTATTGGCAAGGAAATTTGTATAAATGTGTTGTATATTGTGGCAAAGATATACAACTTTATAAACATTCTCATATATTTACATAACAATAGCAATGCATGGAAACAATTGCGCATAGCTCACGAACCAATTATACTATATTATTTTGGTTTTCACCATTAGAAAGAGCATAAATTTCCGATTCCGGTGATATATACAGTTATATACGTATCCAAGCAAATAACGCAACGCCGAGGTTGGGAACAGCTCGGAGCCCAGCTAGCGTCCGCGGAACGGAGACGGGTGAAGCGTAAATATTCGCATTTTGGCTCTTCATTTAAAATATTCATAGAGCAAAAAGTATTTGTCGTAGGAACTTCTAGTTTTTTTATTCTTATCAGCATTATCTACTTTATTCATACAGACTAAATTGAAATCCATAAACCTCGTAACAAAGAAATCATCCGAACCATTTATAAACCATATCATGCAAAATCATACTTTTTTTGTTTTCGGTCACTGCTGGAGAACTATCAAAGATAGACAATTTTTGTTTTCAGATTTGGAAAGAGCAGAAAACATACTAATATTTGAGCTTATATAAATATATGGTCATCACTCACAATTTCGAGATAGAACGGTGTGAACTACTTTTATTCCGGACTCGTTTACACTTTCATATATCGATTTATTTACATTTTTTGTTGTTGTTTATCATGTAGTATAGTCATTCCTCTTTACATTGACATATGATACATCACAATAAACAGCATTCTGGTGGATGGGAATACAGAAATGCACAAGGCTTCGAAAATGCTCCCGGGCGGAATATTGCTCCCAAAACCAAGAGTGTCCGTCCATTTGTAACTTTGTAACTTAACTGGAGGCGTTATATATATATATTATATATTATATATATATATATATATAAAATGAGAAGAGTAGTGCGGTATTAGGAGGGAAAGAAGGTGTGTGGATCAGATTTTTGCAGCAAGACAGCTGTGCGAAAAGTATTTAGGGAAAAGCGTATGATCGTGTGGATAGAGACGCAATGTGGAAGGTGCTGAGGATTTACAAAATTGGACGAAACTTGATAGGAGCAGGCAAGAGTTTTTGTGTACAGAGCAGAGCGTGTGCTAGAGTAGTGAATGACTTGAGGTAAATGTAGATCTGCGACAGGGTTATTGTATGTCACCGTGGTTGTTTAATGTATATATGGTGTGGTGAGGGAGGAAAACATTAGACCTATGGGTAGAGGATTGGGTTTAGTAGGAAAGAATAGTGGTGAATAGGAGATGAATCAGCTGCTGTTTGCTGATGACACAGCACTGGTGGCAGACTCTAAGGAGAAGCTGCAGTGAGTAGTAAAAGAGTTGGCGTGATATGTGGGAGTAGGTAGCTGAGGGTGAATGTCAATAAAAGTAAAGTGATGGTGTGTAATAGAGATGCTCGTAGGGTAAATCTAAATGTACGGCTGAATGGGGAAATACCGGAACAAGTAAAGCGTTTTAAATATCTAGGAGGAGTGATAAGCAGGGACACAGGTGTAGGAATGGAGGAAAGACAGAGAGTATGTGAAGGAAGGAAAGTTTTCGGAGCAATAGGAAATATGAGGAAGGTGAGAAATCTCCAAATAAAAGCTAAAAGTGTAATGTATCAATGGATAGTTGTACCAACATTGATTATGGGGATTAAGACACTGAGTCTGAATGTGGAAGAGAAAGGAAGATGAGCTGCTTGAGGAGTATGTGTGGAGTGACCCGTAGAGACAGATTGAGGAATGCAGAGGCACGTAGGAGAGTGGAACAACAGGAACCCTTATCGGCCACAGAGGTCAGAAGGGTGCTATGCTGATATGGACATGTTAAACGAATGGGAGATGAAAGCCTTACAAAGAGAATATATGAGTCAGAAACAAGGGGAAACCTCTGAGGAGATGGAGAGATGGTGTGAAAAAAAAAAAACGTTGGAAGATAGAGAGATGACTGAAGATCAGGCAAAAGAAGTGGTGATGAATATAAATGAGTGGAGAATGTTCATACAAAAATGACATCAAGAACAATGCAATAAACAACAACACAAGCATTAACAACAAAACACACACACACACACACACACACACACACACACACACACACACACACACACACACACACACACACGCACACACACACACACACACACACACACACACACACACACACACACACACACACATAGACACACAAACAGAAGCAACACCGTCACCACCAACACCATACGACAATTACATCACCAACTATAATAATAATAATAGTAATAATGTTAATGATAATAATAATGACAATAATCATAATACTAATTATATAAACAGCAGCAGCAATAACATAACCAATATATAACAACTAATACATTAACTCAGATAAAACCGGATCAGATAACAGAACACAAAAACAAAAACAGCGGCAACACCAATATCACAAGCAACAACATCATACGACAAACAACTCCTTCAATCTCAAAACAAACACGCCCAAGAAAACAATAACACTCACCAACAACAGCATACGACGACACTTACAAAACCAGTCAAAACAAACAACCAACAACAACAGCTGCACCACCAACATACAACAATTACACCTTCCAAACAAAACTAATATACCAACTAACCCCCCAAAACACAACATACAACAATTAAATTCATAACCAAAACAAATACACCAGCCAACACCCAAAAACCCCAACATCAATCACATACGAAACTAATACATCACTTACAATAACAATAAACAACAGAAGCAAGAAAACCAACACCAAGAACAACATACTACAACAATTATATCCCTAACCAAAACAAATACAGCAACCAACCCCAAAAACACTGATATCTCCGCCATCTCAAAATGTCAATCATTAATAACTTACTAACACAATACACAACAGGAGCAGGAACGTCACCACCAACAACAACATTACACCACCAAATTAAAGCAAATACACCGAATAACCAACCCCCAATACACTGACATCACCAGCACCTATCTATCTATCTATCTATTGCCGGATGCCTTACTCCTCTTTACGAGGGTGGCCATACACAAAACGCCCCAAACCAGACCTAACCCCTGTGAGAAGGACAAACCGTGCCAGTTTACTGAAGGACTTACAGGATTGACCACTCAACTTAGGGTCCGTCTGACTCCGAGGCCTTTTATGTACTGTATATTTTAGAACTATTGTTCTACAGTGGTGTGTGGCTAGTCCATCCACTAACCTGCTTCACCGTTAGGTGAGCAGTACGGATATTTATAAGGTTTTCTCCCCTAGACAGGTTGCCAATCAAGGCTTACGAGTCCCATCTACCCAGATTTCTATAAGGTTGTCACCACCAACAACAACATTAAATCACAAAATCAAAACAAATACACCCACCACCCCCCAAAACACTGACATTACCAGCACCTCACAATATCAATAATTAATCACTTACAAACACAAACCAAACAATAGCAAGAACGCCACCATCCAACAACAACACTGTACGACAACAATTAAGGGGAGATGGGCCGGTTCTCTGAACCCCCTTCTCCCTTATGTTTAGCCTCATTAGTGTTGAGATTTTAAGACGTTCGGCCCATTAGTTTGACAATTTTAACAACTTTTGCCCCATTTCGTTGTCAATTTTAAGACCTTTCGTGCCATTTAGGTGTCGATTTTTCCCTGGAGAGCGATAGTGAGCCTGTAATTTTAAGAGCTAAACAAATAACCCAAAACACTGACATCACCGCCACCTCACAATATCAATAATCCTCAAAATACACGGGGTGAGCTAATCTAATCATCCAATCTATCTATCTATCTATCTATATACTCAAACCCAATCCCCACTTTTATTTTATTTTTTTATCCCCTCTTTTCCTTTTTTTTCCTTCTTTTTTTTTTGGGGGGGGGACTCAAGACAGAGCCAGAATAGGGACGACACAACAGAAAACATTGGACACAAACACAAAATACAAATTCACACACATCTAGGTCATCATCCAGCACGAGCCCAACAATAAAAACTCACCCCAAATCCGATTGCCAAGTGAAAGGAACGGTGTGGCATTCTTGAGTTACTAATGAAAAAGGGAATTGGTAGCGACGCAGAGGGAGGTGTGTGGATATGAGAGAGAGAGAGAGAGAGAGAGTGAGAATGTGTATGGCAAGGGATACCGGGTAGTTTGTGCTTCAGAGACCGTGCGGTCAATTCTGGGGAGACACTTCAAGTGGAAAGAGAGATTGTGCAGTGCATTACACACATCGCAAAGTGTGCAAATAACTATCAACTGAACTGCTCTACTGAAAAACTGTCTACAACTTCTGAGAAAAGTTTGCTCCAAGTAAAACAGATTATATACAGTATGTGAAAAACGTTCCACAAATACTAGTGCCGAGGAGGGAGAGAGAGGGGGAGAGAGAGAGAGAGAGAGAGAGAGAGAGAGAGAGAGAGAGAGAGAGAGAGTGAAGGAAATGTGGAGGAGGAAGGGAGAGGGAGGCGAGCAATTTTCAATCCATTCCCAAGATAAATGAAACGCCACAAAACCTTTACTGGTACAGTCGTCAGGATTAATTAGTTTCATTTTCCCTGTTAGTAGCACTGCACGGTAGAGAGGCATCCCCTCTGCCCCCTTTCCTTGTTGGTTCCATACCCCCACCTAAACCCTCCCATTTTCTCTCCGACCCCAGGACTACACCCACCCTCCCTTCTCTCGCTCTTACCCAGCTAGGAGCTACTTCTGGCACCTCACCGTTTACATTTATTCTGAACACCTGATGAAGGAATGAAGTATTTCACACACATCTGTCGATCACCATCTCCTGCACATAAAAAATATGAAATAAACGAAACCTAACCTGAAGCTGCTAATTACTACCGTTACTAGTAGGGTTAACGTTACTGTATAGTGTTTATGGATATACCAGGTATGAGGGGTAGTTATACACACTTATATAATTATATATAAGGTATAATGAGATTATTTGGTTATACACGAAACTGTTATACAGAGTGGTGTTACGTCCTGGGATATATAAACACTGGGCTCTTTCTATTGGACTAGGTATGCGGCAAAAAGCAACAACGGAAAACGCTAGATCCAACCCTTATCTATAAACCCAGGCAACAAACCACCCTAAACCGTCAAGAGTCCTGCCTGGACAACAAGGTATCCTATGACTTGGTTACAGGGTGCACGCACTATAGACTGCTGATAGTCAAGCAGGCTATATAAAAGATCACACAATTAAGTTGACTTAACCCCTATGTGTCGGCGCGCAACATAAGTCGAGTATAATAAATCTGGACTATCTGGCGGCGCGCGACATAGGTCGTGTGGCAATTTCAGCACGTAATGTTGCTGAGAGAGAGAGACAAGTGGTGGCTGGAGAGTAGCGAGCGTATGACTGCTCCAGACCACCGCGGCGAACCTACTGACACGAATCCCACCTCCTCCCTCCCTCTCTCACTCGCTACATACTGAATTGTATGGGGAAAGTACCGAATTACATGCTTTTTGCACTCGCGTTGCGCGGTTGTTGCAAGAAAACTAGCCGTCATAAAAGGATCGTTATGGTGTCAATGGAAAGCTCTGTTTATGCCCTTTCAGGGATATATACTTGTTTTACGCTCTGGGTCTTATCTAGGCATGAAAATGATCACGTAAACAGCCCTATTTTGGCTAAAAACACCCCGCTGGGCGGTACATATAAATAAACCGCTAGCCCGCTAATCTAGTGTTAAAGCTTCAAGGAAAAGATAGATAATGGAATTAAATTGCAGAAACAATTTAATAACAAACTAGAAGAAAGTACATTTAACGTTACGTTAACCCTTAAAAAGCGGCCCACCACTTAAGTCGAGTTAAATAAAGCTGGACTATGTGGCGGCGCTCGACATAACTCGAGTGGCAATTTCAGCACGTAATGTGGCTGAGAGAGAGAGACAAGTGGTGGCAGGAGACTAGCGAGCGTATGACTGCTCCAGACCACCGCGGCGAACCTACTGACACAAATCTCAGCTCCCTCCTCCCTCTCTCACTCGCTACATACTCAATTATGTACCGAAAGTACCGAATTACCTGCTTTTTGCACTCGCGTTGCACGGTTATTGCAAGAAAACTATCCATCATACAAGGATCGTTATGGTGTCATTCGAAAGCTCTGTTTATGCTCTTTCAGGGATAGATACTTGTTTTACGTTCTGGGTCTTATTTAGGCATGAAAATGATCACATAAACAGCCCTATTTTGGCTAAAAACACCCCGCTGGGCGGTACACATAAATAAACCGCATAGGCCGCTCGTAAGGTGTTAATTAATACAACTAATCACCCCTGCGTGAAAGAAGGTGAAAGCAAACAGTCCTCAAAACATCGTACAGGTAGACAAGATGCAGGTTTCTAAACTGCATGCGGCTACTGTAGGATCTGATGCTTAGCAAAGAAAGTACGTTACGGATTTAGAGAACTCTTAACTCATAAGCAGGAATAAATACTAGTGATAGGCCATACAGTGTATAATGGCATAGGTATAATTAAATAAAGGCAGCAACTCGCAACATAACCACATACAGATGTGCTTCTCACTCTTAGTCAGGCAAGCCTGCTCGGACAGAGTCTCTAAGCCACATCCTGACTCACAATGCTCACAAAAACGGTAAACTGTGGCACAATAACAAGCATGCAGAAATAATAAGCCCCTAGCTGTTAATCTGCCAGGTGGGAGAGGTCTAGCCGGAAGGATATAGGTTTCGGATACCCGGGCTGAGCCACCTGCTCTAGCCTAGGGACGTTCCCAAGTCTGTGCGCCAAATTACTCTAATTGAAAGGGTGCTCTCTTGAGAGACTCAGATCTCAAGTATCTGACTCTCTCCTGGCGACCCTAAAACAAAAGCAAGACGTGCTAGTGCAGTGCTTAGTGGACTAGGCAATGGCCCTCACACAACACAACGCTAGGCACACAGGGACACAGACAAGAAAATGCCCCCAGACTCCCACGGGTATCCTAGTAAAGTCGTGCGGGTCCACAGGACTCGCACCAGCAGACTTTACTTAAAGGATCGCAAAAAGCCTCCCCTCCGGTCTAGCCCCTGCTAACCTGACACAAGAACACACTAGCAAGCATGAAACCACCAAATATGAGACAACAAAAAAGCTTCCTAGGTCTCATTAACAATTACATCTCTGCATAAGGCCCAAAATCCTATCTAGTTATCTGAGAGCTCGTCGTTAATACAATAATAGATATAAGGTCTATCAAGGGGATGGGATAATTAAATAGATTGGTGAAGTAGTGGAAAGAAGGTATACAAAGTAAGAGAGAAAGTTTCTAAGTGGGGTTGAGAGGGATAGATATCAAGGGGGTCCGAAGGGTACGACAGTGAGGTGAGCTCTGAGTCTTGAATCTGTCTGGACCCCGCCCTAGGCATGCAGAATACATCCCATGCTTGGCAACACTCAACACAGTTGCCAGGTCAAAATCGGCTACCCCGTGCGTGAGTCGAAACTAAGCCTAACGTTGCAATCAAATGCATATGGCAACATCAGGCTCGTCCCAAGCTAGACTCTCCGCGCGAAGCAACGTCCCCCAGCCGGTCTCTCTCTCCCGCTCGTCTCCTCCCACTCTTACTAGACTTACATCTTATATATTATAATGAAACAATCAACTATCGAGAATAAAATATACTAAGATGCGTTGGTTAAGAATAAGGGCAGCTACAAGCTGTGAAACAACATAACAATATCCCAGACATTAGTTACATTGTCGTAGGATATATACTAAGGAAAAGCCGGCCGGCCGGCTGCCACCAGCCGGTTTCTAAACGGCTGGGCAGCCGTCGCGCGCGCATGCCCGCACATGGCTACTATGCAGAAGCGTCACACCTCCCCCAAGATATAAGACCCTTGACTAAGTTCTTCATATCTAACAGAAAGCTTCTCATAGTACCACACACTGTTGCGACACAAGGCACTATATATAAAAAAAATAAAGACTGTTGTGCTCCACCGAGCAAGTTCAACTAACTTAGCGACAATAAGCGAAAACATTCAACTTAGATACTGCTACAAAATCTTATACAAAATTCTACACGTTATAAAAATAAAGAGTTTTATAAGGTTTTTGCTTTTTTAATTTGTTTTTTTTCGGCTGAACTACAGTGACAGCCTATTTTCCTCCACACTCAACCCTCAATCCTGTGGCAGTCTAACCAACATCGTCCACCCTTGATAGACAATCCGCTATCACGTTATCAGAACCGGCAATATGGCGTATGTCCAGATTATACTCCTGATGCATGAGCGACCACCTGGTCAGCCTCACATTCCGGTTATGAAACTGATTCAAGAATTTCAGAGGGTGATGATCGGTATAAACCACTACGACTGGTCCGAAAGCAGGAACATCTACATCGAAGTGCCTGAGCGCCAGCACTATCGCCAGGAGTTCTTTTTCAATTACAGAGTAATTCCTTTGCGCACTATTGAATTTTTTACTGTAAAAACTCACTGGATGTTCGATACCTTCATCATCTGTCTGTAACAAGACAGCCCCAGCCCCTACGCCACTGGCATCAGTCACCAGCTGAAAAGGTCTGCTGAAGTCCGGGGCCCTGAGTATGGGGTGGGTACATAACAGGTGTTTCACCAAGGAAAACGCCTCTGCACACTCAGGAGACCACCGGAACTTCTTATCCTTAGATAATAAGTCAGTTAAAGGTGCCAGTACAGTCGAATAGTCTTTGATGAAGCGACAATAATAGCCTATCATACCTAGAAACCGCATGATTTGTTTCTTAGTCGTAGGCTGGGGAAACTGATCGATGGCTTTGATCTTTGTCTGTGGAGGGCACACCTGACCCATCCCCACCTCGAATCCCAGGTACAAAACTGTGGCTTTGACAAAATCGCACTTACCCAGGTTTACCACCCAACCTGCTTCATTCAGTTTATTAAAAAGCTGTCCGATGTGAGCACAGTGACTGTTAAAATCCTCGTCGTATATTATGACATCATCTAGGTACACCGTACAGTTGGGAATGTCGGCTACAATGTCGTTCATTAATTTCTGAAACGTTGCAGGGGCATTTTTCAGCCCGTATGGCATAACATGGCAACGATATGTGGCACCGTCCACCACAAACCCACACACCTCTCGCGCCCGCTCAGACAAGGGCACTTGCCAATAACCCTTAACAAGGTCTATCTTAGTGAGGAACTTGGCTTTTCCTATCTTATCCACACTGTCGTCCACGCGAGGGAGAGGGTAGGCATTTGTGGGGGTTAAACCATTCAACCTGCGGAAATCTATACAAATCCGCACCTTGCCATCTGGTTTGGGCTGCAGTGTGACGGGGGAAGTCCACCTTACTGCACCCTCAGAAATCAGCCCACGTTTCAGCATATAATCCAGCTCTTCCCTAAGTGCTGGTAATTTAATAGGGGGAACACGGTATGGCACTGATTTAAAGGGCGGGTGGTCCCCAACATCGACATCGTGCACCGCTTAAGTAGTGAGGCCAGGATGCTCCGCGAAAACAGCTGGGTTTGAATCAAACAAGTGCTGCACAGCTACACGCTGTTGCTCAGGCAGGTGCAATATCAACTCGTGAGCCACTTGTCTAGAATTCCCTGCCCACTGATCCGCGGAAACATGACAATCCCAATTATCCTCCCCCGCAGCTTGACTGTCCCTTCCTCCTTCTCCACCACGATCGCTGCAGATCAACACCGGGACAGTGAGAGGCTCGGAGGGGCGCCTCACATACTCTTTCATCAGATTTACATGGCAAAGTTGGTTCTTTTTCTTACGATCAGGAGTAGCTACTAAATAGTCGAGATCAGAAACCTTCCTTACAACCCGATACGGACCAGAATACTTGGCAGACAAGGGGTGTCCCACCAGAGGCAGTAGTATCAGTACCTCCTGATCTACTTCAAACTCCCTCAGCTTCACCTTCTGGTCGTATCTGTCCTTCATCTGAGCTTGTGAACTCTTAAGGTTCCGACCTGCTACCTCCAAGCTCTTTAGCATTCTCTCACGGCTTTCAACTACATACTTTAGAAGCGAGCATGGCTTTGTGACTCCCTCCCAGATCTCCTTGACTATGTGGAGGGGCCCCCTGACCCTGTGTCCAAAAACCAACTCGTTCGGGCTAAATCCCAAGCTCTCCCCAGGTACTTCTCTCGCAGCAAATAAAACGTATGGGAGACCTAGATCCCAGTCCTTCCCATTTTCCATGCAATAACACCGCAACATACTCTTGAGAGTCGAGTGCCACCTTTCCAAAACTCCCTGACTCTCGGGATGGTAGGCAGATGACACCACAGGCACTATCCCATGTTGCTGCATGGTCTGCTTAAACAGAGCAGAAGTAAAATTGGATCCCTGATCAGACTGTATCTCCTGAGGGTAGCCATAACGAGAGAAATAGACAAGTAGGTTTTTGACAACAGTCTTAGCCATCCCGTTGCACATGGGGTAAGCATCTGGATACCGTGTTGCTACATCCATTACAGTTAGTAAAAATTTATTGCCGGCACTAGTGTGGGGCAATGGGCCAACCATATCGATAACTACTTTGCTGAAGGGCGGCCCAATGACAGGGATGGGTTGTAACGGGGCTCTCGGGATGACCTGATTGGGTTTCCCAACAACTTGACAAGTGTGACACTGTGACACCCATGACACGACACTCGCCTTAAACCCAGGCCACCAGAAAAGCTTGCTCAGAGCTGCCTCCGTCTTACGTGCCCCCAGGTGCCCTGCCAAAGGCACATCATGAGCTAATCTCAATAAGCTCTCACGACACACCCTCGGTACTACTAACTGGTCCACTAATCCTGACCCGCCATCCCACCTTTTCTTGGGATCCTGATGTCTCCGATACAAGATCCCCTCGGACAAGAAAAAATCACCAGGCTGCGCATCCCCATCGCTCTCCAGTTCGATAGCACCATTACCACACGCCCTGACTTCAGGATCTTCCAGCTGCAAGGAACATATATCAGCAGGTGCGAGATTATCCAAGTTCATCTTAAATAATTTATTTCCACCTCCAATATCACGCTGAGCCATCCTTTCCTCACGCTGCGCATAACGATGCTGTCGCAGAGTTTCTTCCTGCCCTGCACCTGCACTAGCGGTGACAGGCCCCGGGGCCTCTCCAGACTCTAACATAGGTGCCAATAATGAGTCACCAAGAAACACTGCCGGCTCAAAACTCTCCAATTGACCCAACACTTCCCGTTTTCTTGTGACCTTTCCTCCGCGGTTTGATAGACTGAGGTGGTGGCTGCAAGGCTCCGGATGTCTGAGAACGCGTCACAACACACGCCATGGTTTGTACGCTACACTTCTCAACCCACTCCTGTTACTCCCTACTAACGTCGGCCGCCTTCTCGGCAACGACCAAGGGTGAAACCTTAGAAGCAGGCACCGCAAAGTCGTTGCCGAGGAGGAGGTCGACGCCCCCAACAGGCAAGTTCTCTACAATTCCGACATCCACCTCCTTCGCCACACCACCCACCTCCAGCTCCATCCGCACCAGCGGGTAGGACTTCGTAGCATTGATCCCCTGAACTACCACCACCCGAGCAGCGTTAATCGGTCTACCAGTAAAGTTCCTTAACAAGGTCTGAGAAGCCCCCGTATCACGCAATAGCTTAACTCCTCGCCTTTCGCCAGCCCACCTCACAAAACCATGCCCTCTATGACCCCCAAAGACGTCGCGGACAGGGTTCGAGCCTTCCGGACTCTTGAACACAGGCTGTGTCCCAACCTCTGACGAACTACCCTTGGCAAACTCAGAAGATATAGGCGACACCCCTATGCTGCGGGCCAATGACACAACCTTGTTTGGTGGCTTGTTCGGACAAGCATTTGCAAAGTGACCCTCCTTGTGACATGCAAAGCACTCTTTACTCTTTGGTTTCCCTTGGGAGTGGGAGGTACCATTAGACTTCTTATACGGGACGGTATTTGGTTTATGTTCAGTTTTATTGTCAGTGCTACATGGTTTTGTGTATTTATGTGTATCAAAATTCTTGGGAGGGGGAGGGGTACGATCCTTTGCACCCGACTAACTCCTAGCTGCTGCTTCGGACCCTCGAATTAATGACAGTCGGCGGTCAGCCATTTCTGCTGCCTCCTGGAGAGTTCTAGGATTTTTTTCCTTTATATTTAATGTTAAGTCCCCGCCTGTGCACTTAAAGAACTGCTCCAAGAGAACCAGCTCACTCACTCAACTCCTCAAAAGTAGCTGCCCTCTCAGAACGCAGCCAATGTTGTAGTGCATCAGACAAGTCCCGGGCGTGTTCTAGGAAGGTACTATCCTTGCCCTTAGTAACACCCCGAAACTTCAAGCGGTAAGTTTCTGGTTGTAACTCATAGGCCCGTAGCACAGCCTTCTTTAGCTCATCATAAACTACACAGGACTCTAAAGGTAGTGCATCATACGCTTTTAGCCCCTTTCCTAGGAGTCTTGATGAAACTAATGCTGCCCACTTTTCCTGAGGCCACTGGTGTTCCTGACACTTCTTCTCAAATCGCATAAAAAACTCAGCCACACCCAATTCATCGAACACAGGAACTAGTTTAAGCAGGTGCGACAATGATTGGTCCCGATGTCTGTACCCTCCCCCAATATTTCGCCCTGTTACCTCCACTCGAGATCTCTCCAGCTCCCTGTCAGCCCGATACCTAGTAGACTCTGCCTGCAGTTCAGCCTCTCGTATAGCTGTTCTCTGTGCGGCCTCAGCCTGAGCTCTAGCAACCTCAGCCTGCACACTAGCCTGTCTCTCGGCGGCCTCAACCTTGGCCCTAGCAACCTCAGCCTGCACACTAACCTGTCTTTCGGCGGCCTCAACCTTGGCCATCTCAAGCCGAAACAACAAATCTGGAGTCAACCCTTGAGAAGGGGAAGGTGCATTTAATGGATGGGGTCCCTGTGATTGAATTCCATGCTGCCATTGACCATCAACTTGGGGGTATGTACTAAATTCAGGCACCCTGACGTTTGATATGGGGGTAGAGTGGAGGGGGGGCTGGGGACCGGGGCCCCCACTCGCCTCTCCACCCAGGTCTCTCCCTTCAAAACCCAATATCAAAGTCCTCAGCTGATCTTTCCTCATGCCACTTAAACCCTGGTGACCCTGAAGACCTGCCACACACTTTAAGCCATACTTATTCAGCTTCAACACCCTGGCAGCGGAAAGGGGCACCTCTAAAAATCTTCTAGCACCCTCCTCGCTATCGACTAGCCACTCCACAGGTCTTTCTCCCTCCGAGCCCGTATCGTGACCTGACCCATCACTGTGTTCTGATGTATTAGACATGTTTGTGTACTGCAGTAATTATCACGGTTATAGAATGTGCCTTATCTCCTATGCAAGTATGTATACTAATGTTATTTAAAGTCTTTAATGTGTTATATTGGTTGCTCCAAAAAAAAAACTCTATGTCCACTGTATTCCTCTAATCATAAGGAATCTCAAAACAAATGACCACTATATTCCTCTGTTCAGTAAATCCTATGCAAGGTCGCCATTTGTTACGTCCTGGGATATATAAACACTGGGCTCTTTCTATTAGACTAGGTATGCGGCAACAAGCAACAACGGAAAACGCTAGATCCAACCCTTATCTATAAACCCAGGCAACAAACCACCCTAAACCGTCAAGAGTCCTGCCTGGACAACAAGGTATCCTATGACTCGGTTACAGGGTGCACGCACTATAGACTGCTGATAGTCAAGCAGGCTATATAAAAGATCACACAATTAAGTTAACTTAAAGCTTCAAGGAAAAGATAGATAACGGAATTAAATTGCAGAAACAATTTAATAACAAACTAGAAGAAAGTACATTTAACGTTACGTTAATTAATACAACTAATCACCCCTGTGTGAAAGAAGGTGAAAGCAAACAGTCCTCAAAACATCGTACAGGTAGACAAGATGCAGGTTTCTAAACTGCATGCGGCTACTGTAGGATCTGATGCTTAGCAAAAAAGAACGTTACGGATTTAGAGAACTCTTAACTCATAAGCAGGAATAAATACTACTGATAGGCCATACAGTGTATAATGGCATAGGTATAATTAAATAAAGGCAGCAACTCACAACATAACCACATACAGATGTGCGTCTCACTCTTAGTCAGGCAAGCCTGCTCGGACAGAGTCTCTAAGCCACACCCTGACTCACAATGCTCACAAAAACGGTAAACTGTGGCACAATAACAAGCATGCAGAAATAATAAGCCCCTAGCTGTTAATCTGCCAGGTGGCAGAGGTCTAGCCGGAAGGATATAGGCTTCGGATACCCGGGCTGAGCCACCTGCTCTAGCCTAGGGACGTTCCCAAGTCTGTGCGCCAAATTACTCTAATTGAAAGGGTGCTCTCTTGAGAGACTCAAATCTCAAGTATCTGACTCTCTCCTGGCGACCCTAAAACAAAAGCAAGACGTGCTAGCGCAGTGCTGAGTGAACTAGGCAATGGCCCTCACACAACACAACGCTAGGCACACAGGGACACAGACAAGAAAATGCCCCCAGACTCCCACGGGTATCCTAGTAAAGTCGTGCGGGTCCACGGGACTCGCACCAGCAGACTTTACTTAAAGGATCGCAAAAAGCCTCCCCTCCGGTCTAGCCCCTGCTAACCTGACACAAGAACACACTAGCAAGCATGAAACCACCAAATATGAGACAACAAAAAAGCTTCCTAGGTCTCATTAACAAATACATCTCTGCATAAGGCCCAAAATCCTATCTAGTTATCTGAGAGCTCGTCGTTAATACAATAATAGATATAAGGTCTATCAAGGGGTGGGATAATTAAATAGATTGGTGAAGTAGTGGAAAGTTTCTAAGTGGGGTTGAGAGGGATAGATATCAAGGGGGTCCGAAGGGTACGACAGTGAGGTGAGCTCTGAGTCTTGAATCTGTCTGGACCCCACCCTAGGCATGCAGAATACATCCCATGCTTGGCAACACTCAACACAGTTGCATGGTCAAACTCGGGTACCCCGTGCGTGAGTCGAAACTAAGCCTAACGTTGCAATCAAATACATATGGCAACATCAGGCTCGTCCCAAGCTAGACTCTCCGCGCGAAGCAACGTCCCCCAGCCGGTCTCTCTCTCCCGCTCGTCTCCTCCCACTCTCACTAGACTTACATCTTATATATTATAATGAAACAATCAACTATCGAGAATAAAATATACTAAGATGCGTTGGTTAAGAATAAGGGCAGCTACAAGCTGTGAAACAACATAAGAATATCCCAGACATTAGTTACATTGTCGTAGGATATATACTAAGGAAAAGCCGGCCGGCCGGCTGCCACCAGCCGGTTTCTAAACGGCTGGGCAGCCGACGCGCGCGCATGCCCGCACGTCGCTACTATGCAGAAGCGTCACAGTGGTATTGTAGTAGAAGAATTATAGATCAGTTCAATATTATAACTCTTGTAGTTAGTCTGGGATATATTAAATGCGCGTTATATAGTTAGTAAGTATTTATTCTTAACAGGTGTGTATTCCAATTATCTTGAACGTTATCTCAAGAGAATAAGCTTGAATAGGTGTGAAGCTTTCAATAGTATTGTGTGGAGTAGATACTCTACGTCTTGCCATTACTCAGGGAGTATTTAACACAATTTGCTATGTTGCAACCCATATTGCTACATAGCCATAGTGGATGACCCCCTTCACTTGGTTACAACACAAGATACCTGATAAAATAGAGTAACCCTATGGCAAGGTTTTAAGGGTAAGGTGACAATATGAATAAGTCCTTCCCTAATGTATGAGTGAACGTAAATGTATGGGTCAACATGAATGTTGAGGGAAAGGGAACTTTAAAATAAGACCCACCCTAATGGATAGATGAGCGTAAGAGTGCCCTAGGGGTAGTTAGTAAAAATAGGGCATATATATTGGTTATCAACCTTCAGGATTTGTTAGCCTGTTTTAAATCAAGCAATATTTTCAAAGCTAGAGCCTCTTTTCAAAAACTACAGCCATGTGACTGCATTACGTGTCCCGTTTATATAGAGTAGTTTTACATTTTGGTCAATTAGGAAAGCAATATGGCCTAATGATTAGGTAGATAGCTATGTTAAGAGTGTTGAATTCACGTAATGCAGTCACATGGCCGAACTGCCCTCGGTAATAATTCATAGCATGCATTGGCAAATTGGCTGTTTACACTTAATGAGTCGTGAATAGTCTGGCAGCAGTGAAATTTGTGGAGAACATTATTAAGATTTTTTTTAGTTCTTGTATACGGTGCTAATAAGTAGTTATATTAGTAATAAATAATGTTATACAAAGAAATCATTCTAAATAATTGAATGGTTTATTTTGTGTGTTTATTGATGGGAGAGACTCATGGAGGAATTGACACAGGCGGTCCTCGTTGTCTCAAGCTTGTTACGTAGCCGAGCCTGAACCATTACAACGATGAAAAGGACATACAACTTCGCGTGGGATAGTTTGGCAGTTTTATTAGAGTATGATAGTTCAACAGTATTAAACCATCAGTGAATCGGTATGAAGCTTTCAGGCTTCAATGGTAGGCCTAAATGTATCAGTAGGAATCACTCGAATCATATGTAAGGTTTTCGTCGAACATTCCTCTCTCTCTCTCTCTGTCTCTTGCTTTCAAATTTAGTAAAGCTCATACTTAACTCTCTCTACCTATGATACATTGCATTCCTTCATTAGTTGTTCAGAATACATGAAATTGGTGAGGTCCAGAAGTAGCTGGGTGAGAGCGAGAGAAGGGAGGGTAGCACCGAGCAGTGCTACTAACGCCTAGTCCAGGGGAAATGAAACGAATTAATCCTGACGACTGTACAGTCTGAAATCTTAAGGGGGAGGTCGTTGCCTTTTCTGGACCTCCTTCTCCCTCATGTTTAGAATATTATTTTTGAGACTTTAAGACGTTCGTTCTGTTAGTTTGGCGAATTCGAAACCTTTCGCCCCATTACTTTATCAAATATTAAGACCTTTCATACCATTTAGGTGTCGATATTTTCCTGGCGACCGATAGTGAGCTTGTATTTTTTGAAGGAATCGGCCTTCGGCAGGGCCAAATTTATCTTGAAAGGGGGTCTAGGTTTTTGTTTTTAAGGTTGATGAAGGTTTAGCGAGGAAACTCAAAACATTAATTAATGGATAAATATATAGAGCAAAAAACAAGCACTACCCGGTACTTCCTTTAAAAAGCATATGTTCGTTTGGGGTCTCTCTCTCTCTCGCAAGAGCTCACGAACATTTGTCAGTAGATGTACATCTTCTTGTCTTCTCCCTTTTATGTCTGTCTACTGCTCTCCTTTTCTTCCTGCTATGTTCATCTTCTTCCCATCTCCTCTCCCTCTCTCTCTGCCTCTCCCCCTATCGTCTTTACGCTTGGCCTCCCACCCTCAGCGCCTTCGTCACCCACCCTGGCAGCTTATACACACACACACACACACACACACACATATACTCTCTCTCTCTCTCTCGCTCACCAATCTCTCTCTCTCTCTCTCTCTCTCTCTCTCTCTCTCTTAATTAACAATAACGACATAAATACATCTTGGAAGTTATTCGAAACCACTTACCTAAAAGCAGTGCAAGACTGCATACCATCGAAAATACGGCGTCCAGGCCATAATAATAAGCCCAAATGGTGGAATAAAGATATTTCAAACTGCCTGCTTGCTAAAAAATTTGCTAATGATAGATTAAAATCCTCACAAAATGATGAAGAACGGGTGAAATTTGTAGAGCTACGACGCAAAGCCAAAAAGTTAATTAAGCAAAGTAAAAAGACCTTAGAGTTACATATTGCGAATCAAAGTAAAACAAACCCGAAAGAATTCTATAGTTATATCAGAAAGAAAAAAGTAGTTACTTCAACTGTTGGACCGTTAGTCGATGAAGAAGGAGAATATACCAAAGACGAAGTACAAATGAGTAATGCCCTCAATACCTTCTTTGCATCAGTTTTTACAACAGAAGACCTCAGTGATATCCCTACACCAACGCCGATTCAGATTGATAATTCAGATGTTCTAAGCAATATCACCGTTACAGAGAGAGAAGTATTGAATTGTTTAGATAAACTCAAGGTAAATAAAACGCCAGGACCTGATACAATCTCGCCTAGAGTTCTAAAGGAAGCTAAGAATGAGCTCTCCAAACCACTGACATTACTATTCAATAAATCCTTGCAGTCTGGAACTATGCCTGATCAGTGGAAGCTAGCCAACGTAACACCGATATTCAAAAAAGGCAGCAAATCCCTACCCAGTAACTATCGTCCAATTAGCTTAACCTCAGTTGTATGTAAAATGCTAGAAACGGTCATACGAGACAGACTCGTAAATCACTTAGAGGAAAATAACATACTTAAAGATACTCAACACGGCTTTCGTAAAAAACGTTCCTGTTTAACAAACCTCTTAGACTTCTTCCACGATATCCTCAACCTCTACGATGAGAGTAAAGCTGTAGATATTATATACCTTGATTTTCAAAAGGCCTTTGACAAAGTTCCCCACAAACGTTTACTGCTAAAACTAAAAGCGCATGGAATACAAGACGGTGTGTTGAAATGGATAGAAAATTGGCTCAGCAACAGAAAGCAAAGGGTAGTCATAAACGGTAAGGCATCTAAATGGACCAATGTAAGTAGCGGGGTACCCCAGGGATCGGTACTAGGACCAATTCTCTTTCTAATTTACATCAACGACATAGATGAGGGTCTCACCTGTACAATCTCAAAATTTGCTGACGATACAAAAATTGCAAATAGCGTACTCTCAAAAGAACAAGTTGACGATATGCAACACAATCTAGATAAATTGTCATGTTGGGCCCAAATTTGGCAAATGAGTTTCAATGCGGATAAATGTAAAGTACTACATGTCGGATACCTAAATGAGAAAGCAAACTATTCGATGAATGGCACTCAGCTTAAGAATGTAAACAGAGAAACCGATCTGGGAGTAACAATATCGAGTAACCTAAAACCGAGTCAACAATGTTCAGAAGTTGTTAAGAAGGCAAACAAAATAATTGGCTTTATAGGCAGGTCATTTGAGCATAAATCCAAAGAAGTTATCCTAACCCTTTACAACTCCTTAGTCCGCCCTCTTCTGGAATACTGCGTTCAATCCTGGTGCCCTTATTACCAAAAAGATATAAACAAGCTAGAACGAGTTCAACGTAGAGTTACCAAAATGATACCTAGCCTAAAGAACAAACCATACGAAGAGCGTCTTAGAGAATTAAATCTATTTCCTTTAACCCAGCGCAGATTAAGAGGTGACTTAATTCAAGTGTTCAAAATCATCAAAGGCATCGACAATATGAACTGTAGTAAGTACTTCACTATCGACCAATCTAATTACACGCGGGGAAACGGTTGCAAAATTATTGGTAAATCTTTTAACTCGCACGAATCTAAGAATTTCTTCTTCAATCGAGTTGTCAACTTGTGGAATGGGCTTCCCCGAAACGTTATAGACTGCATCACCGTTGATTCATTTAAACTCCGCCTAGACAAATATCTCTCATCAAACCCGCGACTGACTGCGTTTGTAAATGAATAACTTTATTTTATCCCCTCCTCAGTTACTAACCCATCTGTCCTCTACTAACTTCCTAATCCTGCCACGGACATTAGTTCCAGGGCAGTAATTCCCTTTCCAATGTTCCCTTACCCACTCTAAACCACTGTTTGGACACTTGATCCTCGTGTTTTGGAGGACAAGCAACCTAGAAGGGTCACTAGATCTGTTGTTGCTTGATTTCCTTTGTACTCCTTTGTACTCTCTCTCTCTCTCTCTCTCTCTCTCTCTCTCTCTCTCTCTTCCTGACTTACATCCTCAACGCTACTACACATAGATATCTTGGAGTAAGCGAGATCGAGCATCCTTTCACTGGGACGCCATTTTGGGGTAAAGATCCTATATGTAATTGGGGCAGTAACTATTGAACAGCCTGGCTGATTATATTTGTCATTACGCTTTCCATGATGCAGTTGGGTCGAGTACATGATTAGATTGACATCCGAAATTCGAAAATGGATATTAATCGTGATCGTGTATGCGACATTTAACTGTGTTGGTGGTTTGGATGCTTATGTTCTGGGTATTGTGTCCCGAGTTGGAATCCCGGGAGGAACATATGCTTTCATTAGTTTATTCGGGTGCATTGGGGTTTGTAATTGATGATTAATGTTAAGAACGAGGTGTTACTTAATTAAATATAAATTATATAAAGACCCAAGTATTTATTTTTACCTGTACTGCCGATTAAATATTTTGGGTGGTTCCATCGGTTCGAATATTATTGTTTTTATAGTAGCAGCTATGGACATTAGTGGCACCAATATGGCCGAAGTTGGACGATCTCTGTTACTACTGCCATAGGTTTTTTACTTCACACACTCATACATACATACACACACACGCACGCAGACACACACACACAAACACACACACACACAGCCAGGCAGAGAGAGCCAGACAGACAGACACCCACACACACACACACACACACACACACATTACCTTCCCTGACAGCTCTCACCCTTCTTACTATACCACGCTTGGACTCACACCCTTACAACTCTGTCACCGTCATCCATTCTTTTTTATACAGGACTATCTCTACACCTGCACTTGATCCCACCAACACTTACTTCCTCCTCCCCACACACATTCCTCGGTACTGAACCTCCAGCCATGCAAAACCATTCATGCACAACAAACTTATGCACATAGGATACACACACACACACACACACACACACACACACACAACGATATATACGTACACACATACACGCACAAAGATATACAAGTACACACAAACACACTCACACAATAACAGACTTACATACACATTTTGTTTTCTATGTGAGTGAGGGAGGCAAACGGTAGAACTGCCCGCAGCGAGTGCCTCCTCCAGAGTTTAAAGAGTGACAGGGATGAAATCAAGAGACGTTCGAGCCAAAATGCCTGGACACACGATTTGAAGCAATTTAAGTCATAGGAAGAGGGAAAGACTGATTTTGGGAGAGCATTCCAGAGCTTAGCTGTTGAATAGAAGAAAGATTGAGAATAAAGTTTCACTTTTGGGTTGAAGAGCTGCACAAAGTAGGGGTGGGATTATGTTGCAAGACGGGTGTTACGTGCTCTACGAAGTGGGGGTGTTATACACTGAGAGAGCTCTGAGGAACACATACATGTAAGTAAACCCCTGAACATCCACCCACTCAAATACAAGTACACCAATAATGACACACACATACACAGCAAACGTACATACACAAAAGTATATGTACACACATGCGCACACACACACAACACACTTACATACACATAGCTATATGTACACACACATGGAAACTTACTGACACAGAGCTATAAGTACACACATCCACACACATACAACACACTTACATACACAGATATATAAGTACCATACACACATGCACACACACACACAATAAAACTTACATACACAGATATATAAGTACACACATGCACACACACAATAAACTTACATGCACAGAGCTATAATTACCGGTACACACAAACACACACACACACACACTTACATACACAGAGATATAAGTACACACATGCACACACACACACAATTACATATACAGACCTATAAGTACACACGTGCACGCACGCACACACACAACACACTTACATACGCATAGCTATAAGCACACACACACACAGACACAATTTACATACCGAGATATAAGTACCGTACACACATGCACACACACAGGCTACACAAATACACTTACACACACAAATATTCAAGTACACACATGCTCACACACACACACACACACACTCTTACATACACAGAGGTATAAGTACACGCATGCATACAAATACAATCACACCAACTAACAAACACACCACTAACGCCGCCGTCAATGTTTGTATTAAGGGGGAATGGGTCGTTTATTTTGGTCCTCTTCTCCCTCATGTTTAGCCTCATTGTTATTAAAATGTTAAGACTTTCGGCCCATTAGTTTGGCGATTTTAACACCTTTCGCTCCTTTTCATGACCTTTCGTGCCATTTAGGTGTTGATTTTTTCCTGGCGAACGAAAGCGAGCCTGATATTTTAAAAGAAAGCGGCCTTCGGCCAGGACAATTTTCTGCCGAAAAATGTATGTATATATCTTGAAAGGGGTTCTAGGAGGTGTGTTTCTAAGCTTGATGAAGGTCTAGCGAGGAAACTAAGAAATACATGAATAAAGATCTTAGACAAAAAAAAAGGCCCTTCTCGACCTTTTCCTAACTTATTTAATTTTGGTTAGGATGTCATGATTATATTCAACTAGACATTTCACCGTTCATACTTAAGCTAAGTTAAGCAGTAATCTGAATGAATTAAATAACCTGTAGCGACATATATATATATATATATATATATATATATATATATATATATATACGTGCCTTCTGCGTGTCCCAAGAGGCGAGTAAAGAGGTTGGGTCGGTGGGCTTGCGACCCCCACCCGTGAAAAATAATGAAGCAACAAAAAACGAACGATCAGCCTCGCATGCGCACGGACCCTGTATTGACGAACCCCGACCGACTATGGACAATCTTGCGGACAATCTTAGAATAGCTACATGGAACGTGAGTGGCTTGAATGATGGCACAAAAGAGAGAGAGGTTTCGGAAGTGTTAGTGAATGCCAGGCTGGATGTATGTGGAATTACGGAGACCAAATGGAAGGGTACAGATGTGAGAGAGTGGGAGTGTGGAATGGGTGTGTGTGCTGGAGTGAGTGAGGGAGCAGCGAGAGAAGGTGCGTGTTTTTGTTTTGTTTTTGTTTTTTTCTATGTGAATGAGGGAGACAAAAGGCATAACTGGCTGCAGCGAGTGCCTCCCCCAGATTTCAAAGAGTGACAGGGCCGAAATCAAGGGATGTTCGAGCTAAAATGTCTGGACACACATAGTTTGAAGCAATTTAAGTAATAGGAAGAGGGAAAGACTGACTCTGGGAGAGAGTTCCCGAGCTCAGCAGTCGAATAGAAGAAAGTCTGAGAATAGCGTTTCACTCTTGGGTTGGACAGTTGCACAGAGTAGGGGTGGGATTGTGTTGCAAGGCGGGTACTACGTACCCTACGTAGAGGAGGTGGTATACACTGGGAAATCTCCGAGGAACACTGATTATTGTAGTACCGGTAGTGATAGAATAGTGAGAGAGATGCAACATTGCAGCGAAGAGAGGGAGATTGCAGAGAATTGGTGAGTGGACGGGAGTTAAGGATACGAAAGGCTTTCCTTTCTACTTTATCTAGGAGTGCGGTGTGAGAGGATCCTCCCCACACATGTGAACAATACTCATAAGTAATAAATGGAAGGATTGTGTAAGAGAATATGGGTCTGTAGGTTCAAGGATTGTGTGGGTAAGAATGAAAGTAAGAATACAAATGTGGGTGATTGTGTGTGTGTATGCTCCGACAGAGGATAAACTTGTAAGAGAGAAAGAGGAGTTCTGGGTGAATGTGGAGGCGTGCCTGGATAAGTTTGACAAGAACGAAAGAACATTTCTGATTGGGGATATGAATGGTAAGGTGGGTGATAGGAAAGTTGATGGAGTGGTGGGAGGGTGGGGTGTACCGTCAGAGGTGAATGGAGATAGTAGTCCACTTGTGGACGTATGTGTGGGGATGAGGCTGTGGATAGCCAATACCTTCTTCCGACACAGAATTATACACAGGTACACATGGAAAGTGGTGTGGACGATGAAGGATAAGACAGTGGTGGAACGAAAGTCACTGATTGATTATATATGTGTGGATGAACGAATGAAGACATCTGTGCTGGATGCTAGGGTGTATAGGGGTATTGGAGGGGGTCTGTCTGATCATTATGTAGTAGTATCTAAGGTTAGGATACAAAAGAAATGAGTGAGGAGAGCTGGAGGGAGGCGAGAGGAAGGTGGAATGGTGAGGAGGGTGGAGAGGCTACAGGAGGAGGAAATCAGGGAAGAGTACAGGAGAGCAGTATAAAGACGACTAGGTGGGTTCGACCTGGAAGATATGGAGGAAGTGGAGGAGATGAGTAAGGTGTTTAAGGAAGAGATCTGTGCAGCATGTGAGGAGGTGTGTGGAGTGAGGAGAAGAGGGAGGGGAGTGAAAGGTACAGCATGGTGGACAGAAGAGGTAAAAATAGCTGTGGAAGACAAGTAGAAAGTGTATAGAGAGTGGTTGGGTAGTAGAGGGAATGAAGATTTGGAGAGGAAGAAACGAGTGAGGTACGTGGAGAGAAAGAGAGTGGTGAACAGAGTAGTAAAGGAAAGTAAGAGAAGAGTAAATGAGGAATTTGGAAGGAATCTGAGTGTAAAATGGAGGGAGTGTAAGAAACTGTTCTGGAAAGAAGTAAAAAAAGTTTGGGATGGTAGCAAGGGAATCAGTAAGGGTGTGAAAGACAAGAATGGGAGAATGCTAGCCGAGAAGCAAGAGAGAGTCGAAAGATGGAGGGAGTACTTCAACGAGTTGCTAAATGTAAGGAATGAAGAGCCAGCAAACATAGTTGGATATGGTATGGGAGGGAGAAGAGGAGAAGTAGTGGAGGAGGAGGTGGGGATCAGGAGGTCAGAAGTGTGGGAAGCCATGAAAAGAGTGAAGTTGGGGAAAGCACCAGGAACAGATGGAGTGTGTGGGGAAATGTTGAGGTATGGTGGTGAGATAGTGATCAAATGGGTATGGAAAATGTGCAAACTAGCATGGGAGAAGGGGAGTGCACCCGATGACTGGAAGACAGGCATAATAGTCCCCCTATATAAGGGTAAAGGGGAAAGAGGAGTGTGTGGTAACCACAGAGGAATATGTCTTTTAAGCGTAGTAAGTAGAAGGTGCACAGTAGGGTAGTGATTGAGAGAGTGAGAGTGAGAGCTGAGAAATGGATAAGCGACGAGCAGGGAGATTTTAGGAAGGGAAGAGGGTGTGTGGATCAGATTTTTACCCTGAATTGTGTTGTGGAGAAATATCTCAAAACATAGCAACAAAAGGTGTATGTTGCCTTTATGGACTTGGAGAAGGCCTACGACAGAGTGGATAGAGAAGGTATATATGTGGAGAGTACTTAGAATATACGGAGTAGATGGCAAGTTGCTTAACTCATTGGCTGCGGCTATGTTTGGGGTATTTAGGGCATATTCAGGCACTCCTGAATGATAAATCAAACATCTGCATTAAATGAACTGTATTCTGCCAAAAACTAGACGAAAATAGCTTCAAAATGAGACCAGAACGGGTCCCGTACGTGGTCTGGTTCACCCGCAGTGGTGCCAGTGAAACGCGGGAAACCCGCTATTATGTAACACTCGCTCGCTTGGCTACACTGTTGTGAGACACAGAGAGAGACCCGCGCGAGACACAGTCAACCTCAGTGAGCCGCTCGCTGCTCTGAGGGTCGGAGGTGGCCCCTCACGCTCCTGCCCACTGACACTCAATTTTTACGGTTTTTACAGGCTTTTAAAGCCTGGAAATTGCTGTAACTTCCCAGGACGTTCCAGAACGACACCCGCAACGAAAGGGTTAAAGCAGTGAAGAGCATGTATGAGGGTGCAAAGGCGGCAGTATGTGTGGAGAATGAGCAGAGCGAGTTCTTTGACCTGAATGTTGGGTTGAAACAGGAGTGTGTGATGTCCCCGTGGATGTTTACTGTATATGTGGATGGAGTCATGAAAGAAATACTAGGAAGAGCAGTGGATGGTGGTGTATCGCTGAAAAGGGAGGGAAATGATTGGAAGCTGCCTATACTGCTGTTTGCGAATTATATAGTTCTGATGAGCGATAATGAATGGAAGTTGCAGGGTCTGGTAAATGAGTTTGGAACAGTGTGCGAAAAACGGAATTTGAAGGTAAATGCGGGGAAGAGCAAGGTTATGGTCTTCGAAAGGGGTGAAGTCACAGAGTGTGAGGTGAAGTTGAACGGTCAGGCTATGGAGATTGTCAGCTCTTTTAAGTATCTGGGCAGTGTGTTGAATAAAGATGCGACTATGGATGAAGAAGTACGGGAGAAGGTGCAACAGGGGAAGAGGGTTGTAGGAACGTTGAAAGCAGTAACAAGAAATAGGGTGGTCAGTATGGAAGTGAAGAAGTCCTTGCATGACAGTGTGGTAATCCCGACACTAATTTACGGAAGCGAAGCAAGCACGTTCGGGAAGAGACTCAGACAAAGAGTGAGAGCGGTGGAAATGAGTTACTTGAGAAGTGCGTGCCGAGTTACATGGAGGGATAGACAGACAAATGAAGAAGTAAGAAGGAGGTGTGGTGTGGAGGTAGATGTGCTGGAAAGTGTGAAAAGGAACAACTTGAGATGGTTCGGCCATATGGAACGTATGGAAAGCGAGAAAATGACTAAGAGGGTGTACGAGAGCGAGGTGGAAGGACAGAGAGGGAGAGGTGCACCGAAGGAGAGGTGGAAGGATGGAGTGAGGAAGTATATGGATGAAGGCGGTGCTGGTTGGGAGGATGGGCGTCAACTAACTGGGGACAGAGGTGCATGGGGGCGGTTCGTTCGTGGCCACCCCTTCGGGGATCACGGCCTTAGGCAAAATATATATATATATATATATATATATACGGTATATATATAGATATATAATAATATATATATATATATATATATATATATATATATATACAGTATATATATATATATATATATATTATATATATAATCAAATATTGTTTGTGTTACTTCCGCCAAACGGAGCTTGCTGAGATATATAATCGTGGTCCATGAGAACAGAATCATTTTATTATTGTATTCTATTAACCCCTTATGTTCCGGCGACGTCTTTTTAATTGTATTCTAGCTAGATTTAGAAGATTTAGTGCAGCATAAGAAGGATGTGTGGTAGTAAAAGAGGTTAAGTGAGATAGCTCGAAGACTGGTAATTGCTGGAGGCCTTTTTTAAACTGAATAAAATCGTCTAATTGTTGCCAGAATATAATTTAAAGGACGCCACCGGTACTGAATGTGTTAAATAATAATGTAGAGTTCGTCAAGCTGACAGTGACCCGAGGAGAGCGTCGCCCTTCGGTGTGTGTTTAGTGTGTGTTTAGTGTGGGGGGGTGTATGTGGAATATCATTGTACTGTTGGAATGGCTGTGGATGAAAATGTAGTCTGTAACTTACGTAATCAGCTCGAACCTGGCTGATCAGGTGCTAGTTTAAACACTACTCCTGAATTGGACAAAACGTTTTATAATTGCCATACTACTGGGGCAAAAACGTCTACACAAATATAAAAAAAGCTATATGCTATTTCAACAAATAGTAAAAAACTCTTTAAAATTAACCTCTATAACTCATAAACGACAAGAGTAATTGAGCTAACATTTCTACCAGAAGCTGGGCGTGCTCAACCCCCTCAAGGGGTTCTTTACCCCTGCACAGCTTCTTGAACTGTACAGGGGCACAGTGCGTCCTTGTATTGAACACTGTTCACATGTGTGAGGAGGATCCTCTCACACAACACTCTTAGACAAAGTAGAAAGGAAGGCCTTTCGTATCATTAATTCCCGTCCACTAACCAACTCTCTGCAATCTCTCTCTCTTCGCTGCCATGTTGCATCTCTCTCGCTATTCTATCGCTAATACAATAATCAGTGTTCCTTAGAGCTCTCCCAGTGTATACCACCTCCTCTACGTAGGGTACGTGGTACCTGTTTTGCAATATAATCCCACCCCTACTCTGTGCAACTCTCCAACCCAAGAGTGAAATGTTACTCTGTCTTTCTTCTATTCAACTGCTGAGCTCTGGAACTCTCTCCCAGAATCAGTCTTTCCCTCTTCCTATGACTTAAATTGCTTCAAACTCAGTGTGTCCAGGCATTTTGGCTCGAACGTCCCTTGATTTTGGCCCTGTCACTCTTTCAACTATGGGGGAGGCACTCGCTACAGGCAGTTTTGTCTTTTGCCTCCCTCACTCACTTAGAAAAAGAAAAAAAATAGGTGCCGAAAATCGCTAGAAAAATACCGCAATGTCTACAATATCGCTCTAAAATGGCTCAAATTTCCCGAATATGGCTAGACTTCATGTCGCTAAACGTAAAGAATTGCCGCAAGATTGACGTAAATACCTCCGATCTAGTACAAAAAGTAGGTATATTGGCAACACTACACCCAATAATTGCCAACTCCCATCTTTTATTGTGACGCTTCCAAATTGGCCCGAGCGAGAGTTAATTATGGTCTAGTATTTTTAGGCTTTTGTCAATGGCCATAAACTGTAAAGGGTGTATATTTGTCGCGTGTGTGTGTGTGTGTGTGTGTGTGTGTGTATGTGTGTGTGTGTGTGTAGCCTACACTCGGATGCTATAGTCTCTAGCCAACTCATAAATATTAGTATTACCGATTATAATTATATATATATATATATATATATATATTAATATATATATATATAATATATATATATATATAATCTATATATATTATATATATATATATTTTCTTTAATACATACGAGGTTGAAAGAAATGGCAATTTCTGCGTTGGAAATTTTATTATTCAAAGTTTCCAGGTCTCTGATGAGTTTTCGCTGGGTGGCAGGAAGTAGATGAAGGAGATGAGCAAAATTCATGGTGGTACAGGGTTAAATAAATGTACATGATGATACAGGATATACGACGCGTTTCACTGGACAACCAGCATTATCAAGTAAGGAAGGAATGATATAAAAGGTAAACAGGAAGGGTATATATAGAGGGTGGAGGATCAGAGGAGGCGGAAAACAGGGGGCAAAAGTCTGCTATTGGTGGAAGCGTAAACTAGGAGAGAGAAGGGGTTAACCGCTTCACGCATGCGCACTGGATGCGGGATGGTGGTCAGTAGGTGGGGTCGAAGCTGATTGGCTGCGTGTCGAGGGGCGTGGCCTAAGTTGTGTGGCGCCTGCAGAAGACGAAGCTGAAGGAGGTAGCGCGGGGGGCTGCGTCAAGGGCACCGGGGGGCGAGGAGGGGTGTTAGGTCCTGTAGGGTAGTGCCTTTTGGCAGAAGGAAGGATCTGAAGGTCCAGAGTTTGGTTGTTGATGTTGGGATGTAAGGCTTGGATATATAAAGCTTCGAGTATAGGTAATCTCCTTGGGTCACTTTCTTTATCGAGTATGGTGGTGTGTTTCTCTAACTCGTTGCGTGTGAGGTGAGGGTGGTTAGGGGTGAGATAGTGGTCTTTGATGGCTCCAGCCTGAAGGTGAAGAGTTAACCGACGTGAAAGACGAGTCTGCGTCATACCAATATAGGAATGAGGTCCACAGTCCTCATAATTACAGGTATGTTGGTAAATGACGTGATCGTCGGTCATCGGGCTCTTTATCTTGGTGGAGGCTGGTTTGTTGCGGAGAACGAGGTTGGAGGTCTTGGGGGATTTGTAATAAATTATTAATTTGATTTTGTTTTCCGGGTTGGTTGGGTGGACATGCTTGGAGATTATTTCTTTTAAGACGGCCTCGTCATTTTTGTGTTCAGAGGACATGTAATTGCGGTAGAAGATCTTAATTTCATTGGGGGGGTCAATGTTGGGAGGGCTTTGGGGTGTACCATTTTTCAAGATGGTGGTTGATGGTGCTGGAGATGTCGGAGTTGGAGTATCCGTTATTTACTAAAACTTGGGATAGTCTTTCTAGTTCCTGGTGGGTGTCGGCCCAGGTAGAGCAGTGCGTGAGGGCTCTCCTAACATAGGCGGAGATGGAGGATAGAAGATAACGGCGGGGGCATTCACTATCGCCGTTGAGGCATTGTCCTGTGTTAGTAGGTTTAATGTAGACGGTGGTTTTGAACCCATGGTCGTTCAGAGCTACGAGGATGTCGAGGAAGGGGAGTTGTCCATTGTTAGATTTTTCAAAGGTGAAGTTAAGTCCGGAGGAGGTCATGAAGCGACGCTGGAGTTCCTGTAGTTCGTGGAGGTCCTTGATTTGCACGAAGATGTCATCCACGTATCTACAGTAGACGGCTGGTCGTTGGGCAGCTAGGAGCTCTTCCTCGATGGTACCCATGAAAAAGTTCGCAAAAAGAACTCCTAGGGGGCTGCCCATCGCCACACCGTCTATCTGCTTGTACATGTTGCCCCGGGGGCAAAGGAAGGGGGCCTCCTTGGTACATAGCTCCAGTAGTGTTTTCAGGGCCTTCTCCGGGATGTCCAGTGTAGGTGTATCAGGGCAATGATAAATTCGACGTAGAATCATGTCAATGGTCCTATCCACTGGCACGTTGGTGAACAGGCTTTCTACGTCGAGAGAGGCGATAGTGTGGTTGTTGTTACGGGGGGCGTCTCGTAAAATTTCCAAGAAATCGTGGGCTGAGTTAAGGTTGAATTGGCTGGGCACGTAGGGGGTGAAGAGGTTGTTCAGGGCCTTGGCGATCTGGTAGGTGGCAGTGGGGATCTGGGAGATGATGGGGCGGAGGGGGTTCCCAGGTTTGTGTGTTTTGATGGTTCCGTACGCATAACCAGGGGTGTATTCTCCGACGAGTTTTTTAAGGTGGATCCCTCCTTGTTTGGCGTTGATGGCGGTGATGGTGGTGTTAGCAATACGTTTGATTTCGTCGGTTGGGTTGCGGGTGATCTTTTTAAATTTAGTGTTGTCACTTAAGATGACGTCCATTTTTCTAAGATATTCCTCCTTGTCATGGATCACGAGGCAGGAAGCTTTATCCGCACGACGGATGATGATGTTGGGGTTGTCTCTTAATAGTTTGGCAGCTTGGAAGTGTTGTTTGTTGAGTATTTTGCTATGGTGAGTTCCTCTGGTTTTGGCGGCTTCAGCGAGGAGAGTAGGTTGTAGGGCGGGAGTAGTGGTGACCTTGCCATCCTTCTTGAGTCGTAGGATGTCGTCCAGGAGGATTTCCGTTTCTAGGCGTTTCCGGTGGGGGCCAGGTTTGGAGCTGTAGTGGCAGTTGAGGCCTTTGTTGAGGAGGTCTTCTTGGTCCAGGGTCAGAATGGTGTTAGTAAGGTTTATATATCCTTTTGTTGGTTTGGGAAGTTTTAAGTTTCCGCCATAAAGACGGGCAAGCTTTTTTATGGTTGTGTTTTCGGCTTGTCTTCTGTGTTGTTCAAGGAGTTGTTCGAGGGCTGTGTTGATTTCGGCTTTGAGGTGGTCTGGAGGGGTTTCGTCTTCCCAAATCCGTAGAAGAGCATCTCGTTCTTTACGAAGGTTGTTGGCGAGCTCTCGTTTTTCAATTATTTGGTCCTTCACCAGTTCTTCACGAAACTGGAGGGTGCTGGTGCGATGTCTGGCATTCTCGTGAAGTTTTATGTTAGTAAAGCCAGGTAATAAATTTTCTTTAATACATACGAGGTTGAAAGAAATGGCAATTTCTGCGTTGGAAATTTTATTATTCAAAGTTTCCAGGTCTCTGATGAGTTTTCGCTGGGTGGCAGGAAGTAGATGAAGGAGATGAGCAAATTCATGGTGGTACAGGGTTAAATAAATGTACATGATGATACAGGATATACGACGCGTTTCACTGGACAACCAGCATTATCAAGTAAGGAAGGAATGATATAAAAGGTAAACAGGAAGGGTATATATAGAGGGTGGAGGATCAGAGGAGGCGGAAAACAGGGGGCAAAAGTCTGCTATTGGTGGAAGCGTAAACTAGGAGAGAGAAAGGGGTTAACCTCTTCACGCATGCGCACTGGATGCGGGATGGTGGTCAGTAGGTGGGGTCGAAGCTGATTGGCTGCGTGTCGAGGGGCGTGGCCTAAGTTGTGTGGCGCCTGCAGAAGACGAAGCTGAAGGAGGTAGCGCGGGGGGCTGCGTCAAGGGCACCGGGGGGCGAGGAGGGGTGTTAGGTCCTGTAGGTTAGTGCCTTTTGGCAGAAGGAAGGATCTGAAGGTCCAGAGTTTGGTTGTTGATGTTGGGATGTAAGGCTTGGATATATAAAGCTTCGAGTATAGGTAATCTCCTTGGGTCACTTTCTTTATCGAGTATGGTGGTGTGTTTCTCTAACTCGTTGCGTGTGAGGTGAGGGTGGTTAGGGGTGAGATAGTGGTCTTTGATGGCTCCAGCCTGAAGGTGAAGAGTTAACCGACGTGAAAGACGAGTCTGCGTCATACCAATATAGGAATGAGGTCCACAGTCCTCATAATTACAGGTATGTTGGTAAATGACGTGATCGTCGGTCATCGGGCTCTTTATCTTGGTGGAGGCTGGTTTGTTGCGGAGAACGAGGTTGGAGGTCTTGGGGGATTTGTAATAAATTATTAATTTGATTTTGTTTTCCGGGTTGGTTGGGTGGACATGCTTGGAGATTATTTCTTTTAAGACGGCCTCGTCATTTTTGTGTTCAGAGGACATGTAATTGCGGTAGAAGATCTTAATTTCATTGGGGGGGTCAATGTTGGGAGGGCTTTGGGTGTACCATTTTTCAAGATGGTGGTTGATGGTTGATGGTGGTTGATGGTTGATGGTGGTTGATGGTTGATGGTGCCTTACATCCCAACATCAACAACCAAACTCTGGACCTTCAGATCCTTCCTTCTGCCAAAAGGCACTACCC